>JACEGR010000197.1:0-350565 GCA_014170235.1 Listronotus bonariensis | reverse complement strand
TTGTTTCTAAAATTCCTAATTTTACTTATTTTTACTTTAATGCTGCTGCAAATAATAGCAAATTCAAAAAACCTTAAAAAAATGCATTTACATTTTTTGAAACGAACCACGGTCAAAGCGAGGGCGATTCGGCCCATAGCTCAGTATCAACAGCTATGTCTTTGGCCGGCGACATCTTTATACCTGCTCAGCTTCCACCTAAAGAGCGGCTACATGTTTATTTAATTTGAATATTAGTATAATAGAACAGGCGAACATCAAAATAACATTCAAAAAATCTAACGAAAGGGCAAACGTCCATTTGGGTCCATTTTAGCTGTAATAACTTATAAGTATTTAAATTTTACACATGTATTTAGTAAGCACGTAAATTGACCTACGTAACACCATAAACAGTAAAATAATTACTAAACTATTTAAAAAATAATCATGTTCCAAATAGGACCCATTTTCTTTAAAACGCCTTCCTGTAAAATTAACAAATTGGCGCTTTCGCCCCTTGGTAAGATCAGCGACGAATTATGTGCCATTAAAAGGCGCCACTGAATATCGGTTTTTCTTGAATAAATTTAATATCACTTGGTATATTTAAATTATTTTTTAATATAATAAATATTAGTTAGGACTCCTTAAAATGGTATCCTTATAAAACATTTGCCTTTTTTAGTTCGCCACCCTGTATAATAAAGGAATAAAAATATTATTTTAAGGGTTGTATTTAATAATTTTCTTGACATAGGCTTCTTTTTATTCATATGGTCCATTGTATTTAGATGTCCCTACTAAACAAAAACTTGTTTTTGTCGAAACCGCTTTAATTTATCGACATCTAACAAAAGTACTTTTTTACCTAAGGATTTAAGCTACCCAAAAATACTTATTTCATTATTCTATTATACAGGGTGTAAAAATAATTAACACTATTGTGTAAGGGTTAGTCCGTCCCTGACGAACTAATGGAGGCAAATGTTTTACAAGGACATCATTTTAAAGGGTCCCTACTTGTATTTATCATATTAAAAAATATTTCATTATACCAAGTACTATAAAAACGATTTCTAGCGGCATCCTTTAAGGGCACATATCTCTGTAAAAGGGGCTGTAGGAAAAAAAAGCTTATAGCTTCTTGTCCATTATTTTCACGTGTTCTATATAAATCGGAAAGATTGCTCACTCTTGGACCACCTGTCTTACTTGCTTGTTTTTGGCAATGTTGGTTGTAATTGTTAGGAATAAAAGATAACACACTTAAGACAAAAAGTTTTTATTGACAAAAATTGCCCATTAAAGTTTTGAAGTGGCACGACATGTGTATAGTTTTATATCTTTTAACATTATAAACTTTAAAGCACTTGGCAACATTGCTTAGTTTACGATCTTCCGTATTACCAATGACCATGCGGAATAGGTAGATGGGATGCCTTGGGTCTCGTGTTTACAACAAAGAACCTGTTACTTTATATTTATTGAAACACCTTACTGCCTATACCCTCTTTGTTTTTCTACGAAATTTTTCTAAACATAATAAAATGAAGTTAAAGTAGGTACCGACCTTTTTAACACTGTTAATGTCCTCACCGGCTAGAACCGCATGTTGATAAACCAGGTGTTACTATACCTAAGTTTAAATTAGGCCTGGCAAAAACCGGAAAGAAACAAAACCGGTTTTTAAAAAAACGGTTTTGGTTAAAACCGGTTAACCGAATATTTAAAAACCGGTATTAAAAACCGATATTAAAAACCGGTTTTTAAAACCAAAAAACCGAAAACGGTTTTCGAAACCGATACATCGAAATCGGTTTTTAAAACCGAAAACGGTCTTTAAAACCGAAAACCGATAACGGTTCTCAAAACCGAAAAAGGCTTTTCCAAACCACAGTCAACAGAAAATCGGAAAGTAATTATTCTCTATTAATCGTTTTTGTGTTGATTACGGATTTGCCCATGAGCTGTGGTGTTAAGTAATAATCATTATTCATCCCAGAATATTCTTCAAAAGAAATTGGTTAAATATAAATAAGAATAAAAATATAACATCCCTGTTAATAAAATGCAAGATTCTAAAAGGTGATGTAAATTAATTGATATTCGAAGAACCGCTTTTCGATTTTCGTCCGATTATCCAAAAACCGGTATTCGAAAACCGATTATCCGGAAAACCGGTATTTGAAAACAGGTTTTTTAAAACCGGTTAACCGATATTCGAAAACCGGTTTTTCAAAACCGGTTTTCGGTTTTTGCCAAAACCGCGGTTAACCGAAAACCGGTTAACCGGTTAACCGAAAACCGGTTTCGGTTGCCAGCCCCAGTTTAAATACATCGATAAGGAAATATTAATATTATTTCGCATTCACTATTTTTATTATTTGCAAGTATTTGTTCATTTAAATATCTTTTAATTATAAAAAGCATGTTTTAAATAAGCTTTAAAAACGATTTATCCTACAAAAAAAAGATATTTATGAATACTAATGTGAAGTGGTCAGTCAAAAAGGAACAAGTCCATATTTTATAAGAAAAACCTAGTGATGGGTTTGCGCCGGTAGCATTCGATTGCTCCTTTATTGCTTTCGAAGCAAACTCAATTTTTGTAAACTTAAACTAAAAATGCTTCAAAATGATATCACATTTAACTACCTACCTACACCTAGAGGTATAGTTAGTACACAAAAATGATAAAGCAAATAAAGCCTTTTATGAACAATGATTTATTGCAGCAAAAAATATTCAACCCGACGACTACGCCACGCGTTACAGGTTTTATGGCACGCCAGAGACGAAATAAGAGGATGTTTTTTAAGTACGTGATACGTGTTTTCGCAATATTTTTATTTATTTATCTAAAAATATGTAATCGGGATCTGTCAGAGGCTATGTGCTTTCAAAAAGGTTTGTTTACTTTATCATTTTTTGTGTACTTGGCGGCATCGCTTTCAGAATGAAATAAATATGGTTCTGTGAATATTGGCATAATTATATTTATTATTATTTTTATAATTATTTTTTGTTGGCACCCAAAAATATAATCTCGCATAAGCATGGCGGTGCTTTTTGTGGTTATACGCCAGTTCTAAGCTACTGAAAATGAAGAAAAAAAACAAAAAATGATATTTCTAAGTTTGGCTCTAGTATGAACTATGTTTATTGGTATAAAAATCAAAAAATAATACATATAGGTATATAAATGATAAATGAGTCTTAATAAAACGTGTAAGTAATGACGCTAGCGCAACCAAAAACACATAAATTGCAGCGCGGCACAGGTCTACAGGGATCTTTTATACAGGTGTCATGTTGAGAAAAAAGCGTCGTATGCTTTATGGGTTTTTGGTTGCCTGTGGAATTATGTACATATTATATACCGAGCATGAAAAAAATTATGTTATTATTATGAGTACACATTATGTAAATGTTTGTGCCGTGCTCTCACAAGTTTGTAAGCGCTCGCAGGTGGCCGTATGTTTCCGAAGAACTTTCTTATTACTAAATGTCTTTGAACAGCCGTCACAGGAATATCCATTACAAAATTTTATATGATGTGCCACAGTACAAGATGAAAATTCGCGCCCACAGGTTGGGCAAGGGCGCGTGGCATGGGACGCAGTGCTGCGAGACTCCTGTAGCCAATGATGTTTTTTGAAATATCCTCTGTTGGCAAAAGTGCGCGTGCATTTCGGACAGACAACGCGCGCAGTGAGGCGTTGCGACAAGGGCATGCTGTCTGGCGAAAGGGGTTGCAGCAAAGGGGCCTCGTCACCAAGAGTGCTCTCTGGGGTGCGTTCGCGCTGGGCCGATACATTATTTTGATGTTTCTTGGTGCGACAATGGGCAGACCAATCCGAAATAGATACAGCACAGACTTTGCATGTGCGTCGTAGCGGTGTAGCCCGGACAGTCCCATCGGCCGGCTGAAACAAAAGAAAAAAAATTAGTATTGACGCACCAAAAACGGCGGTGGGTTTTGGCGAAACAAAAATCATTTTTAGTAAAAGAAAAACTTACGTTTTTACATGGATGACGTTGTAAGCTCAGTTTACTACGGTACTTTTTCTGGCAGACATTACAGGAAAATGTGTGGTTATGAATCTTCACCATATGAGTCTCCAAGTTGTACTTGACATAGAATTGGGCGACGCAATTGTCGACCGGACAATCGTACACTGTGACACTTTTGACTTTGGTCGCCACCATCATTTGGCAATTCTTGGAAATACTGGTGATTTTCTTGTCTGCACACCGGCATAAGTGCGTAAAGTTGGCATGAACGTTCCACGCCGGTGTGCCATAGTTTATAGCCTCGTTGAAACAATGACTGATATTGATCACCTGGTGAAATATACCGGCCCGAATAAATATTAAATCTCCTGGTGCTTGAGTAACTAACGTGTATACCAAATTGTGTTTTTTTAAGAAGTTCAGCGTGACAAACACGTTTTTATGGTTCAAATGGAAACACTGTTTGCCCGGAAGTTGTTTGGTGGCGCTATGAAAGGCATCTAACATCTTGTTAGATGCCTTTTGGCATGTCAGTTACGTAAGGGTGTTGCTGCGGGGAAATGAGACTTGTCAATTCGGTGGCACTCAGGTAGCTATCGATGTGTGGTATCAAAAGATTGCGAAAATAATCGACTTTTGATGTTTCACTTTGGGGCCGGAGAATATACTTGTATTGAAATGTGTCAAACAGCGATTCTACTAGATTGTCATAGAAAGGTGGCAGACAGTCAGAGGGCAAAGGCACCGGCAGCGGCAGCGGCAATGGGAGAAATTTTTCGGCAGGTAGCGACGCCTCGTTCGACGCCACGACGCGCGACGTCATCCGAAAAATATCGGAAGTTACTTCGGCACATGACAGTTGTTCCTTCTGCAATGAACTGGTGATCAAGGGTTGGCGGATGCATTCTGCGAAAGATTCCACAGTGTTAGAGATGCCTCGGCACACCACAACATCGGCGCGCAAAATAACCCGTTGTCGCATATCCGTTGTCGTACACAAACTTAGAAACTCCGAAAGGCTATGATTGATATCTTTGCCTTGTATATAGGCCACTCGTTCCATTATTATCGACGGCACTCGGCAAAAACTAGACGCGTAAAAATTAAGTAATGTTTTTCGACTTGTTTTTTAATTTGCGGGTCAGCGATTGGGTGTCTCCACCTGATAAACACCAAAAAAATCAATTTCGAAACACAGCCAGTCTTATGGAATCTGATAAACAATTCGTATCGGCGGGATTTTTGAAATCATTGAGTCAAAGATCAGAGATCTAAGGCCAAATCGCAATTCTTGGACGAAAACAAGCCCGGTCAAACACCCGAAAACCGTACACAATTACAGAGTTTTTAGCTGATGATGTGAAATTTACTATTCGGTGGATTTTATGTTGGTCGGTCGACAACGAGAACTCGCACTATAGACCCTGTCGCACGCAAGCCCGAAGGGGAACTGCACAAAATACAAAAGGTTAGAGAAATGTCAAAATCGTGTATTCCGTTCGGAAGCAAACGCTGCTTTGGCAACCTAGCAATTTCAGGTGGGCCAATAAAATCTCACCCTGTTGTATCGACAGCTAAAATCAATATGGCTGCCTTTTGTTTTCATTTGAAAAATATTATTTTTTTACATTTTCTAACATCATTTTATTTGCAGGTAATCTAAACTGCTAAATAAAACAGATAAATTATTACGGATAAAAAATAATAGAAAGAAAGTGCCGTTTTAACTTTTAGATACCCGCAAATAAAATAGACATTAGAAAATGTAAATTTAGGGGGTTTTTGAATAAATAAATGATCTAAATTAAACAAAAAAAACAGTGTTTTATTTTTATGGAAAAACATTTTAAGTACAATACACAATAAAAATACATGACAAGATAAAATTTTACATTACAAAATAAATATTATATTAATTTAAAAATAATTAAATACAAACAACATTAATTATATTTTTAAACAGTTTATCTTCAGTTAAGATGCCAAGAACCACTACCCATTATTCGTAAGGAATCTAAAAAAAAATTAATGTACTTAATATTATTTACTTAATATCATTAAATTTAAATATTTGGACAACTGCAACAATTTAACAAAGTAACGAAGAGTAGCATAATATTATGTTACTTACTACCGATATTATCAAGATCAAGTTACTCTTTGGTCCATCCTTATTTGTACCTTAATTTTCTACATAATCTTCTATTTTAATTTAATTCTGGAAAAAGTAAACTGACAATCTACCCTAAAATTAAAAAAAAAAAACAGTATCTTTCCACATTAGAGTACACTTTTACAAATAAATACACTATTAATTTTAAATGATAATATAATTGTTTGTGTATCTTATAGACTCACACAATTTTTTTAGGCTAGATAATATGCATTTTTACTGTTATTTTTGTAAAATGCAATATTTTGTTGCCAGATATTCAAGAATTTAAAATATACATATCGGAAAAATATACACAAAAAGGGTACAATATACGAAATAAGGATTTTACAAGTCGGAAAGTGTTACTGCATCAGTAGTACTCAACCTAAAACAAAAAAACATGAAAAAATAAATATGTAGTGCACTGCATCATAAACGATTTTACAATTAAAACTACATAGTAACCTGGCATTAAATTTCAAAAATCTACAAAATATACAATGTACAGTTTAACACCAGTTTACCAAGGTTTACGTATAATATTATAATATACAAGAAATAAGTTTGCCAATATATACAACAGGAAAGGTGCTATTCTAATTCTAAAAATTTTAAAACTACATGCAAACCTTAACATACATAGATATAATATATACAAAATAGTACCTACTTTCTACCTATTATACAAAATAAATCTCTTAAATATTTACATGTCACTCTAATGGAACCTCATCAAATATATCTGTATCACAATCTATAATAACTTCATTAATAGGATTTAAATCTGGTTGGTAGTCAACCCACGAAAACTCCTCTTCTACCATTTCTTCTGGAATTTGGTTACCAAATATAGTGTTAGAGCATTTTTTATCTTTATCTAAAAGGTCTTTATTCTGTAATACATCTAATTTGGTACCTAAATTAAAGAAGGAAGATGGTGAAAGAGAAGAAACTGAAATTTCTTTCGTATTCATGGATTGACTACCTGCGTCATAGTCGGGAAGTTGGCCAAAATCGGGGTTTATGTCACAAATCTGGGTCATTTCACAGTCAGGTGTCTTATCGGTTATAGGTACTGCACTTTTTGTACTGGTTAGGTTGACATTTTGAATTTTTTGCTTTTTAAATCTAGAGACTTTCTGAACTTGATTGCCACACTTAGGAGCAGGTGTTATTGATTTATTTTGATCTTTACAATACTTGAATATAGATAATCTTAAGCATTTGTTTATAAAATTATGATAAATCTGACTATGCTCTTTACATAAAATAAAATTTTCAAAAGTTGATTTATACACAGATTTGATTTTATCTTCTATTTGTTTTTCGTGCCCTCTATTACCTAAAAATGAATGTGTTATTTGATAAATTTGGTCTGTGATATCTATTAAATTTTGATCAGCATACTTTAATCGAGATGTAGAATCATATTCCCTACAATTTGTACACTGGACATTTTTAAAAGAAAGCCTAAAACAACACTTAAGAGTCAAACAAGTAATAAAATAATTCAAATTAATAAAAGCGTGTTAAAAAGAAGTAAAAACTTGAAGATTTCACTGTACCGGATGACACACACAACTAAACAACTGCCATGTTTTGATAATACAAAATTCCGCAATTTGATTGGTCAAGCGTAGGTGTGGTCTAGTTGGAAATTAGTACCAACCTAATTTCTTAAGAGAAAATAAGCCTTTTGGGCGAGTAATGTGTACAATTTTGGAGGTCATTATCATTATGAATATTAGCTGAAAATAAGTCGTCCTCATTATTTAACGGATAAGAAGTTTTAGAAATGTCTTTGGGAAAAGCCTCAAGAACCAAAAGTGATCTACCTTTGCCACGAAAGTCTTCTTTTAAAAAATGATTTTCACAAATATGAAAATTATTGACTTTTACATTATCACCAATATTACATATGGATTTCCATTTTTGACATAAATCTGGATTACTGATAGGAAATTTAAAAAAGATAAATTTTTATAACCATCTTTTATAATTGGTGAAAAGAATTTATTTTCACAGGTCGGAAATTTGCAAGAATACCTAAAAGTTCCAAACTCCATAGCAAATAAAAAACAAAGACACTCGTCAGTCAGTCAAAGTCAAAGTCAGATATGGTACATAAAAATCCCTACTTAAAGGCTAGTCTTAAAACTAAAAATATCTGAAGGATAAGCAACTCCTTCACCTGCAAAATAAACAAAATAATATGTTAGTATTTCATACATTATCAATAATAATTTAACCATAGGAATACTGAAAAAAAATCCCTAATTTTCAAACTCCCTAATTTATCATGGATCAAAGTAGGTGAAACGAAAAGCAATAAGACAGAAATAAAACAGGATGTCCACTAATTAATGGTACACAGAAAAACCACAGATTCCTTATGCCAAAATATTAAGATTTAACCAAACATACCTATATCTAAAAGTTGATAATAGGGAAGATACAAGGTGTTAAAAAAAAAATATTTTTAATTTATGTTGATAATTTTTGATACATATTAAATTTTTTAATAATTTAAATAATGTAGCTAGCTTCCTCTAGTTTACACATAAAATAAATATCAGATCCGAATAGCTCATGTCAAAAAACCTTTAGATACAGACTTTTTCAATAAAAAATTCAAAACCATATTAAAAATTTTCAAAAAAAAACAAGAATATTTTTTCACTTCAACAGCCTGTATATTCCTTATTAGCAACTTTTGGATAGAGTTATGTTGGGGCAAATCTTAATATTTTGACATAAGGAATCCATGGTTTTTCTGTGTACCATTAAATAGCAGACATCCTGTATATTGTTAGTTACAAACGAGGCTTAATCAGAGAAAAACCCACAATACACATAAAAATATTAAGGTTTTTAGTGAAACACCCTGTGTTTGACTGCAAAAGTCAAGGTTTATTTCATAAAATTTTAATAAATATATAAGGTTCAATTTGTGTCCTTTTAATAAGAGTCAAACTTGGTAATACTAACTTAAAAAAAAATTGATTTTTGCAGTCAGATATAGAGTGTTTCACTAAAGGTCTGATGTCTTTTCTGGTTACATCATAAGTGCTATAAAACTTAATTTATTTTAGAGGTTTGATGTAAATCTACATATTTTAATCTCAGATCACCTACTTAAACCAAGAAAAAAACAAAAAAAAGGCTTTCTTTTTTTTACAAGAACTACGATAATAAACTTATAAGGATACATTGCATTTTAGTGTGATATCAAATAGAAAATAATCAGTGACGATGATGACGAATATTCCAAGATCGAAACCTTCCCGAAAAAAAATCATTTGATTTGTGATCAGCAGGCGGATTCTTAACCGCTGTTTCGAGACGTAACGTATCGAGTCGCTACCGAATGGTGATTCTTAACTTATTTGAAATTCGATTCCGAGTTAATATCTCCCGAGTTCCATAACAAGGCACTATCCTTATTAAATAAGTCTTTATCCCATTAATTATTTACGTAAAAACAGATGAGAAAATAAGGCCGATAGGTTTCGAAAGGAATATCGAGAACTCGATACCGATCGAGTCGTCACCTATCGAGAAGTTAAGAATCCGGGCCCAGTGCCCCAAAAAACCCCATATAAAAATTTTATCAAAATCGGAGTTGCTCCCACTTTCTAGACAATGACCTTAAATTAATTAAGAGAATTACGTTACAAGACCAATTTGTTATCTTAAATTTTTTATATATAATCTTTTAAGCAATACCCAAACCTAATCCCTTCACCTCCGAAGTAATCTAATACCATTTTACCATCACCCTAACTTATATGTATAATCTACCCTAAATCTAACTACATCTATAACTGCTAAAAAGCTCTTTATTACTTTTAAAAACCATAATAAGTCATTATTTGCAAACAGAATAACTGGCACTTTGCAGAGCACTCGAAACACTAATTCAAGCATGGTGTAAAAACTTACCATATTAATACTAATTATAAAATCGATAAAGCCTTTCTTTTTTAGATAAAATTAACGATGGATTAATTAACTTTACACACTGTAAAGTATTTTAAAACAAACCTGCTACCACAGATGAATGATTCCAAGATTCTTCAAGCCTAAAAAGTTAAAAGTATGGTTATAGAACAACTGATCAATAAACATTTATCGGTTCACGCAGAAAGTGTTTTAAATCGTTAAAGTTAATTACAAAATAGAATACTTACTTAAATTTGAACAGATTAACTAACAAAATCTTCAGGATCAATCAAAAAAATATCCTACGAACATACGCCAAAGCCAAACAATTCCAAACAAGATGGAAATCGGATGGGAGTAGTGCGCACGCGCGATGGCGAAATTATCAATTTTGGTTAAAAAAATAATAAATAATGATTGTTTTGTAGTCAACATATACTGCCGTAGACGTTTATTTTAAATATTTAAAAAATAATAATTTACAATGAAAAATTTTTATATTATATTGCAAAAATAAAATTTTATAGTTCAACTTTCCCGCCAAATTTCAGGTGGGCGACGTTGCAATTTTTGCTTCCTATTGTATAATCCCACTGACACCACCCTGGGGAACTGCAGGTCGCTGGTACACAGACTCGAGCTATGGCTTCTTCGACGGGTGGTAATTTGCGGGGTAGGGGCGGTGCGGTGCAGTGTAGTAGGGAAGCAATGATCTGAAAAATAAATATGGATGAATGCAGCGAAAATCACAATAACCCCTACGTGGGCACCGCGCAGTACACTTGTGGGCATGCGCAATAAACATTTACTGACTAGCCGAAAACAAACAACAGGACCGGGTTTAACATTTTGTATATGATTCATTTATAAAGAAAATATACCAAGTAATTTTGGGGTATACAACATATTTAAATATTTTATTTTAAGTCTGTATTCGTCTTTCATAGCAGTCCCTAAAAAGTAAACCGGTTTTATTTATATTGGGGACTATTTTTTGTTGTATATTTTTTATTTTTCGGTCGTATCGCCGATTTTATTAAGATTTAGCAAACGAGAGTGCTTAGAAGCACTGATCTCAATTTAAATTCCATTTTATTACTAAAACACCTTCTTTTTGATTCATGAGGACCCACTTTTACTTAACCTCAAACCTGCACGCTATTTTATGTATTATTATCTTCCTTCTTAACACTACCTTGACACAACAAAACTGAATAGTTGGTATTTTATTATAAAAGCAGTTAGATTTGGTGTAACTTGTTTGAGGAATAAATCTCAATTCATAAACTGATATTTCGTTCCCGTTGGCGTAGCAGTTGTCGTTCAGTTAAGTTTGGCGTGTAATGCCATTGAAATTGTTTATTTTTGGGGTTAGGGCCAAACTGACCTTATATTTGTAATTGAAACCACAAAAAAAAGCGAATCACAAATATTAAAATTGGTAAAGTACCCAGTAAGTAATTATTGATTTAATTTGCCTACAAATGCCAACTTGAAATAAACTTGATAATGTAATAATCTTAAACTAGGCTTAAAGCGCAATGGAATCGCTTGGACTATTTAATTTTATTCAAAACATTCCACAGAAAGATACCTATGTTCCTTTTTTAACATACGAGCAATAAGCAATCTACAAGATATTATATGGTATAAATCGTCCTCAATATCACAAAGCGGCGTATCTTTATGTTTAAATTTCACGAGGGTGCTTTTAGGTATTTTTGTACTACTCTTTTTTAGTAAAATTAAATAGGCTTAGTATTATATTTCTATAACTTTTAAAGATATCAAAATCTAACATATGCCAATTTGTAATATTAAGAAGCAACTTTTTTAAGCAATTACATCAGCTCTAGTCAATTTTCCTACTTTTTTGAGATACGCCACATCGTGATATTGCCGACGAAATTGCTTATGGCTACGTGTTATAACTTGAAAATATGTCAAATTATTTTAATTAAACTGCCATATTTTATTTTGTGTAATTATAAATGCATCAGTCCAATGCTAATACAGGGTGTCCGACTATATTTTAACCCATTTTCACCGCGAATAATTTTAAAAGAAATAAAATTATCAAAATGCGGTTTTCGCGAAAAGCCTTAGATTTTTTTAAGTTTCTTTTTATATCCTTGCCATTTGGTTGTGACATTTATTTCTTACGAAAACGGTAAATTTTCGTATATAGGGCAAGTTTGTTATTTTAAATGGAACCCCATATATATTTTTCTATAATCCTTAAATACAATTTTTCCCGCTAAGAAAAAATTAACCCAAACCATGACTATTTCAAAAAATAATGGATTTATTGATCTCTAAAAAATTGACTGCATGGCAATAAAGAGTATTATTTAAAACAGAAAATTTGCTACTTACTCATTATTTAATTTTGGTTATGCAAAACTTAAATTAAATAAAAGTTTAAAAAACACCAAGAATTACTCACAACGCACAAATAAAAACACCAAATACCAAATAACTATACCTGATAACGGTCGACCGTAGATGGGAGATTGGGTTTGGTCGGTCGACGGCGTCAATTTTACCTGGATTTTACGATCGGGAAATCCCAAATTATAAATTAAATTAGGATGAGTGTGACCCTGTCACCGCATAGGTAAACGTTTTCAGTGTTGCAACCACTATATTTATTAAAATACTGCTAATTTTGTCAATGTTGCCAACACTATATTGGGTTTTAAATAAAAAATGCTAACCTTTATAACAACTGCGCATGTGCAAAGGTGTACAGCAATTCTCCCAGTGTGGGGTAAAAAATTCTTGCGCAGGTCTATTGAAAATATATGGGGATCATTTTCTATTAGCAATCCTTTTAATTTTTAGATCATTGTAGGGAAGTGGTCCCTCTCTCTGCGAGACGACGCTGCCTGTTGCGCTGTTTGCTGGTAGGGCGGCTATTAACACTATACGGTGGTTGGTGGTTGTAGTGCCATTTACGTAGTAAGATTCAAAGTTTTGCCACAATTAGAAAAGAATGAACAGCAACGGGATTGGGGAGAAGAGAATTTTCGCAGTAAAGAACACTTGCTTCAACCCCAAAGTACAGGTAGGCATGTGAGATATATAACATCAAAAGCTAGGATGATATTTTAATGTTCAATTGTTCCAATCCTCCAATCGCCCAGGCAACGAACGCAACGGTCGGTGTCACATAGCCACAGTCCAGTGTATTATTCGACGCGTCCACATTCAATCTTCTCCGCAGCAAAATGATGCGAAAACCGCCGCCTCTACCGTTCACCACTCGATGGAGCCATCTGTGCATCATACCTTGTGTGACCAGCTTGCCGCACTCTTACCACACTCGCGAATACATCATTGATTTCCAAATATTTGTCTACGAGTTCGAGCACCTTGACCTGTTAAACTGTGTCGTCAAGAAATCAACCCCGAAATTATGGCTCCTTCCATTGAAAAAACAGCACACAATTAAAGCAACCCAGTGCCAGACTCTTAGTTTCACCGTCAAAATAGCCAGTGGTCACGTGGATAATGCCGTTATTTTTGCACGTCTACTCGGCTTTTTGAATTCGCGTTATCTGGCGGATTGGTATGGAACCACAGATCCCGCTATCGAAAACGACACTTATCGTTTGAATTCAAACGACTGCACCTACCTGTCGACCAACGTGCGAAAATTTGACAATTTGAGTTCGGCGCTTATTATGTTTATGAGCGCGATCGCTTCACTGTCAAATTGGCAGATCTTGAGAGAAGAATCCCGGTCGCAGAAAGAATTTACCCAGATAGACCCAGATATCAGCAGGCTGAGTTTGGGGTGCGACGAGCAATTCTACGGTTTAATTCAGACTTATCGAGACGCTCACCGGCAGACGCTCAAGCTGTAACCTTGCGTGAAATGAAAAAAAATGATGTTGGTACTAATACTGAAAATATTTTATTTATCTCTGTTATCACATATTTACATATACATAGGCATAGATATACATAATAGTATAAGTATAGTGTGTCGTTGTTCTATTACAATAAAAATGTTACTCGATAAAAATCGAAAAGTGTTTGTTGTATCTCTTTTTCATCCAGTGGTTTCACACAGAGACCGTTGACGTTACACGTCAATCGCACTGACGCACACACAGTATACAAACTTTCCCGAAGGTAAGAGCACGATGCTCTTCAATCAAATAGTACGGCAAAAGGGCGCATCGCAGTCGGCATCTCCTCAAGGGCAGCACACGTCACGCGTGGATTCATTGCGGTGGCTACTTGATAAATTGCATGTTTATCGTTATCTGTTAACTTTTCTAATCGTAGCAATAATTTAATGCCTACTCCGTCCATGTCTACGGCATACATCCAGGTGATGCCTGCCACGGCAGCAACAATGCTGGCACAGGTTATTATGCTCAGGCGTATTCTTTGAAGTGTCACGTCCATTATACACGTGGCAATTATTTTCTGTGAGTTGGCGTAAGCCATTTCTTGTAGATGTAATGGCACGACTGTGGGAAGGGCGCGCACAAATAAATGCGGCAAAAAATCATATGGCGTGATAATTGACAGCGTCCAGTCAATAGCGCGCAGTACAATAAATTCCCATTGCAACAGTTCTTGCTTTGTGTAACTGTGTTGTGTGTACATCAGCAACACGTCGCACGTTAGTGGGTTCACTTCGCGCATCTTCGAGGCCAGCCATAAACAGGTTATACCTAATAGCTGGAAACGATTTTTCTCAAACGACCGTTTTTCCATAAATCTATTGAGATAATTGATTGCCAACGCACAGATATCTATGGATTGCTTTTCCGCTTCGCAAACTTCGCCCATCCACTCTGTTACGATAGTCCACATTTCGGCAGTCAGAACCCTTCCATTTTCCGGTTTGAAGACTCCTTTAGGCACTGCCTCGTCTTCCAATGCCGCCATTTGGTCGAGTACTTTTGCTGATAGCAACGCTGGATCAATCACGGCATTCACGCTGGCACAGCCCTCCACTTCGGGACTTCGTGGTGCTATTACCGCGCGTAACCGCCCTCGACGCTGTTGCCTCGAGACTACTACTGGTGATAAAAGCTCTGATGATGACGAGGACATCCTTGGAGGATATGACTGGTCTTTTCCGACACGAAAACTGCACGTCGCTGATATAGTCGTTTGAACTCGCAGCAGCGCGACTGTGTGTCGTGTGCCAAGTTCGTGCCACGCTTAATATACACTAGTCGGCGCCCCCCACCGAATACACCGCCGCAGCGCGGATGCTGCATAATCATGCCTCGAGTTGTTTCTTCTGGAAACCCAACGACAATTAACTGCAAATATGATGGGATTTTTTGGCAGCTAAAAAAACCTGAAATATGAGTTTTCAATAAAAAATTGCCGAAAAACCGTTTTTCATATTGTTGAGCAGCCTCTTGAATGATGTAGGTTCGACAAAAACCAACGTACGCGTTTCCTTGGCGCCTGGTTTTGGACGCCTGCGGGACTAACACGCGGCACGGGTTGACAAGCTCGCACCATGTCGAACTGTGCATTGGCGATAGTGTGACTTTCTGCTCCCAGGCGGACGGACGCGCAAGGTACCGTAACACGCAAATAGCCCCTTTCTCGCCACGGTTAATCCTCGCCCTGTGGAATTGTATATGTTCATCGTGTGAGTTTTTATTTAGAAATTTTTTGCCAGTTCTATATTCGTTGTCTTTTGTTATTTTGGCTGTTCTGTCGATCTGATACCCAGTATGTTTTTAGATCAATTCCAACGTACGACAGGAGAAGCTGTCATAAAAAATTTTTGATCAAAAACTAAGCGCCCACTAACGGCTTTCAAACGTAAGAAGCGCCTTCCCTTTCGCTACGCCAATTGACTCCAGTAGACTCCACGTCTCTCGCACTATGGCTCAATCCGAGTAGAAAAATCCCTTCTTTTCCACCTTTTTTAACGGCAAAAAGGCTTAATCTATTCTCCCTGCTAAAAGAAACAACTTTGTTTCTATAAGCGTTTTTGATCCGACATCATCCGAGTGAGCTAGCGCCGATTTTTGTGCTGGAGTCAGTGGAGTCTGCTTTTCAGATCTATTCCTATACGCGCAAAATATTTTTCTTCTTGGCCTTGAGCGTCAAATTTTTTTCGGCATTACACGGGGTATAGAAAGCTTGACTCCACTGACTCCAGAGACTCCAGCACACAAATTCGGCGCTAGCTCACTCGGATGATGTCGGATCAAAAACGTTTATAGAAACAAAGTTGTTTCTTTTAGCAGGGCGAATAGATAAAGCCTTTTTGCCGGAAAAAGGGTGGAAAATAAGGGTTTTTATGCTCTGATTTAGCCATAGTGCGAGAGACGTGGAGTCCATTGGAGTCAACTGGAGCCAGGCCAAGTGGTAGTGGCTCCCTCTCACTGATCGTCGCTGGCCGCTGACGGAACTAATGGTGCGCGCGCATCGAGCCTCGCTCTATCTACTAGGCGCCTTTGTTCATGGTGCGAGTAGAGCGTCCTACACTCACACTATGCGTTCTACGCCTTCGTTCATATGGCGAGGCTTGCCGAAAATTGTTGACAAAATTTTTTTCTTTCCACCATAATTTCGCGACACGTCCTATTATTGCTTGCTGAGTGCACAAGCTTTACGCCAATAGACCAGTGCTGCAACCAGACCGACATTTGGTCAAAAAACAGCAGACAACGATTATGTCACCGACATTGACAGGAGGAACTGCCACAAAAATTTTGATCAAAACTAAGCGCCACACATGCGCTGCCACCGTTTGCCGTTCGCAAACTCCAATTGACTCAATTGACTCCAGTAGACTCCATGCTCCCTCGCACTATGGTTAAATCAGAGCATAAAAACACCCTTATTTTCCACCCTTTTTAACGGCAAAAGGCTTAATCTATTCTCCTGCTAAAAGAAACAACTTTGTTTCTATGAACGTTTTTGATCCGACATCATCCAAGTGAGCTAGCGCCGAATTTTGGGCTGGAGTTAGTAGAGTCAGTGGAGTCTGCTTTTCAGATCTATTCCTATACGCGCAAAATATTTTTCTTCTTGGCCTTGAGCGTCAAAAATTTTTTCGGCATTACACGGGGTATAGAAAGCTTGACTCCAGAGACTCCAGCACACAAAATCGGCGCTAGCTCACTTGGATGATGTCGGATGAAAAACGTTTATAGAAACAAAGTTGTTTCTTTTAGCAGGGAGAATAGATTAAGCCTTGTTGTTGTTGTTTCTTTGTTTGTTGACGTAGGTCCCCGAAGGTCCAATTGCCAGTACGTCCCTCTGTGTCCAGAGGGGTTGTATTCTGGGTGGGAGTCTCCAGTAAGTCGGACCTGTGCCCCTGGTGGCTCCCGAGCTTTTCACTTTTTGCCGATAAAAAGGGTGGAAAATAAGGGATTTTTCATGCTCTGATTTATCCATAGTGCGAGAGAAGCGGAGTATATTGGAGTCAACTGGAGCCAGGCAAGGTGGTAGTGGCGCCCTCTCACTGATCGTCGCTGGCCACATGCGGAACTACTGATGCGCGCGCGCCGAGGCTCGCACTATCGACAAGCCAACTATATGCATAGGGCGAGCTTCTGGTACCGCAACACGCAAATAGCCCGTTTCTCGCCACGGTTAATCCTCGCACTGTGTGGTATATGTATATAACGGTGGTTTTGGCGGTTTAAACCGCCCCCTCCATGAGTGAGAAGTGATATTTGTATTAGAAAAGCTTTATTTTCGTTATGTAGACTTATTACCTCCTTAGCATTCGTGAAGAAAAAAAGATGTTTTAATAATAAAAATCAGTAGTTTGTATGGTTTTGATAGGGATAAGGACCTTTTTTTGCTCTTTAAACAAAAAGAACATGTTTTTGTAGAAGAAATCACAAAGTTGTATAAAAATTTGTATAACACATTTTTTTGCGGTAAACCCCCTCTCCCCCATAACAATCTATAAGTACGTCCGTGCTTAACCAAATTTATAAATGTGTAAATGGGTAAAATAACATAAATATTTTTATTCATTGTAAAATTGCATATTTATTAACCATATTATTTGTATTTTTGTACACAGAACAGATTCAAAATTTCAGTATTCCAATGACATTAATAATAAATTTGAATATAGAAAAATACCTTTGTATTAACTTTTAACAGTAATTAAATAAACAATGACCATAAGAACGGGTTTTTACATAAATGAGACTGGATTTTAACAGAGTATTTTCTTTATAATGCCTAGTTTGCTGCCATTTTAGTGCTTTATGAAAATATGGCTTCTGATTAACTATCTTGAATATTTGACCTACAAAAAAATATTTTTTAAATACAAGAAAATCTAAAAAAAACATTTGTGTGACAGCCCAATAAGGCTCACGTCTTAGTGTCAGAGTACCAAAGGGTGTTAGGTTATTAGATGTTAAATATCAGCCGTATACAAATTAAAAAGTAGAGGACCATAGAAAAAGAAACTTAGGTTCTCTTATAAATGTAGAGGAATCAGGACTGATCCCTGAGATAATACTGAGAACACGTACGTAGGTCCAATTTTTTTATTATTATTATTTGATATTATTATTTCGAATAAAAACAGATCTTTTACTATATAAATTAGTAATTGCTTAAGAATTCATTAAAGGAATTTGAAAATCCGTTACCATTTAAGAATACAGGTTGTAATTTGATTGATGGCTTAAAATACAGGGTATGATTCCGTAGCTTATTTTAGGAAGAAAAGTTCATATAAACATATGTTCTAACCTCTTAACTTTTGACATACAGAAAGTAAAAATTTCAAAAAATCTATATTTTGAAATCTCCTAACTATTCTTTACCCAATTTTGTTTTGTTTAGCAATGTTATTTATGACATTAAGGGGAAATTTATCACTAATTTAATTACATTTAATAAGTCCAGTGGCGTCTCGAGAGGCAACTGAAGCAATATTTCCAACAAAAAAACGGTACGCCACTGACTGTGTAAATGTGTGTACAATTTTTGTGCTCTCTTCAGATTAACCTTTGTCGTACGGTGCTAAAAAAATACACTAAATACGCTGCGGGGTACATTTGTACCCCAAGTATAAAAACACTTCTCTGCTCTCGCACCGCCACTATTTCACAGGCTTTTTTTTCATCATTTCCAACAATATTTTTGATATAATAAAGAAATAAAAATCGATTTTTTTAAATCAGTCTATTCTGCATATTTTACCACCCTTACAAAGATTTTTTTAATATCTTTAAAAAAATGGCGCATGTTATATACCTATCTATCTTTACTAGTTTCGAAAATATGGCTATGGTCATCACGTGATTTTTAAATTATTTACGGTCGTATTCACCAAGCTCTGACAAATATTTATCAGACTGATAGCCTGCTTTTAAAGCAGGCTATCAGTCTGATAAATATTTGTCAGAGCTTGGTGAATACGGCCGTTAATGTTATAACGTCACTCACTAGGAAAAATAATTGAAGACGTCATGTACAGTGGATGAAGATGTTTCGTGATATTTTGTTATTCTGATACTTATACTGCAATAAGTTGATATTGGTCCATTTTAACCTAAAAGATGGCAGTATTTTTTTATAAATAAAAATAAAAATATTTTGTCTGCTTGTGATGTAAAATCCGTAAACCAACCGTCCAAACATGAGAAATCTCAATTACTCAAAACAAGTACTTGTGATATAACACCTTTATCCACTGACGTCTTCAATTGTTGCTGTTATAGAACACTGTGAATTAACAAAAAAAATCTATTGAATATAGGTAAAAAAATAATATTGAAAGTTTTACTCTAATTTTTCCATATCCTATACAAAACATTTGGATTTCTTTATAACAGAATATACATTAAAAATATTTATATCTACCTTTACCCTTAATTTTTTGATGTCCTATTTGAGAACATAGATTGCCAATTAAATTTTGATCCACCTGCCTCTGAGGTTTCACCAGCTTGACCTTGAAAGTTTGCTAGAAATTCTTGTACATTAAATGATGATTCACTTCCACTAGATTGGTTTTGGGATGATCCCAACAATGCTTGAAAATTAAAGGATGAGCCACTTCCATTTGATTTGTTTGGCGATGAGTCCACCAACTCTTGATTATCCAAGGATGGTTCGCTTCCCTTTAACCCAGCATCATTTGATTGATCTTGAGTTTCTCCCTGTTCATTTATTGAGTCTTTACCTTGATTTTGAAAGTTTCCCAACAGTTCTTGGATGTTAAAAGACGAACCGCTTTCACTTGACTTGTTTCGGTAATTACCTAGTATATCTCCAATGTTAAATTTTGAAGCTGAATTATTAAAACTTCGTGCTGATACATATCCGAAAATCAGAGCACATATTAAAATTTTGGAAAACATGTCTGGTTTGTAAGGATCGAGTAAAATTATTAACTATGTATTATAATATAATTTGTATAACAACTCTTCGCAATTTATATAGATGTGTCTATGTATACGTATATTTAAATAAATAAAGGACTAAGTAACATATTTATTTAATTATACATAATATTTATTAACATTTTCATCTTATTCATTGTCATGTCATAATGTAAACATTTCAAAAACAGATTTAAACTGTAATAAAAAGTTAATTTTAATAAATCTAGCTGTACTCAAAATTCTGTACAATAACAATACCATACTTTATTCCTATATAAATAGTTCATTATACAGTGTGGGCCAAAATAAACTTACACACTTTTTAACTAATAATAACTTTATATCTGTTGCGCTCATCTTTTTTATTTTGAGGGGATAAAAGGTAGATATGTTTTCTCTAAGATTGCCAAATTTGGTCAAATAGATTTAAAAAGGACTGGACTTACGGGACTTTTTCCACAATGATGCATTAAACTTCGTTGCAAAAAATTTGTATCTACAATTAGGTTAATACGTTTATTTTTAATTAATTTACTGTTAAGTTTGGTCAGCATTCAACTCAGTAACCATGGTAACCTCACATTTTTGATTTTCAAAGGACACTAAAAAAACAAGTTTTTTTTTATAATCATGAGAAATACATACTCTATGGGAAGCATTATTTATCAAAAATAATTATAATTCCCAAATCCTCAAATTTTTGACAAATTCGATTTTACTAAGTTATTTTCCATAGTTTGTCTACAAGAAAAATGTATTAGCTGAATTGTAGCTAAATTTAATTTCTTTTGCAACCAGGTTAAATACAGTATTTCGGAAAAAGTCCCATAAGTTTAGTCCTGTCTAAATTTATTTGACTAAAAATGGTAAACCTAGAGAAAACATATCTACCCATTAGCCCTTTAAAAATAAAAAGATAGGGGCAACAGATAAAAAGTTATTATTAGTTAAAAAATGTGCAAGTTTAATTTGGTCCACCCTATATGTATGTTAAACAATACAAATAATACTGAAAATGATAAATCAGTTTTGTTATTTGTGCAATATGTTGACATGACATGCAATTATTTGGAAAGATGAATTACCACACGTGTACCTAAGGGGCCAAGCAAAACTTAAATGGCATATCCCAAAGTCATAACACTTTGCTTTTTCCAAAAATTATCAAAAGCGGCATCGCAGATACAACTTTGCCTACGCCTATATTTGCCTACGCTAGATCACTGGTATTAAGAAGCTTAGAAGGCTAGATGAAAGTCTTTATAGTTGTCACTTTGAAACTGTATAAGGACCCCCATTTGGGAGCCCTCTTTAACTGCCCCCTTCGGTACGCTAGTGTGGATAACATAAAACTTTCATATTAATAATGAAACACTGATATTTGGTTGGTTTTTCTAACTTCCAATTGCAAAAGTGTGTACTGGTAAAAATAATGATTTATTATAAAAGCAGAAAAAGAAATAATTAAAACAAAAATTTGGATATGGTTTTCATTTATATTTTAATCACCCACTCACAACGATAACTAAAAAGGATAGAAAAAGCTTCTTGTATAAAAGTTTCATAGATTTTCATCTATTATCTTGTGAGCAAAATAAAAGAGACAAATCAACATAAAAAAAAATAAGAAAAATAAAGAGGTAAACTTGTTTTACATGGAGCACCCTGCATATTGTATCACCATTAAAAAGCTCTTTTAGAGAGCTTTAAAAATAACAAACTTAATATATTTTTCTTTAATAGTTTAGGAGATATGACCCCTTAAATCTGAAAAATAGATATAATTTTTACTTTACCTACGGAACTAAGCTTAGTGCTTACGGCGTAGTAGATATTAGGGGTGTGTGAATATCGTTCAAACCGAATCGAATCAAATATTAATATTCGAATCGAAATTCAAATCGAATAATTCGAATTTCCGAATTATTCGACGAATAATATTTCTATCAAAATATGAATGGATTCTCTATTTTATCCAATTCAGATTTCATAACATCGGGCATCCAAATATTCTACTGACCCATAATATCCTTTTTAATTAAAAAATAACAATTAATTATCCGAAAAAAACAATTGCTCAATTTTAATATATATTTATCTTAGTCAGTAACAAAAAATCTAGATATTAATATACTAGCAAGAGATCTTTCCAATTTATTTTACCTTTATAATTTTTAATTAAGTTTTTTAAAAAAATACGAGAAAAAGGTTATACACACACTGATAATAAAAATTAACTATTAACTTGATTCAAGAGCCAAAATCTTGACTTAAGAACACCATCCGGGAGAAAATACTTTTCCTGAATAAAAGAATAAAATTCTTGATCTAAGAAAAATATTTGAGAACAAGAATAGTCTTTAAGCTCAAAAATTAAATTTTATGGTTAAAACAAAATGTATATTATTTGTCAAATTTATATTTAAATATCAAACATAACAAATCCTTAATTCAATATCCTCGAAAATTCGCGATTACTACAATAATTCGATTTTTTTCGAATAATTGGATTTTTTTTAGTTATTCGGAAACTTTCGAACAATTCGAATTATTCGATTCGAGTTTCGAATCGAATATTGATATTCGATTTGATACGAATAATTCGTAAGTTCGAATTATTCGCACACCCCTAGTTGCCCCTAGTAGATATAATGGAAATAAGCCAAAGTCGCCTATTTTATAATATAGCGACATGGTTTTCTTTTATTTTATGTTTGCATTTTTGACAGAGGTAACAGATTTGACATTTTGCTTTTATCGTTAGATTTCTTTTTTTTTTCTACGAACCATTCCACATGTAGGTAATAAAAATTACAGTGGAATAATACTAAAAGTTCCATTGTGTCTTTATTTTTAACTATTCACACAACGTTTCGGACAGTCCTATCTCTGTCCGATTTCAAGTGTAAGTAAAGTGTAAGTAAAAAAGCGTTTGGAAGTCCAAAATTCTTTAAGTATTATTAATGAAGAATCCTTGTCTACCACAAAACCTTGTGAAACAAAAATTGTTGTTATTTAATAAAATCATTAAAAACAGGTAAAAACAGTAACAATAAGAACAATTGCTCTAAAAACAACAACTTGACAAGCAGGGTAATAAGAACAAATTCTATTTTATAATTATATTAAATTATGTTACAGATACGGTAACGTCCAAGCATTTGTTTGCAAGGCCTACCTAAAAATAACTTTAAAAAAATAAAAAAATGCAATTTTTCTTTTTTTACCAAAAATTAAAATATGATATGTGATACATCGTTGAATTTGTAATAAAAAATGGGATCAGATACAGGGGTACTTTTTTTCGAGCCATATAAAAAATAAAGTTAATGATGGTTTCTTGAAAACGAAACGTCGGGTATAATATCTAAAAATACCATCATGAAGTAGCTAAAAAGTGCCAATGAAAAGTGTTATTAGTTTTTATATCTCTTCACATAAAGTCAGAAAAAATAAAATCGTTATAGTCAAATTTTCGTTTTTGCCAAATATCTCAGCAGGCCATGAAAATTTGTCAAGTTACTAAACGGCTTAAAAAACACAACTTTTTCCTAATTTAACCTACGCTGTATCTCCAATAGGTACTGAGACTCCCATGCTTAGGATCCTTATTTTGAACACACTGTATATTTTTGAAAGCTATTTGACACCTTTTTAAAAATGACATAATAAACAGGCTGTTCCATTGAAAATAGGTTATTATACCTCTTCATTTTTCTTAACTTTTTAATGTCCATTGGTTTCTTTTGTTATTCTCAAAATATAATACATAAAAAAAACTTACTAACTAATACAAGAATTTTTTTCCTATTTGTAGTTATCGTTGTAAGTGGGTGTCAAAATATAAATAAATGAACCCTGTAGAATTTTTAATAACAAAAATAAGCACATTTTATTAATTTTCCTATCAGGGGTGGGTGGGAGGCAATTGACCACGATACACACCTTGATTCCGTAACTGAAAGTGAAAGAACCTTTAAAAAAATAATCTTTACATTATTACTCATAAATAGTAAATATTTATTTTTTGCTTTAATTATTAAACTAGATACGCATTTCTACAATAACAAAAATAGTTAACTTATATTATTTACTTAAACGAATGCAAAATTTACTTTCCATTTCTGTAACTTAGCCCCGGAAAAAATAATAAAAATAGTAATATGAATTTAAAAATATTTACTCTTTCCTTTATTTATACTATTAAACTAGATACGCATTTCTACAGTAACAAAAATACGTATATTTATTGAAATGAATGCAAAATTTACTTTCTATTTCTCTAGCTTAGCCCCAAAAATAAAATAAAAGTAGAAATATAAATAAAATAAAGTGGTAAATTGTAAATTGTTGGTCGTGTATACCTCCACTTGACTGTATTGCAAATAAATAATAGTTTAAAGAAGGAATTTATTTATCCTGGCGATCCTAATCAGGATCACGGGATACTGTTTGCAGATTATTGCATTGTCATGGGTCCTTGATAGGTGTGCAAAGTGTCAAAGAAATCGACTCGCTGGAAGTTGGTGAAAATTAAGCTTAAAGATTCCGTTACATACATACATACATACACACCCCAAGCTAATAATAAAAAAAAGCGTGGTAAAAAAATAGTTTTTGCGTTATTTAAAAAGCCTTTTGGTTAATTCTGGTAAGGGTCATAGATACGTACCGATTTTGAGCCCTATTTTGAGTGTCAACACAGTGGCTGATCCAAAATCATTAGGTTTTTATTTATTAATAGTAAGTAAAAGAAACCCAAGGGTAAATAGGGATGCTGGGTGGGGTAATATAGTTAAAAGTATGTTGCTGTAAAATGTACAGAAATTATAAACAACAGGATAACTTTATTCTTTGGTTAAAGGAACCATCCATAAATTACGTCATACGAATTTTAGAACTTTTAAATCCCTCCCACCTCCTTGTCATAGGATGTCACATTTTTAAAACCCCGTCCCCCTGATGTGACTTCACACATTTTTCAAATTTATGCATATATATTTAAAAATATTCAACAGAAAACATTTTTATTTTTTTATATTTATATAATGATCTTAAGTAAAATCAACATAAAGTCAAATAAACCGGTGTCAACAAAGAGACTTGGCCACCCCGGTTTTTTGTGTAAATTCCACAGCCTATATCTTTTGTAAGTTTTAACTCATTTTTTATTTTTTTCATCTCTGAAAAAATGTATTGGCTTTAAACTGCTTGTGGCTAATTTTTTAAACGTTGCTAGGACTGCGTTATAAAGGCTAGTAAAAAAAGTCACATTTTTGACTAAAATCAAAGTAATCCCAGTTTTAAAAAATTGAAGAATATTTTGTTTTTACCACATAAATGTATTAACTGTATCATTACCTCTGGGTATTTTCGCAATTTTAATTAAATTTTGGTTACTAAACCAATTACAGAGGGTTATTCAAAAGTAGTGCATTTTTGCCAAGGACTATATTATGCTCAATAAGGATAGCAATAATCAGTAGCGTCGCTAGGCGTATGTGGTGTAGGGGTTGCCTACTGCCTCGCCTGGGCGGTTTCGTGGCTAGGAGGCCTTGCAGTTGAAGGTATAAAATTTTGAGACATATGTAGATATTATAGGGTGAAACAAATATATTGTTTTTTTATCGTTTTCGTACAGTTGTGTCTTTGGATATCCAGAAAGTTGTGTTAAAATCTAAACGCCTTAACTTTTTACCTTTAGGTTTCTCATTGGCACTAAAATTTGCCGAATATTTTAATTTGATTTATTTTTTGGAGAAAATTAAAACATCTAAGAAACCATATTTCTAAATAATGCTTAAAGCCCAATATATTTATAATATTGTTATTATTATTATTTTTTTTATTTTACCTAATTTGTATGTCTAAAAGTTTCTTGAACCATTTAAAAACTGCCCGCTTATGGCCATTTTCCGATTAAATTTAGCGTCTGATAATTTGTGGTAGCGTGCTGATAATAATGGCATTCGGCTACGTTAATGGTTGTACTGGCGATAACTAAAAACAGTTTATCATGAACAATAAATTAAATGGAGATCAGGAGAGCTAGGATGTATTATCGCATGGCTTGTATGACTGTATCAGCTAAAATGCAGTGCTAGAAGTTTTATTTGGTTGTTGAAAATCTTACACCATTAATTGCGATATAGGTAAAAAAGCATTGGGAAATCACATATTACTATTCTAGGTAGAATTCATAGAATAAACCTTAACAGTTATCTAGTTTTGCCATATACTCATATACAGGGTTAGTAGAAAAAACCGAAACGGTAGATTATCTTAGCAACCGTTAAATATACATAAACCAAATTTTGTGCGAAGGGGTAACTGAACATGAAGAATTTAAAAATTATATTTCAAAGGTTGCCAAGTTTATAGTTTTTCCTTTAGGTTAGAAGATTTTAAAATTTTAAATGGAAAACCCTATTTTTTATTATTGTATACAATTGCTTATATCAACTATATGATGGCCTGATATTATTGTTTTTTTACTTCTTCCAATTTTGGAGATATGGCATTAAGTTTAAATACAGAAACGACCAGGTATGGTCAATTATCTCAAAAACGATCCAACCGAAATTTGTCAAAATTAGTACAGGGAAGTAACTGGACATTTTAAATTCAGGAATTGCTTTTGCGATGTTTCATAATTAAATTTCCTTATTTCTTTTTCTTGACTTTTTTAGGAATCTTGAAAACGTCGCAAAAATTCTATTCATGAATTAAGAAGGTCCAGTTTTAACCCTGTACTAATTTTGAGGAATATTGGTTGGATCTTTTGTCGGTCTCTGGTGTAATTGGCAAATAAAGTTTACCTGAAACAGTATTTTTTTATACCTTTATCGTAACTAATGTTGCAAGTACAGTTGGTACACTTAAGCTCTCCTGATCTGCATTTTGTTTATTGTTCATGATTAATTGTTTTTAGACACCATTTTTATCTTCTCTTATACCGCCAGAACCACCTTACACGCTGCCAAATAGCATTATTACCAGCGCGCTATAATTAATTGGAAAATTGCCATAGGCGGGCACTTTTTAAATGGTTTAAGAAACCTTCAGACATTCAAATTAAATTATATAAAAAAAAAAACATTTTTTACTATCACTTTTAACATATAATGTTAAATTTGTATTCTTAGATTTTTTAATTCACTCAAAAATGTTTTTATTAAAATTAAGACATATTTAATTTTAATTAGTTTCAGAGCAAATGAGGAACCTGAAAATAAAAACTTAGCGCGTTCAGATTTTAATACGAGTTTTCGTATACCCTAGGCACACTTGTAAACGTGCATTAAATAGAAAAGATGTAATTTGAGGGTAGGGACCTTTATTTTGCTACGGCCTAGCAGGTACATGTTTGCCTACGCCAATATTGTATGTGTATTGAAAAACATTGAACAAAAATGTGTCTTTAAAAGTGGGGACTTTTTTTGTAAAGGGGCACCGCGGATACAATTTCGCTTATATACGCCGGTTTTTGCATACGCTACGCCACTGGCAATAATAAATGAACTAAAATAAAGGGACGCATTATACAGGTTGTTTAAAAATTATGAAGGGCACTGGGCAGCTGCAAAATAATTAAGAATTTCTGAGTCCTAAATCTACGAAATTAAATAATGTTTTGTTTTTACCACATGGGGGTTTTATTAAATCAGTCCCTCGGGTCTTGTTTTCAATTGTTATTAATAATAATAATAATACTTTTTTATTTTAAATTACATACATTTTCACGTACATGAAATATAATGACTTCAAAAAAAATTCATCTAAATTACAGTTCAAAAAATCATTCAACACTACGGTTTAAAGCTAATCAATTATTTTTTTAGGTTTCTTTTAATTGTTTTTATGCTTGTACTATTTTTAATAGAATCGGGTAATTTATTATACAATTTGACACACATATGATAGGGACTCTCTTTAGTCAATGTTAATCGATGCTGGGGATATATAAAGCTGCGCCCAGACTTGCAACAATTCGCCAAACATCCGTCCAAAAAAACCAACCTATTTACGCGCTTCTTTGATGCAAAAAGCCGACAAGCTCTGAATCACCGCGGAATCATTCGCCAAGCCCTTGGAACGACGTAAATTCCGTCTACGCTCTGTGGGGCTATGTGGCACGCTATTCGGAAAGGCGAATTGTTGCAAGTCTGGACGCAGCATAATGTTTATGTTTCTAGTGTTATATCTATGCAGAGTTGGGTCGTATTCGAATACTCAGTATTCTGAATAGTATTCAGAATACATTTTGCCGGTATTTGAATAGTATTCGAATACATTTGTGTGTTTGGTATTCGGTATTCGGCAGAATACTTTTTTGGTAAGTATTCGGGATTCTGAATCGAATACTTTTGAAGTATTTGACAAAAAATTTTTGAGTATTCGAATACCGGCGTTCCGAGTATTCGAATACCGTATGTGTAAGCAGTATTCGAATACCAAAATTGACAAGAGTACTACAACTCTGTATCTATGTACAATTGCGTTATTAAACTTTTCTCTATTTTTAAACAAAAAAAAAATGCATTTAAATATGTATTAAGCATATAATAAAGTTCTTTCAATCTGCCTCTACATGTGCACCTAAAATTAAGTTTTTTTTAAGTGTCCCAATCAGTCTTTTCTGCATAACAAAAACACTTTGTATTTATTTACCACCGCACCACCATAGAAAATAATGCCATATAAAAACAGATTATATATACTGATTTTTTAAAAAAGTTTAACACCTTGTACCTTGGAAACAATGCATTTCTGGACCAATTTTTAAAGATTTTTTATAAAATTAGCTCATATATAGGTCCTTAAATTTGTACCCCAAAAATAAACATTCTGTAAAAATTCTGAAAATTTGCAGCTGCCCGTTTTGCTCCAACAAATTCATTATTTTAAACAGAAACAATGGTTCCTTATTTTAAAGTTTTTGTCTTGGTTCTAAATATACTCATCCTAGTTTAATTAAAAAATTGGTAAAAATGCACCACATTTGAATAACCATCTGTAATTTGTTTAATATTCAACGTTTAATAAAATTTGAAAAACCGTCCCGAGACACTGATTTTATTAATACTTCAATGTGGTAAAACATTTTTTTTTTTAATTTTGTAGGTTTGGGATTTGGAAATTCTTATAAAATCTTGCAGCTGCCCAGTGCCCTACTTAATTAACAACCTGTTTTTTTTTTTTTTTCACCCTTTCGGGGTCATCCCACCCAGGTCCGACGACCGCCCCCTAGGTGGTGCACTGCAGCCTGAAGGCTTATTGTACCTTGACCCCTACTCCTTCTCATTCACACACCATTCATTCCATAACTTGGTGGTTGTTGCTCGGTCCGCATCCCCGAGCAGAAACACCGTGTGCCGTTGCTCAAAACACCGCTGTCGCCGGACACCCATCCAAATTATGGGCGCGCATTCCACTGCTTAACTCCGGAGTTCGACGCTCGCCGATACAACCGAAGCCGCCACAAGCGCGCCATTAACAACCTGTCTAATGCGTTCTTTTATTTTAGTTCATTTATTATTTCTATCCCTATTGGGCCTAATAGTCCCTATTTTAATGGTTTTTCAACTGTTCTAGGTAAAAGTATCTTAATTTATATGGAAAAATTGGCAAAAATACACTACTTATAAATAACTCTCTGTTACTTTTTAATAACCAACTGTAAATCAAAAATTAGTGCTCAAAAAAAAGATCCATATCAAACTTATGTGTTTTTAAATGGAACACCCTGTATTAAGTTCATTTTTAGATTGACGGAATAAAAATAAGGTAAGTTTTATTAGCAATCCCTATACAAAAATAAAAGGTTTTTGGTGACAAAAACAAAATTTTAATATATTATCCTACCATACCTACGCTTGACTTTGGATATTATGATATATTGCTAAAAAATAAACTGTGTCATCACCTACATTTCATTTTTTTCGCTAGAAATTATACAGGGTGTCCAGAAACTAATATTTTATATTAGCTACCTTTGAATGCAAATTACTGGCTTATTTTAAATTAAATGGAATGGAAAATACTTTCTTTTGGATTTTAGGGATAAAAATAAGGTATACTATAATAACTATAACTATACTTGTCGCTTTGTTGTCCCATTTTTTTCTTAACAGGTATGAAGCTATCATTCATTGTTAAATAATATTCTTAATCGTCGTGAAGTCAATTTTATGAAGGTCAATAGATCCGTTGTTTTTTAAAATAACCATGGCTTATGTTACAATTGTTTTAAGATAAAAGATTGAATTTTAAGATTTTTGGAAAATATACAGGGTGTTTCGTTTAAAATAACAATATATATCGGATAATTAAGTTTTGTTTTTTTAATATTATTCAAAAATCCTAAATATCTTAAAACGTTACATGTTAGCATAAAAATTACAAAGACACTTTAACATTATTCTTTTCCCTAAAATTCAAAAAAGGAACAATATAGAGGGTGTACCATTTATGATAAGCAAGTAATTTGCACTCTAAAGTAGGTAATATTAAAAATTAGTTTCTAGACACCCTGTATAATTTAAAGCGAAAAATGAAATGTAGGCACAGTGTATATTCTAGAAATATAACATAATATATAAAGTCGAACGTAAGTAAAATAGAATATATTAAAATTTGGTTTTTGTCATGATTTTTTCAAAAATCCAAAATATCCTAAAAACCTTTTATTTTTGGTATAGGGATTGCTAATAAAACTTACCTTATTTTTATTCCGTTAATCTAAAAATGAACTAATATACTGGGTGTTCCATGAAAAAAACATAAGTTTGATATGAATCTTTTTTGGAGCACCCTGTAAAATTAATTATATTTCAAATTATGCGGCCAATATACCCACATATTCCCGCAAAAAAAAATAAAAAAATAATACCGTTTTTGTATTAGAGGCCGGGGCGGGGCGTTTGTGGAGCGCCACCCTGTATATCTTATTGATAGCCGCGTAATTACGACATAGAAAATATAAAAATTATGATACAGTAAATCAGTTCGTTACTTAATAATTAGAAAATCTATTTTTTTTTAATATTAGGATTCCCATATTGACCGAATTCTTTTATGATTTTTTTATTTTTTTATTTTAAATTATGCTCGTCGGCCTAAAATTAAATTCTAAACCCCTTTTTAAAAACACTTTTTTAGATATTATGCCAGCTAACGTCACTTTTTAATTTTTTATTTACTTTTATTAATTATACCCCCAACCGACGCCCATGCCCGGTTGTCATAAATTATTTTTAGGTTACTGGATAATCAAAGGTTATTGCCAAAAAAATATATTTTAAATAGTTTAAAAAAATTTTTTCCATATGTATGTATGTATATCTTGGAAACTAATCATAGGATCACGTTGGGCCAATAATAGGTTTGTTCCAGCAGAATGTTGGAAACATGTTAGCAACAATCGTAAATCGAAGAAATTGTTACAAACATTAGTCAGAAATGTTGGCAACAGTTTTCTGCTGGAACGAAAAATAAACAAGGCGTACATACTGCTGATACGTCAATACAAGAAAGGTTATGTTAAAATTGTCAGTAATGTTTGAAGAAAGTTTGCAAACTTTTCAAACAGTTTCCAACATGTGTCCAACATCTTAAAACTACTCAGTGCCGTATTATCCAGTAGGCTGACTAGGCTACAGCCTAGGGCGCCATGAAAAATTAGGCGCCAGATAGGGGAGTAATAGGCGATAGACAGTTTCTACAAAAGAGAGAATTAAATAGGCGCTATGGAGCTAATGACCTTTTTTTTTTGCTCTTCAAATTTTGTTTTAGTGTGGAAAATAGGCGCTCTGGGAATTGTAGCCTAGGGCGCCTCATAGTTAATACGGCCCTGAAACTACTGCTGGAACAACAAACAATTGTATAATGTTACAAACATGGCACTGCCGGAACGACAAATTTGACGTGCGCAGAATCCGAACGGTTGCAAACATTTCTGACAGCCTGTTGGAACAAACCTAATAACAAGAAAGTAATGTTCTTGAGCCTTAGAATAAACAATTTAATAAATGTTTTAAATTCTTAGGCATTTTTTCGAGGCTCCTAAATGACAAAAAAAGAAAAGAAAACAAATACATAAGCTGAACTTACTCCCTTAGTTCCGACAGGGATTATGTTTAGCGACTAGAAAACATAGTCAAGTTGTCAGCAATGTACAGCGGTTGTGATGATTCCCAACAAGGATGAAACACGTGTCACCGTCTTCATTGCGACCCGGGGTTATCCATTTATTTGGAGACTCCGTAATTTTAAAGTAACCAGCCAAGTAGTCGTTTCTACCAGGTTATGTATTTGTTTTCTTTTCTTTTTTGTCATTTAGGAGCCTCTATGCCCAAGAATTTAAAACTTTTATTAAACCTAATAACTTTTGATCAGAAAGTCGAGAACAATGACATGACATAAAGGACCGGCCCCGACGTATTGCTGCTGTGAATTTATTTGCGGCCAACGAAAGAGAGAGGTCCGAGAGAGATGGGGCTAATTACGGCAAAAAGCCCGGCAAGTAATGGAATTTAAATGGGAATATGGGGTTTAAAGTATATTTTCAGAACATTGTGCTTCTTTGTTAAACTTTTTCGACTTTTTATAAATAGATTAATGAATTTTTAGTACATTATATACATATTTTTACTACATAATTCTTGTAAAGTTATTTTTGTTACTATTCTTGGGTGTTTTTTATTAGATACCGCTTACTTCAATTTTTAATTAAAATATTTTTTTATATATGGAAAAACATTTGTTTATCCTTTGTCAAATGTAGTTTTTATGATTTAACGTATATTTTGTGTTAAAGTAGCTATAAAAAATAAAGAATTAAACAAAAATAGAGTTTTTGGAAAAGTTTTTTTTTAGTATATGCGTGGTTTTTATTGAACTTATAACACCAGTAAATAATAAATAATAAATTGTATCTACTTAAACATAACAATGAAAATATTATCTAAAAAATGTGCCTTTTTGTGGTGCCTACCTGTGGAATTTCGTAGTGTCGCCTTTTTTCCACCTTGCAGAGCAATTTATAGCTGCACATTACTGAACCAAATTGAACAACAACTATAGTCAAAAATTTTGATCACAATTAACTTTACTACACAAGAAATTACTTTTAAATTCAACTGCTTTCTAACGGTAAACAAATATAAATTCACGTTTTTGCCGTAATTAGCTCCATCTCTCTCGCACTGCTCTGGCATCAATAAGCGATCACGAGGGCCGGTCCATTATGTTATGTCATTGGTCGAGAACTACAACATACCAAAGACGATTTCGGCCCGTTTTGGTACCCCAGTTTGGTTGGTTAAATGCCTACCAACCAATTTCGGGTGTGAAAATAGTGACATCACGCCAACTTTGGTACCCAGTTTGGTTTGTCAAATGCTATACCGTGGCTTGTGGGTCGGTAGATCGGTTTGGTATGCTCTCATCCTTTTCTAAAGTTGTTGGTCTTACTCTAAATTTTATTTCTTTTAATAATAAAACATAATATTAATAGTTGCAAATATTTTAATTTAAATATTGCTGTTAAATAAACCATTTTATAAAAACCAATAAACTGTTAAGTAGGTTCTTCTTCTATTTACCTACCAAAAATGTACCAAACGAATTCGGATGCTACCATACACAGACGTAACGGTTGTGACGTAAAACATACCAATTGTTACCTACCAAAGTCGGAGTACCAAAACGGGCCGAAATCGCCTCAAATTTTCAGCCAAATAGACCAGGTGCCAAAATCCAAGGTTAGTGCGAGGTCCTTTGTGGTAGCATTTGTTTCGAACCTTTAGAAACACCCTGTTCAATTACGTGTTTTTACTCTAACATTGGCAAATCAGAATTAAAGAAATAATACTAGATTAGTGTTGCCTCTAATAAATTCATAACGGGCTTCGGCTTAGGTTAATAGAAGGCGAGTATAGAATATGTTATTGGTGTACGCCACTGACTGTTGTGCAATTTATATTTTTTAAAAATTAAGAACATAAAAATACCGTTTTTTTGTTTTATAATAATATTTCGTAGCTTTCTGGGTTTTAAAAATAAATAAATAAAATAGTGTATATTGCATACAATGGAGGACCTAAAATCCGCCCCTCTCCTAAAATCTGAACCGTTTGGTATGTTCTGATTATGGAGGGTCCCTTCCATAATTTTGATAAAATTTGTAACAATAGTACAGGGCCGTACGGAGAAATTGATTTTTGGTGGGGGGCAAAAAGGCGACAACCAAAAAAAAACACAGCGCCACCTTCACGAAACAACCCATCTTTAAAAGGTATTTTAAAATTGTTTTCATGTTTTTTGAGTGATGTAGAGAATTGAAATGGATTTTACTTTTTTTTCGAAAACCAAGCAAGTCAAAGGCAAAAAGCTTTGTCTATTTGTCTACTTTAAATAAAATATTAAAAATTCATAAAAGCGATTGGCGTATATTTATGTCCGAATAATTCGTTTAGTGGCCGCTAAAGGCGCCACTGGACTTGATAAATTTAATCCAAGCTAGGGCTAAACACGAACCTACTAAAATAATATAGACTTCTAATATTTATGGGCTGTTCAAAGAAAAATTGCCCCCTTATAATGGCTGACATGTAGTGGCAGTTTTGTAGTGGCAATACGTAATTTTGGTAATTTCCCTATTAACTAACTAACATTTCAATATTGCCACTTAACAAACAAGAAAGTAACATGAATTGTTTTTATTTGTTTTACAAAATTACGCAACAAAAAAATATAATTGCTGTGAAATTATAAAAAAACACACACACAATATTTCTAAAACAAACAAAAACAATAAATATTACTTTTTTGTCTAGTGGCTACATTGAAATGTTAGTTACTTAATAGGGAAATTACCAAAATTACGTATTGCCACTACAAAACTGCCACCACATATCAGCTATTATGAGGAGGTCATTTAGTACATTTAGAGGTTCATTTTATTTTAGTACGTTCGTGGGGTAATTATCCTTTATTGCAATAAATAGAAATACCAATTTTTATCCAAATCCAGATATTAATAAAAACAGATTTTTTAAATTTAACACCTTGTATCTTGAAAATAACGTATTTTCGGACCTATGTTTATATGAACTTGTTTTTATAAAATTATCTCGTGAATAGGCCCATATTTTGTTTAACCGCAATTATAGGCGAACCACCCTTTATATACAGGGTGTAACCTAAGTTATGACTTTAATTTTAGGGGATGATTCCTTCAAATTTTTAAGTAAAAAAGTTTATATAACCATATGTCCGGAGACGCTTTGTTTTCGTCTCAGTGGGCACCACAGCCAATAATTTGGCTGTGATGCCAGCTGAGACGCCACTGGACCCAATAATCTTAATCTAGGTAGAGCTTTACAGGCACCGTATTACATTAAATAAGTGTACCAAATTTCATCCAAATCAGTTAAAGCTTTTTAAGATATTAAAAATATACAGACTTTTTTTAAACTTAAACGCCATCTATCTCGAAAACGAAGCATTTTCGGACATGTTTATATGAACTTTTTTACTTGAAGAATTACAAGGACTCATCTCTTAAAATTAAAGTCATCACTTATGTTACACCCTGTATGAAGTAAATCCCAAATAGGAACAATTACGAGCGCCATCTTTCATATTATTCTCTAAAAAAATAAAAAATGTTGCAAAGCGCCATCTAAAAATATTTTACTTTCATGCAGATGTCTATTCTCAAGAGAATGTTTTCAAGATACTCACCGCTAAGTGGCGCTCTTTTGACAGTTGTCTGCAAATTCCTTAAAATTTAAGCGGAAGACGATACTGCAGAAAATGCCTCCATTTTGTTTATTTTCCAATGTAAAAAGTGTAGTGTCGGCATCGCGAATTTATGTAAAATAAATAGCCCTTACTTCTTTGTTAAAGAGAAAAATTGTGAGCTGTAACATACAAGCATATATATGTTTCTCGTGCGTTTCCCTCGCGCAGAGGGTGTAAAATATAGCAGACATTGGGCGCATCGCGAGTAAGCACTTTGTGAAATTGACTACCACCGTATCCGGCACAAAAATAATTCGTATAACAGCAGTAATACAGGTTATCGTGTGGTTTCGGCAGATAAGCAGACGACTTTAAATCCCAAAAAAGGTAAAAGTGTTTTTGGTAAGGACAAGACTGCACCCCTCATTTCGTCGCCCCGATAATGAACCACGTGACGGGGCACTATCGGAGGAACGAGGACAATCCTCAAAATAATCAGAACGAGACCGAAGAGATGGACACTCAAGAAGGTAAGTTGTTAAGAAATAGAAAAGTAAAATTATCTTAGCATGCCATGACATTTCACTTCATTTTTGACGTTTGACGATATTTTTCACAACTCGCAAAGTCAAACATCATCCACCACAAGACAATGGACATTCATTTAGATTTTTGGTAAAAACGTTAAATCTGTTTCTATTTTTAGCATATATTTTAACTTTTCTTACAAAGGATAAGATGTTTTCAGTGCCCTAGTTATTAGAGTAAATATTGTGCTTGACAATGTGACATATTTTCCATATTAAGGATCATCTTTAAATTTAAACAGAATACTTTTCTTAACATTTTTGGTAATGTAGTCTTTAAAATTTAACTTTTGTGTAATTATTTAACTACAAAGTTTATTGTATATTATATAAAGCTGTAAAAGAAGCTTGTTTATACAGTTTTTTCAGTTATTTCTTTCAGTGTTTGGTACAAAGTATTAATTAAATCTTACAGCGAGAATATGACAAAGGTTAAAAATTAAAAGCATGCAAGCAATCTTTTAAAATACTTCAATTTCTTTATTACCTACTTAAATCCAAAATGCTAGGTTAATTTTCTTGATCTTTATCCAATATGTTTTTGTGCTTAGCCAACAGATATTTAAGTAGATGGCATAACATATTTTTGGCACAAAAAATGCTTTTTAAGTAAAAATGTAATTTTCAATTTATTTAAATATATAATAATAACATTTAAGTTAACCCATATCTACAGTATGTCCTTAGATTGACTGTTACAATAGCACAAAAATTTAATTGTTCAAGACAGTTTTGTATGGCAAATGCTTTTGTTTTTTAGAAAAACAATATTCATGTTAAAAAATATGTTTTGTCTTGTACAGGGACCCTAAAAGCAATAAAAATGTAAAAATAGAACAAGACAAAACTGCCTTTACTTTACTTTTCATTTTCAAGATATCAATTATTAAACCTGAATTGAAAAGTAACCTAAATTCACCATATTCTCCCTTTTTTTTTTACAAGTAATTTTTGAGTTTTCCACTAAATTGACATTTTGTATTTGATTTCCATGTCTTAAAACCCATTTTCGTATTTATTTTACCCATTTCCTTATTGATTTTACCCATTTTTTTATTATATTGCAGGGCTTCACTTTCAATGATTTCAATCCCAGTAGCCATGGCTACTGTGATCGAAAGTAAAACTTTACAATTAAAAACTTATTAATTTAACTTTAAATCAGGAATTGTTAGCAAAAAGAAGGGAAATATAGTAAAAATGGGGTGAATTTGCTTATCAAGTTTGATGATAGATATCTTGAAAATAAAATATGTATAACAAAAAAATTCTTTCGGGATCAGCAACCCAAAAAACCCCCAACCAAACCAAGTAAACCAAATTTCAATAAAATCGGCATTGCGTCCTTGTCACCATACTTAGCACTGCCTTTTTGAAAAAATTATTCATTTCTTTTGTGCTATTCTGTGCCGTTAAAAGGAACTTTATTTATGTATTTATTACCGAGATATAAAAGAAACAAAATGACGGTCATTTTCGTACCTACTTAGCACTGTCTTTTTGTAAAATTTTTTTTTTGTGCTATTAGGTGCTGTTAAAAGAAACTTTATTTATGCATTTATTTCAGAGATATAAAAAAAAGAAAATAGGGGGTACCTACTTGGCACTGCCTTTTGAAAAACTTATTAATTTTTTTTTGGGCTGTTTTGTGATGCTTTTGTGCTATTCTGTGCCGTTAAAAGAAACTTTATTTATGCATTTATTTCCAAGATCAAAAAGAAACAAAATGGGGGGAACCTACTTAGCACTGCCTTTTTGATTTTTTTGTGCTGTTTTTGTACTATTCTGTGCCGTTAAAAGAAACTTTATTTATGCATTTATTTCCGAGATATCAAAAAAAAAAACAAAATAGGGGATACCTACTTAGCACTGTCTTTTTAAAAAAATTCATTTTTTTGTGCTGTTTTTGTGCTATTCTGTGCCATTAAAAGAAACTTCATTCATGCATTTATTTCCGAAATATAAAAGAAACAAAAATGGGGGTACCTACTTAGCACTGCCACTTTGTACCATATTCAAAATAGGTATCGTGCTTGTGACTTAGGCTAACCTTGTGCTATTATGTGCTGTTAATATTTTTTATTATTTTTTTAATTGAACAGAATTTTGTTTTACCTAAAAAACTACGTCAACCGAGTTAGTACCCTGCTACTTTGCATAGTAGCAAATCGAACTATTGTTCTGGGTTGTGTTTAATTTGTGCTATCATGTGCCGTTACTAACAAATAAAAAAAAATTAAATAAACAATTTTTTCTAAAATATATATATATTTTTTCATTCCCCACAAGGAACAATATTAGGACCAATATTATTCATAACATATATTAACTCTTTACTTGAATTAGATATAAATGGTAGAATCATATCTTATGCCGACGATACCGCCCTTTTGTTCGAAGGAAAAACTTGGACTGAATGTAAAGAGAAAGCAATAGAGGGTTTTAGGATAGTAAAACGATGGTTGGAATCCTTTAAGTTATCACTGAATTTAGCAAAAACAAACTATATAGCTTTTTCAATAAACAAAACTAACAGACCTAATTTTGAAACTTTAATAATAGATGAACATCAGCAAGAAATTAAATCTGTCACAAAAACTAAATATCTTGGCTTAATCATTGATCAGCATTTAAAATGGAACGCACATATAACATACCTAACAAAAAAATTAGAAACCTGATCTATAAGTTCTACTTATTAAGGGAATTTCTTGGTCCAAAAATACTAACATTAGTGTACAAATCCTTAATAGAATCTTTAATACGATATGGCCTAATTTTGTGGGGAGGCATATATAAAAGCAATTTGCGGCCAGTGTTGATTGTACAAAACTACATACTGAAAATAATATTTAAAAAAATAGACTCTATTCAACTAGTTTATTATATAATAGGGAAATTTGTAATGTATACTCATTGTATATGCATGCTGCATCCATGTATGTACATAAAAAGAGATATTAAAAAATTTGTTAATCATAGGCACCAAACAAGAAACAATGTAAATAAACATATTGTAATTCCGGATTGTAAAAAACAGTTTCTTTAAAATTTATTAACTATTTAGCACCGAAATTCTATAACCTGCTGCCACTTAGAATAAGAGACATTTCAAATCATAAGATTTTTAGCAAACATTGTAGAAAATATATTTTTGATAATTATAATACCTTTGTAAAAACTATGCTGTAAATTAAGTAAAAACGCAACAAGACTCTAAAGAAACTTGCTAGGATCAGAGAATTTTTTATTTATTTATTTATTTAGTTAATTATTTTAATTTAGGATTATTTTGAATATTGTTCATACAACACAAGAATTAAATATATTTAGGATAGGTAGTCTGACACATACAGGTGCAACAAGCATCTAGGTGTCATTAACTAAATTAAAAATGCATTTTTGTTAAGTTTAAAATTTTTTATATTTGTAAAAAATTGTAGTTAATAATTAATCAATAAACAATACATGGTATAAACAATACATGGAGTTAGCACTGCCAAATTGTATAGTAGCAAATTAAACTATTGTGCTGAGTTGTGCTTAGCTTTTGCTATAATGTGTATTCAATAAAAACTCAGAAAAATTAGAAAAATCTATTACTTTGAATTTTTTTTTACGAGTTAGCACTGCCACTTTGTATAGTAGCAAAATTAAACTATGGTGCTGAGTTGTGCTTAGCTTGTGCTATCATTAAAAATTCATAAAAAAGTAGAAAATATAATTATTTAAAAAAAAATGTATTTATTTTATGTCGAGTTAGCACTCCCATTTTGCATAGTAGCAAATTAAACTATTGTGCTTTCTTTAAATTAAGCCACTGAGATATTTTTATGGTCAACAAATTTTGCGCATTAAAGTTATGAACTAGTATGTATTCCACTGGGTCAAAAGTCAAAGTCAAAGTCAAATATTCTTTATTGTAAGAAGAAAAAAAATTTCTCGTTAACAAAGATTATTAAAAATTTTAAAATTTACACTATAGGACTAACAAGTAGAATAATTTAAGATTAAAATACAATTCACGTAAGCCTAGTTTTTTATCCTATTTATAAATTGAATTTATTTAAAATAGTCGATCGGTCTAAGCTAATGGAAAAACTGGTACTATTGTAAGATTTGGAACAGAACATTAACAAGAATACAAAACACAGTCAACTCAATAAAAAAGAAAAAAAACATACAAAACATAAAAGCGCCAAAGTGAACTATGGCCATTAAAACAATCAGAAGGTATCGGTGTAGAACTCCTGCAGGTTGTAGTATGCTTTATCAACCAATAAGCTTTTTACTTTATTTTTAAATAATTTTAATGAAACAATAGTTCTCAATGACTGAGGGAGGTGATTGTATATCTTCCTACTTTCATACAGTATGGAATTTTTCGTAAGTGTTGATTTTGGAATAGGGAGTGGTAAGTTATCATTTTGCCTAGTATTATAAATTGCCCCATTATGCGTACTGGAGTATTTTTTATGAACAAGGACTACAGTTTCCATAATAAAAAGACATGGTAATGTAAGGATTTTGTTTTTTATAAAAAGAGGTTTACAATGATCTCGAGACTTTACTTTACACATGTATCGTATCGCTCTTTTTGTAATATAAAAACTGAATTAAAAAGCTGTTGACTGCAATATCCCCAGAACGCTATTCCATACGTTAAATGTGATTCTACAAATGAAAAGTAAGCTGTTCTTGCTGCAGCAATACTTAGCTCATTTGAAACAAGTCGAACAGCAAAGCAACCACTAGCAATTTTCTTATTTAAATTAGTTATGTGACTTACAAACTTCAAGTTTCTGTCAACATACACTCCCAAAAACTTAGTGGCTTCTTTGTTTTCTATGTGAGTTTCTGAAATATAAAGATTGTCAAAGTTAAATTTAAATGTTATGATATTTGTTTTTGATATATTAAAACTTAGAAGATTTGAATCACACCATTTTTTTATCTCAACCAGATCTCTGGAAATTGTCTTCTTTAATTCCACCTCATTTTTGTTTTTCCATACAATGGTAGTATCATCGGCAAATAATGTAAAAGTGCCGTCAATAGGAAGATTAGTTAGATCGTTAATATATAACAGGAACAAAATTGGACCCAACACAGATCCCTGGGGTACTCCACAAGAAATCGGTGATGGACGAGACATATCTCCCCCACAATTTACCATTTGAAGACGATTAGATAGATATGATGATATCCAGTCATAGGACCTTCCAGCAAAGCCATAACATTTTAACTTGTTCAAAAGAATTTTATGATTCACGCAGTCAAAGGCCTTAGAGAAGTCACAAAACACGGCGCCTACAATCTCATTGTCATTCAAACTGGAATAAACATTTTCAAAGAAAGAAAACATTGCATCCCCTGTACCTTTTAAATCCTGGAAAGCAAACTGAAAGGGACTTAGCAGCAAAAGTCTAGTTAAATGGGTAATTATACGCTTTTTAACGATTTTTTCAATTATCTTAGAAATGGTGGACAATAAAGAAATAGGACGAAAGTTGGAAGGGCAGTCCGACTCACCTCCTTTATGTATAGGAATCACCAAAGCAATCTTCAAACAATCCGGAAAACAACCGCTGCGAAAACTGTCGTTTATACACCGGACTAAAGAATTTAAAGCAGCGAAAGGCATGTTTGCTATAATTTTTATTGATATGCCATCTAAACCCGATGCATCACCATTTCCGCACTTGATTTCCCGAACAACATCCAATACCTCTGAGACACTGGTATCAGAAAATACAAGATGCTCATCAACGCCCGTGCACAAATAAGACATAGGATCAGCACTCTCTGGAATATTTGCTGTCAGTTTTGTTGCTATAGTGCAATAATACTCATTAAAGGCACTCGCATGAATATTCAAATTATCTTCGACAGGTTTCGCAGATTTCCCCCTGAGTTCATTAATAATTCTCCATTTTGCCTTGTTTCTATTTGTATTATTAAGTTTGTTTGAATAATAAATAGATTTTGCACTCTTTATTACTCGTCTGTAAATATTTCTATATCTACAAAAATACTGAGAAAAAGCCAAATTAGTTGTATATTTCCGAATAGTATGGAGACTGCGCAAGTTTCTCCCAGAAATTTTAATACCCTTAGTAATCCAGTGTTTCTTTTTTTTATTCTTTAACTTTTTAACAGGAAATACATCATTAAAAATCCTAACTAAGATATTATAAAAAGATTCCAAATTATTACTTGGGGAACAAAGCCCATCATGAGTGCTGCAAACTCTATGAAACTTTTCAAAATTTTGTTTGCTGAAGATTCTGCCTAACCTAAATTTATTACCAGTGGGAGCAGATTGAATTGTAATTTTACAAGTTACCGCCTCATGGTCAGATAAACCTGCAGGAATCACCACACAAGACACCTGGTCACTATCAAAACTTGAACACATATAATCAATCTTAGATGCTGTATACTGAGATATTCTAGTCGGGCTATTTACATGGTTTAATATATCCTGGGAAAGAAACAAATTACTTAAACACCGGGTTACTGCCGAACCCTTATCATCAAAATTAATATTAAAATCTCCCGCAATAATTACATTACAACCTGTTGGCAGATGTGATAAAAGAAATTCTAATCTCTCAATAAAAATTGTTGGATTACTGGAGGGTGTGCGATAAAGGCAAACAATGTAAATATTATTAACTTTATTAAACACTATAGAAAATTCAAATTCCCCTCCACCAACAAATGATCAAATTTATTTACACCAACAAATTGTAAGTTTTTATCTATATCAGAACGCACAAGAATAAGTGTACCTCCATGTATAGACTTAATGCGGCTATATCTTGAAACAGTATTATAATTGGAAATATGAAAAGATTCGTTTACAGCAAGCCAATGCTCCGTAATTAAAACTATATTAGGAAAATCACAATGTTCAAGAAATACAGAAAACTCGTCAATTTTATTTCTAAGAGACTGTATATTTAATAACAGCAGCCTTAGGTCAGATTTAAAACATTTGTTTTTCCTTCGTCTAAAAAAGTATTGTTATCATTTTCTAGATTTACAAAACAGCTTTCTTGAAAACTGTGAATCCTGTTTGAATCAGAATTGTTTATATTCCCTACTGGTTCTGTATCTGTTTGGTGGCTAGAGCCTAAAAAGAGATGCCATTATGGCTCATAATATCTGATTGAGTCGGCACACTGTTTTCATTGTTTTGAAAAACATCACTGTGCTGACTAACTTCCAGTTGTTCAGTATTAGTAGTTGGTGCATCAAAAACAGTATTGATGACCTTATTATGTGGTTCTAAAATACGCCTATTTGTCTGACCTTCAGTATCAGCATTAACAATAAAATCAAAACTAAAACTATAACTATTGCTACTTACATTAAAATTTCTCTTTTCATTTTCTATAGGTACATATTTCAGGGTCTTGTTTAACTTGTATGGAGTTTTTACAGCTACCGCAATTTTCTTACAAATATCATCCTTATTATGTCTAACACCCTTTTTGGTATTTATATCAATTAATTTACAAACGCACTCAACACAATTATTAAACTTCAACAAAAAATTATACAATTTACTATTATATTTATAAATTTTTTTATTAATATCACTATTGTCTTTAATAAAGGGTACAGAACACATTAACCAGTTCGTGTAAGTACAGTTCCGTAATTTTGATAATAAAAATTTAAAAGATGGTACTTTCTTATTCATAATGTCATTTGTCCCTCCAAAAACAATCACAAAATCCTTTTCACCATAATCTTTTGTGAGGTCCTCGACGTCTTCCAAAATCGTTGACATATGGGCCCCAGGTTTAAAAATTGTCATAATAACATAATTGTTTGCCTCTCTTCCAAGACTACTTTTAAGAGCCCCCGTAAGCTGGCGACAGTGCTGATCCCCCAGTATCAGAATACGTGACTTTTTGTTTAAGGACTCTGAAGATCCCTGGATATCACCCTTGTTGGGTTTCCGATCACCTAAGGCTTGTGCACAATCACCAGCTCTGGCGCTCCCACTCGCTGCAACGGTCTTAGTAGGTGCAATATCTGTAGTGCAGAATGAAGACAGTTTATGCTTCAAGGAGGTTACTTCCTCAGAGTAAGTGTTCGCTAAACTTATTTGCTTACTTAGTTCCATTCTGATATTACACACTTCTGTGCTATACCAGTCACTTTGAGCCTCTAATGTCCTTATAGATTCAACCATCTGTTTATTAATTTTTATCGTATCTTGCAATTCTATTTGAAGTTTCTCATGTACCTTTTCCTGAACTGCCAAATCTTCAAGACACTTAGAGTTGTTTTCTTTGAGAATAGCAATCTCCTTATTTAGGTTGCATATAAATTCTCTTTGCTCTTTTAACTTGTCTTCGTATTGCTGTTCAGATTCATATGCATCACTGACAAGGCTTTTAGAGTTTCTTAATGCCCTCTTGTAATGATTTTCCTTATTTTTTAATTTAGTGGCTAATTCAGCTATTTCTGACCTTAGTTGACACACTGTTTCCATATGGTTCACATTTTGCTCCTCCAGTGAAATTTCCGTCACTCTTAATTGATTTGTTGTTGCTTTAAGCTGCTGATCAAGAGCAAACTGATTTGCCTTGTCTTGGGTATCTTTTTGCTCACATTTTTTAGAACAGATTATTTGAAAACCATTTAGCGATTTGTAATAGCTCCTACGTTCAAGACAACTAGGATGAAAAATCTGAAGGCAGACAACACAAAGAAAGTCATTGAATTTCTTATTTTTGCAGCATTTAAATCTAGACGCAAATTCATCTTCATCCATTTCTGCTTACAAGTTTGTTTACAAAAGTCAATACAATAGATGACAATAGAAACGGTCGGAAACACACAGACAAAACGGCTATGGACAAGGAAAAGTGGAAGGTGACAACCTACTCAATTCAGCCGCACCCCACAGTCCTATAACCATAAGAAATACCATCGACTCAACATTTTATGAACTATAACAAAAGTACAAAAATTTGGCGAAATCTCCTAGTCTAAAATTAAAAATATTCATAAATTTCTATTGAAACATTATTGTCAAATCTTCCTATACTATAATTTAAATGGGCAACGATAAAAGATAAAATGCAAAAATGTTGATAAGGAATTCACTTTTTGTTTGCTACGATGGTAGGATAAATTACGATTTTTAATATTGTTTCTATTATTTTGGCGTTTTTATCCGTACAGGATAATTATATATAAACCAGAAAAAAAAAAAATCGGCACAACATGACGAGCATGCTAATATAAAACACTTATTTATTGCACAGTTTAACACGTTAAAAAACAAACAAAACACAGAGACGTTCCAAACACGATCACTACATGATATACAGTGGGTCACCTCCTAATTTTAGTCCCTAGTTTTAGCTTCTGATTACGAAAATTTGCAATAATAAACTCGATTTTAATATCTTACTGTTAAAATATCTCTAAATTAAGCCCTCTGATTCAAGGAACTAGGGTACTGGAATTGGTACAATGAAACGGGAGTTTGGTACAATAAGCCATCAGGCTGCAGTGCCACCGGACATGTAGACAGCTGCCCGGGAAAAAAAAAGCCCTCAGATATATTTTGATAGTCAACAACAAACAAATTTTGCGCATTGAAGTTATAAACTAGTATATATTCCTCTGGGTCACCTCCTAATTATAGTCGCTAGTTTTAGCTTTGTGGTTGTGGTTACGAAAAACAGTTTGCTGAATTATTTCAAACAAAGTCAGTTTTCTCTTGTCTATTTTTACATTTTTCTAGTTTTCTTGGTCCCCGTACAAGACAAAACATTTTTCTTAACGTAAATCTTGTCTTTCTAAGAAGCGAAAGCATTTTCCATACACTAATTTTTTAAACATTAATATTTCTGGTCCATTTGTATCATCAATCCGTGAACATACTGTAGACCAAGATATACAATTTAGTTCATGTGATATTATTTAAATTATATTTTTCTTAGTAAATAATATGGACTATATCACAGACACTGGAGGTGGTGAAATGGATCAAACACAAAATGGAGAGGTAATTATTGGCCCACAATTGGACCCCAATAATATGGCCGTTCAGGACACAGACATGGAGGAAGATGAGGCTCGAAGTGAGGCAACTTTTAAATTTACTGTGCCCAATTTTAGTAAACTCAAGGTAATATATTTTCAAGTTTTTATTGGAATTAAAACTGATTGTGTTTGATGTTTTGCAATGAAAAACTATTAGAGGACTTTGGTAAATAGATATTTACGAAATTGGATTGATGAAACCAAGTCCAGTACATTAAGTATAATGTATTTTAATTTTTTAATGTTTTCCTTTAATAATATAATATTAAGATAATGTTTAAATTATTAATTTAATTTTTACTTACCAAAGATAATCTGATATTTTAATATTGCTTTTGTAATGTCTGATTTTAAAAAGAATTTACACTTTTCCACCAATGATTGGTTTTACTTAAGGCTGGCAAAAACCGAAAAGAAGCAATACCAGTTAACTGGTTAAAACGAATAACCGAATTTTCGGAAACCAGTTTTCAAAACCGAAAAACTAAGAACAGTTTTAAAACCGAAAAACCAAAACCGGTTCTCAAAACCGAAAAACCGGAAACGGTTTTTTGCGGTTTTATTGGTTAATATTGTAGTTTAGGTAATTAGGCACCCTTTGAAAAAACAAATTGGAGTAGTATAGCGGGATGGGGACAGGCAAATAAAACCACTATTGTATTTATTCCATCGTTTCGTGGCTGGATTATCACTTTATCAAGGGCCTATAATTAAAAAAGACACATTGCAAAACTATTTTGTCACATGGACCCAATAATTAACAACACTAAAAAACACCTAAAAAATATTGACAGGCAGGAAAGGCGAAGAAATAACTTATCAGGACGTAATCGTCAGCATTAACGTCAGCAATTAGATATAACTTAAAATTCTTAAAAAGTGGAAACTTATTTGTCTGAAAATTAAGTTATAAACAATAAAACAGAAAAACTTATACTGTTTTTTTTTTTACTGAAAAACCGAAAACGATTTCAAAAACGAAAAACCAAATCTGTTAACAAGAGATTTCTGGTTGACTGCAAAAATAGTACTGCCACTACCAATGTTACCAATTTTAATCGCAAAAATCCCGATATATTAAAGTTTTTTAATATGTCTATTTTTGATTGTGGTAGACAATGAATTATTAGTATTAAAGGAAGAAGAGTTTTAGACTTTCATTATCTTTATTTAATTTATTCACACAACGTTTCGGCAGTACAATCTCATTTTTAAGTGTAAACTACACTTACACTTGAAAACGGACAGAGATAGTACTGCTCGAAACGTTGTGTGAATAAATGAAATAAAAACAATTTAAGCTCGAAACTCTTCTTCTTTTAATGTATATTTTTGAACTGCAATTAAAAAATTTAACCTCCGAGTTTTTAACTGTATTTTAGTAAGCGACATCTATTGATATACATCTTACTCATATTATTATTATTTTAATTCATGAATTTTTATTTTAGTTATTCACAGTCGATTTATTTCAAACTTTGTATGTATTTAGGTGTATTAGAAAATATATGTAAAAAAAATCGGTTGTCTGTGTTGTAATTATGATTACTTTCTACCCTAAAACTATTTCTATTTTTATAAAAAACATTATTGTATCAAATATGTACAAACCATAAATTGTAAGAATAGCCTTTTCTCTAAAGACATTTCTACAACTCTCTCTATATAACATTTTAAAAATTATTCGCAATAAACGTTTTTGTATAACAAAGATATTTTGTATCTTGGAATTACAACCCCAAAAAATAATTCCATATCTTGCTGTGGCCTCGAAGTTTGCAAAATACAATGTCCTCAACGCAGTCTCTGAAACATATTTTGTTGTCAGTCTGATACCGTAACTTATACTATTTAGCTTGCTACTAATTAAATCTATTTGATCTGACCAGTTTAGAAATTCATCAATTTGGATTCCTAAAAATTTCGTGTTACTTTGAACTGTGATGTTATTGTTGTCTATTTCAATATATTCTGGTTTATCGATGTTATTTAATTTTGTTCTACACAGGACTAAGTTAGTTTTTTCCTTGTTTAGTATGAGAGCCTTTAAATTGCATATTCCTCAGGAAACAATAAATTTTGAAGATCTTGAAAAAGCTATTAATATACAAAGTTTGAAAGTTAGACGTGAAAATGCTGATGTATTGTTTCTTTTTAAACTAATTTATGGAAATGTGCAATGTAGTGAACTGCTCTTTTCTATAAATTTCTATGTTCCTTCAAGGACATTAAGGCATTCTGTTACCTTTCAAACAAATTTTCACCAAAGGTTGTATGGGCAATTTTCCCCAATAAATAGATTGATGAAGCATGCCAATAAATTTGGGGACGATTTATTTAATCTACCCCTAAATAGGCTTCGAAGAGTTATGAAGTCCAATGTTTTATAGATTAAGGCTTCATGTTGTTTTATTTTTAAGGTTAGATTTTTTTAAATATAATATAATTTTATATAAATTTAATTTTAGATGTTGTTTTCTTGTTTCTTAATCATTAGTAACTTGTTATTTTTTACTGCTTTTTAAGTATTTTGGTGGTTAACTAAAATATAAAATTTTAGTCCTGAATATTTGTTAATTAAAAAGCTTAATACTAAATATATATGTAGATGCTTGTTATTTAAAATTGTAATTGGGCAATGCCCGTTAATGAGTAAATAAATAAATAAATAAATTTAAGCCTAGATTCTATATCAAAAAATATAAAGAAAAGTTCATATAAATGTGGGTCCAGAAATGCCTTGTTGTAGATATACAGGGTGTTAAACTAAAAAAGACGGTTTTTTGTTATTATCTCTAATATCTCTCATCTAATTTTAATAAAATTCGCCAATGTTGTTTGTAGACTTAAAAGGTTTATTAACACCAAATTTTGATTAAATGTACCTAATCCAGTTCTTTGAAACTTTTATATTTTATTTGGATTATGCTAGTTAGAATGTATTCTTTTAAGCTCTTAATTTTTTTAATGAAATAGGTATAGTAAATTTTATATCCCCCATCCAAAAATCATGTGGAAAATTATAAAATCACTTAATTCGGAAAAATTCGTTAGTTTAAATATTATTGGTATATAATTTAGTGTTTACTGTTATTATCAATAGTCCAAGAGCCAGTGGATGGCAGACCGTCAGTGTTTTACCAAAGCTCAGATTTTTCTCAATGACTCTCCTAACCTACCTTACATGAGATGGGGCTTCACTAAGCCAAGCTATGACGTCACTCAGGTAAGACAGGTACCTACCTAAATTTGACCAAGTTTATCAATATTTTACCGAAGCTGCCGGACACATTGAAAACTTTATTTAATGCAAACAAAAATATTGGCAGACGATTTAGCTGGTTGTAATTTTGTGGCAGACTTTTTGAAAATAAAAAAAGTCCGCCACAAAATTACAACCAGCTAAATCGTCTGCAAATATTTTTTTGGTTGCATTAAATATACTCTTCAATGTGTTCAAATGTCAGCCTTGGTAAAATACTGCCGAACTTAGTCAAATTTATGTACCTGTCTTACCTGAGTGACGTCACAGCTACCCACAGGTTCCTAAACCCATCACTAAACCTGATTTGAAAAACAAACGCAGAGCAATGCAGATATCTTTTTTGCAGGATCTTACCTTAATATTGGATTGGGACGCCAAAAATATCGTCCATTTTAATGCATCCAAAACACAATCATGTTCCTTGTCGCGAAAAGAGTCATCAAATACTCATCCTCTTCTTATGAGCGGCCAAGTTTTACAGAAACAAAGACACCATCAATCTTGTGGGCATCACATTTGAAAGTAACCTTAACTGGCATATCTATATCTATAGCCAAGGCAGCTTCAAAAAAGCTTGGATTTCTCTTTCGAGCCAAAAAGTATTTTTCCGCTTCTAATTTATACACTTTATATGTGTCCCAAAACCGACCTCCCTTGAAATATTGTTCTTATATCTGGGGCATGGCGTCTCCCACAACCCTAAGTATTCTTGATTCCATTCAAAAAGAGCTATTCGTCTCATTAATGATCCTTCACTTACAGAAAGGCTTCCCTCTCCTGCTCATCGTCGGGCTGTGGGGGATTTATCGCTTTTTATAGGTACTTCCATGGCTTCTCCTCTGAAGACTTGTCCAGTATAGTTCCTCCACTCACGGTTCCCAACAGAGAAACTTGTGGTGCCGCGCGTATGCATCCCTATACGGTCCAACTGGACAGGCCCCGAATTTCCCACTTTGTTTGTTCTTTTATCCCTAGAGTTTCTAGAATGTGAAACCTGCTGCCTGAGGAGGTCTTTCCTTTCCCCCAAATCTCTAAGTATTTAAGTCCCGTGTCAACAAACTCCCTCTTACCGCGTTTAAGACGGTACATTAGTATTTAGGCTTTTAGCCTCCGTGGTTTGTCCAAAGATAAAAAAAACCCTCGCTGGGCTTAGTGAAGCCTCAACTCATGTAAGGAGGAGAGTCACTGAGCAAAATATAAGTTTAAGTAAAAAAACTGACGGTCTGGTATCCACTGACTCTTAGCCTATAAGTCTTTATAAAATAAAATTTAAAATAATTTCCAAAATTTTTCTTGTTTCTTGTGTAGTCTAGGGGTATTTTTGTTTATCTTTGGACATCCCACGAAGGCATATGCCTAAAGACCAGGGTACCGTGGGTGTCGGGTTGTTAGATGTTTAATCCATTGTTCCCCCTGTTCCGTCAACATTGTCCAAGCACTGAAACATGCAGCTATGCATTGCACAGCACCTTTTAGACAACGCGGTAGTGCCACCACGGTCGTTATTTTTAAATAACTACTACCTAAATATGTCTCCCCTGCTGGGAATCGAACCGACGACTCTGGCTTCGAAGATCAAAGCTCTGTCCACTGCGCCACGGGATATGCAATTAAGTGGACTTTACTTCTTTTCTCAAAAACTAAACAAGTTAATAACCTTTTATAGTGATAAAAATTAAAGATTTTTTTATGTTTTTGTCAAATTGGTTATTTATATTATTATTACCTGGATCACCTTGAAATTTTTGTATTATAAATAATAAATAATAATGAATAAATTTGGTATGAAACCTGAGTTAATCTAATATAAATTATACTTACAGACATAACTAACAACTAAGTAAAACAGTATTTTATGTTTCTGTATACTCCTATTTTTTTCCCAATAATTATACATTTATGCTATTTATTATACTGCCGTCTTAACAAAGAGTGCAGTATCCAGTGGTGTATCAACCATTGGGCTGACTAGGCTACAACCTAGGGCGCCATGAAAAAATAGGCGCCAGACAGGGAGTCATCAAAAATGTTTTTGGTGGAATATAGGCTCTCCGGAAAATCTAGCCTAGGCCGCCTCAAACAGTTGGCAGTATCTATTATTATAAAACATTTGTTTTATTCTTTACCCAAATGACACACCATAGAAGTCCACAGGGGCCTAGTATCAAAGTGTACAATCTCCATATCACTTTTAGGCCATGACTTTATTCGATAACAGGGTTGAATGATTTTTAGATAAATTAGTTTTATTAGCCTAATAGCTCTGGCATTCAGTTTTCTGGGACGACAACTATTTTTCGTAACTCTTACTGTTCCCTTTTGTTTAAAGCTATTCAGGATTGCCAATACTGTTTTACATTTTGGATTTAAACTTTTCGCAATATCCGCTTAAAGCATGTCGTCCGCTGCACTCAAAATATATTTTTTTATTACATAAGAAATTTCTCTTAGAAATAAGTATAAACCAATTTACAATATTTTTAGTATGGCGTTCTGAATGCAATTAAAATAGAAACTGTATGAAATGGTGATTTTCTCAGAACGTCTATATTTTTTGAGCAAATCACTACTTCACGTTGAACATGGAATAAAGGCCTCATTTTTGTTTTGTCTCAAAGGCTTAGACTCTATTTTTATAAAGCAATTAAATGAATAATTAATAATAAAAAAAAATAAGCGTTTCCGTTTGTCTATATAATTTTGTCCATTAGTGTACATATATGTTTAAAGTCGTTTTCTCGGAAACCGTTCATTTTAAGTTAATGCAACAAGAGGACATTTTTAAAAGATATTTTAATGCTCTTTATTAATTTTATATCCAAATTTATAATAAGTTTGAAACAAGTCATTTTCTAAAATGAAGGACAGTTTAGGCCCTTTGACATTGACTACTGACGTCAAATTAATAGGATAAATACAAAGAATCATTAGTGATATGTTTGCAAAATTTGGCGAATATCAGTGAATTAGAAAAAAGTTATTAAAAAATAACAATAATTTTTTTCAACATCCTGTATCTTTGAGTTTTTGAAAAAATGTATAGAAGATTGTTGCATTAGCTTTTTATGCAGAATGGCATACCGAAATCCTGACGCGTAATTTCCGGATACTCTGTATTTAGTATATATTAGGCTTTGTTCCTTTTTTATTAGATATAACAAAAAAATCTAATTTTAGAGATTGTACACTTTAAAACTAGCCCCCTAAAATTTTACATGGTTTATCCTAAATTTATATCTACAGTGAAAATATGAAAAGCGTTCCCTCCCCTTTATCCTTTAAATGGGACAAGATATCGAGATCGGGTAAAATTTCGCTAAAAGGTGTCACTTAAACTACTCTGGCATAAAAATAATTTCGGTGACGTTCCCTAGTGCCACGGGGTATTACCAACTTTTTTATCAAAGGAAAAGGGTGTCATGGAGCAGCTTTTAAAGGCCCTTTATCAGACTTGATACCGTTTAAAATTTGCCTTAAATACCGTACAACTATCAACCTCTCTATTAAAAAAAAAATGCTAGTGCCCCTTGACACTAGACCATGTGACCAAAATTATTTTAATGCCAAAAAGTAGCTTGAGTAATTAGCTTTTACACAAATTTTACCCGATTCCGATATCTTGACCCATTCAAAAGTTAAGGGGAATTGAACTTTTAAAAACCGTAGTGTAACGACTGGGCCGATTTTCAAAAATTAACGGTGATGAGTAGGGAATCAAAAAGCCTTAAAAACAAGGTACTATATGACCCCTCTTTCCATTAAAAAAAGTTGCCTCTTGGCACTAGGCCACTTGACCGAAATTATTTTTATGCCAAAAAGTAATTTAAGTGACACCTCCTTTCACAAATTTTACCCGATCTTGATATACCATTCAAAAAATAAAGGAGGAAATATTTTAATCCTCACTGTATTTGCTAAACTTATAAAAAAATATTACTATGTAAAGTTATTTTGAAAAAAATTAATCTAGATAAAGTACAGGTACATTAATTTGCATGAAAATATTAAAGTTTAATTAACATTACATATCAGCCTTCTAACGGAAAAACACCATCACATATGGAGTTTTTCCGTTGGACTGCAGATATGTAGATTTAAATGTTTTCAAAAATAGTTTGAATTGGGTATCTGTATTTTGAACGCCTGATTTCTCTTGTTCCGAAGAGTGGTTCTATTGTGTCAGTATTGACATTGAATAGGATTGTTCATGAAAAAAAAGAATAGTGAGAAGAAGAAATAAAGTTTGTGCCAAATCTGAGCCCTAGAGCACCATAGCATTAACTTGGTGAACCACAGATAATGACACTTCATTTTCTACTTTCTACCATCTAACTTTTCAATATTTTTAATTTAGAGTATCATAAATGCAATAAAACATCAAATTTTGACTCAGGTACTTACGGAAAAATAGATGTGACAGTCAATTTTTTCAAATGAATTAAGAGTGACTGACTATAATTGCTACAAAGAGTATTTTTACCCAAAAATTAATACCACACAATCAATATTTTTGTTTAAAGTATATTACAAGAATTCATATTAACTAATTTTTTCCCTAATAGCATCAGCAAGCACATTTACCTGTTTTATTATTATTTTTTTTGTATAATTTCTCAATGGTTGATTAAACTAAAAAAAATAAGCCATTTCTAATGTAATAACCAATAAACACTTGTTTTTAAAGGGTTAAAACACATGCGTTTTTACATCCATAGATGACGCCTTTTTGTCAAAATTTTCCTACATGAATTTTCAGTTGGTACCATCAAAAGTCATTATTCAAGTGTGTGTGGAAATGATTTTACCGGTGTCCTTAAAAAATCCCAGCAATCAGCTGATGACTAATCACCCATGCGACAAGGGTGAAAACTCGTAAGGTAGGAATCCACGATGAAAGCTTTTTATAAAATTTTTGTAACAAGTCAAAAATTATAAGTTTTTTTTTAAACAAAGAGGAGATATGAAATTTTTGACTTATGTCACACAAATTTCATAAAAAACTTTCATAGTGGATTCCTACCTTTATGGGAGAATTGGCAATTAGAGGAAAAAATAATCATTAGATGATGATATACTGTTAACTAAAATAGTAATTGTTGGTATTAAATTAATACTAAAAATATACTGAGTATCCTATTTAAAATAAGAAAGATACGGTTATTTCCGGCTTAAACAAAAGTAAGAGAAACAATTAAATATGTGAAACAATGCATATTTATGTAACATATCTGCGCAACAAATTTTATTTTAATGTTAAAAAAGTTATAGAGATCAGCTACCGGCTAGGGACCCGCACATGACACCGGTCACATATATACATAATCTAATCATGTGTAAGAAATTTAAGGGGTTAGTCCTGAGCTAATTATATGAAGAAAAGTTCAATGGTTTTAAAATAGATATAGATAAACGATAGATTTTTAAAGTAGGTTTGTAAAAATTTTAAATTCAGTTAGGATTATTTAATTTTATGAAACTAAAAAATAATTTTTAAGTATAACATTTGTTTCAGGATTCTATTTTATCTCCACCAACCTATGTTCGGAACTTACCCTGGAAGATAATGGTGATGCCGCGCAGCAGTCACAATCAGGATCGCACTTCCCAGCGATCTTTGGGATTTTTTTGCAATGTAACGGTGAGAGTGAATCAAGCTCATGGTCCTGTTATGCTGTAGCTGAGCTAAGGTTACTGTCTGTGAAACCAGATATTGAAACCTTTTCCAGAAAAATACAGCATTTGTTTTATTCAAAGGTAAGAATTTGTTATTAGCTAGTTTATCCGGTCATTTTTATCACACCCATATCTTTCAATTATTCTGTTATTAATTCTTTTTGTCTAACCAGTACTGGGGATATTAATACAGGGTTTCCCAACTCTATTTATAAACAAAATAACTTTGCCCCTGTACAAAATAAAAAAAAAAACTGAAAATAAAAATTGTTTGTTTGGACCCACTGATATATCTAATATTATTGACAGTAATGATAACATCCAAGGTGTCCCTAATCCAACATACAAACAAACTGTATATTTTAACAAATTTTAACTATTAAATTCATTTTATGATAAAAATACACTATCAGCTATTTTTATAGGTTTATCGGCCAGTAAGGCAACAACAAGCAAGCTCCATTAGTCATACAATCCTAGTTGTGTTGCTAGTTTTTGAGATATCAACAGCATGTCAATGATTCTAATTATTCAAAAACAGTTCTGTCATTTCCAGAGTTATAAATAATATGATAAAATGTAAATAATTACATTCTTTTGTACTTAATAATTACTAATAGGTTAGTCAGCAATTTAGTTTATTTTACATTCTAAAATAAACTAAATAACTGACCTACCTGTTAGTAGTACTTACAATAGAAGGTAATTAATTAAATATGTTGTCATATTATTTGTCCCTCTGACAGTGACAGAATTCTTTAAAAATAATTAGAATCAAAATATTATTTTCTTTCTTCACTTTTTAAGGGTAATGATATATTCATGATGTTATGTCAAAAACCAGCAATAATTGTTTTATGGTTTATTATACATTTTTAATGTAGAATCAAAAGAGTCAAAAATTATTTAAATATGGAGGGTGTTCCATTAAAAAAAGCTACTTGACAATGAAAATTTTGTTTTTGGGACACTTTGTAGTGAATATTTTTTTATAATTACTAATACAGCAAAAAACAAGTGTATCCAAACAACCATTTTTTATTTTACCTTTTTTAGTATCTTGTTATTTCATGTATAAGTAGAATTAGGACACCTTGTATATTAATTGACTCCTGTTTAAGCAGTCAAGTAGTACCCTCGTTTCACACTAAGCCGGTTTCGCCGAACAAAGTGATAAAAAATTATATGGAGCCTTTAAGTTTGTCGACTTTCCGGATTCTTAACGTGTAAAAGCGTCGCGTCGGTTCGTCGGCCGGCTCCCGCTAATGTGAAAAGGCAGTTAGGTTTGGTTTTAATAATAAACCCTAATTTTAAACTGATGGTTATTTTGATCCCTTTAGGACATCTGTTTATATAAAAAAGTCTTATTTTGATCTCAAAAATGCGTTTTTAAAATATTTGTACTAAATTTGGAAACGCTCTGTATAAATTTACTAAAATACGTTCATAGTTTTAATTGTTTTCTAATAAGTAGGACATGTTTTACTGTAGCATTTATTATATTCTATATTTATTATATAAGGGGCCTAGTTTCAAAGTGTACATCTCCAATATTAGATTGTTAAGTTATATCTAATTAAAAATTAACAAAGAACATATTCCTTTAAAGGAATGCATTCTTTCTTAAGTTTAAACACTTTGTTATGGATGAAGTCATGGCCTAAAAAGTTATTTATGTATTTTAATTCAGCACTGAAAAATACAAATATTGAGACATTTATATCCCAGTTGTATTGAAAAGTATAAATTAGGAATGTACACACTGAAACTATGCCCCTCATATTATGATTTTTTCTTTAAAATTTGTTTTTATCTTATGTATCTTTATATCCCAGTTGTATTGAAAAGTATAAATTAGGAATGTACACACTGAAACTATGCCCCTCATATTATGATTTTTCCTCCTTTAGAATCAAATTACAGGTTGGCAATTCAAATATTAAGGTGGTTAATAATGCAGTACTTGCCCAATATTAATTTAAACCTATTATATTATTAACTTAATTTTTAAATATGCAACATTTTAATAACTTTTTTGTAATAGGAAAATGATTGGGGCTTCTCACATTTCATGGCATGGAATGATGTCTTGGATCCAGAAAAGGGTATATCAAAGATGATGCAATCACTTTGGAAGTGCATGTTGTGGCTGATGCACCACATGGAGTCTCGTGGGATAGTAAGAAGCATACAGGTTAGTAAACCTGAAATATTAAACACTTGTAATTATCCAAAAATTATTTTAAAAAGTGGATGTTGTGTGAATAAACTTTTAAACTCCTAAGTCACACCTTATCAGATAAAGATCATATTTGGGGTATTTTAGGATATGTCGGCTTGAAGAACCAGGGTGCAACTTGTTATATGAATTCACTACTTCAAACATTGTATTTCACTAACCAGCTAAGAAAAGCAGTGTACAAAATGCCGACCGAATCGGACGATTCGACTAAATCAGTAGCTTTGGCGTTACAAAGAGTGTTTCATGAGTTGCAGTTTTGCGACAAACCAGTAGGCACAAAAAACTGACCAAAAGTTTTGGATGGGAAACTCTCGACTCTTTTATGCAGCATGACGTACAAGAATTTTTAAGGGTTAGTATCAAAATTTTTTAACAGGTAATGTTACCATTTTTTCCTTTGTTTAGAAATATCTCTCACAAGTTTAAATTAATAAATAAATTAAATTAAACTTAAATATTTTTTCTAACTTTTTTTTGTTCTAGGTACTTTTAGATAAATTAGAAAGTAAAATGAAGGGGACGTGCGTTGAAGGAACGGTACCTAAACTTTTGAGGGAAAAATGCTTTCCTATATTCGGTGTACCAATGTGGATTACTCCAGTACCCGATCAGAGACTTTTTATGATATCCAACTAAATATTAAAGGAAAAAAGAATAGTAAGTTTTTGTTAAATTTACATTTTTTTTTAAATTGAGTTTTTGCAATTGTTTTTTTTTCTTTTTAGATATACATCACCATTAGAATTTGTCTTTCTTATTAAGAAAAATTTTTCAGAGTTTCTTTTACACTCGTGCATGTTTCTCATATAAAACATTTTTTCTCCTAGTTAAAATTTTATACTTACAACATTTTGACATAACAATTCAACAAAGAAATTTGTGATTTGTGATTCAAATATTTCCAAATGTAAACTCTTTGTTTGTTTTTTTTAGTATATGAATCTTTTAAAGACTATATTGCTAAGGAAACCCTGGATGGAGACAACAAATATGATGCTGGTGAACACGGTTTGCAAGAAGCTGAAAAAGGAGTTATATTTTCTTCATTTCCGCCAGTTTTGCATCTGCATTTAATGCGTTTTCAATATGATCCCGTTACGGATTCTTCAGTGAAATTTAATGACAGGTTTGTTTTTATTCACTCAATATTCCTTGTTGAAATTTGAAGTTCTTTTATTTTCCTTTTAGCACAAACAAAAAACTTTTGTGTGTTCTTTATTTCTTGTGATATCAGCAGAAAATCAACCTTCAAAGTCATATTTTAAATTTATTTTCTGTTAATAAATTATATCCTTGTAAATCAAATAATTTTTAATCCTGTTGAAACTGTCAAAATAAGTTTTTTTGAAGCTACACTTTTAACACTAATGTGAGAAATTATTTTTTTAGCATTAATAGCATTAACACACGCGCATAAAAATAAATATACATACAATACTTTTAGTCACTAGCCCATATGTAAATTAAAAGTTTTTCATTTGATCAAAGGCGTTTTTATCCTGACAATCATTTTTTAAAATTTTTAGATTTGAATTCTATGAAAAGATTCAGTTAGATGAATTTTTACAAGAAAAAGATCCAAATGACCCAGCCAACTACACATTACATGCGGTTCTTGTTCACAGCGGAGATAATCATGGTGGCCACTATGTAGTATTTATTAATCCAAGAGGTGAGAAGTTTTTTTATGTAAGCATATTACAAAAAGTAACTACCAATTTAGGTCACTGGCTTTCATTTTTAAGTTGAGACTAAGCCATTTTTCGATGTTTTAGAGTTTCCATTTGCATTGCTATTTACCAACATATGTATTAAGAGCTTTGGGTTTATTAAATTTTTATGAAATTTATTGTATTTGTAGGCGACGGAAAATGGTGTAAATTTGACGACGACGTAGTCTCAAGGTGTACTAAAATGGAAGCAATAGAACACAACTATGGCGGTCAAGATGAAGATATAAATATGATGAATGTCAAACACTGCACTAACGCTTACATGTTAGTATATATCAGGGACTCTGAACTACCAAATGTACTACAAGAGGTTAGTTGTTTGGTTGTAGGAGGATTGGATAGCTAAAAAATGTAAACCGCTTATTAGGGTAAATTTACAGTTTGCTCTTTATCATAAACTGTTTATTGTGTATGACTGACACACTTGGGATTTTTATTGTTAAACTATTTATGATAAGGACTGACTCATAAATAAAATATGTTTTGTAGGTGTTATTTCATAACATCTATTACTCTGTTTAATAGTTTTCACGTCAGGTATGCTTATTAAAAGCTTAAATTCTAGCTCTTCTATACAGGTTGTATCTTAACCACGGTACGAAACTTCGAAAGGCGATTTGTTCGGTTATTTTGTAAAAATGTTCCTATAAATATATGGCTGGAGTAGATCTCAACCACTGTAAGAACACTGCGACGTCATAATTCTAATGGCTATCAAGTTTAGGGTTGCCATCCGTCCGGTTTCATACCACAAAGTCCCGATTTACGATAGGAAATAAAGTATTAAATTTTGTGTTAACTCCTTAATCAGAATTTATCAAAATATGTAAATAATGATTTTTCAATTCCATTATATTATACCAATTTAGAGAGAATTTTTTATTAATGGCAAGTCAGCGGACCGACGAAAGGAATCGACTGTTGGCAGTATAAGTCTAGAAATTATCCATAGACATCATAAAATAAAACCAAAATTAATAGTAAAAAATGACCACCTTTTTATAAAATACACAAGTGTTGGTTGAAATTGTAAATTATTTGTTTTGGTGTTTATTATATATTTTGTTTGCCTATGGATACTTTTAAAGATTACTTTAAGTCGTTTTAATTTATTTCTAAAGAAGAAAGCTACATATGAAGGAAACACAAGGTCGAGAACTTGAGTTGCTTAATCGGAAAGAAGTATAACAACAACAAAATGTCAGTGGCGTACATGTTTCCAAAACTTTTAACGCCCTGTATCTTAGAAATAAAGCAACTTAGGACATAACTATGTTCAACGGGACATAAGGTATCACTCATAAAGTTTTGTACTGTAGTACCCTGTATATCTCTGAAGCTTATCTGGACGTGCATTTTATAGGCATCAGAGATGCCATAAAAAATACAGTCTAAATAGTCTTTTAAGTATTGTTTTTAAACAAACAATTTTTTCAAATATATAGTTCTGGATACCCTCTATTATTTATTAGAAGTTTTCTAAAATTTAAGAATTTTGTTAGATTAGATATGTATTTTTATATTTTTGCCAATAAAAATAGCTTCTGTTTTCAGTATTTCAATTGAAATTTTAAATAATAATTAGACATTCTACTTGGGTGTAAAGAACAGCACCAAAATCTAAAGAATGCGTTCAATCTTCATAGCTAAGTAAATCTTTTTTGGTTTATTGCATTTTATGTCCCCCATTTTATTTTTTAAACGGATTGATTTTAAAAATTAAAAGTTTAATTTGTTTAATGCTTAAATACTATATTTTAGAGTGAAATTAATAGATGAAAAATTCAAGATGGCTGCTGTCGTTATCTTGGAAAAAAATTAAAAGAAAAGGACGACTTTGTAGTACATCATTATAAAGCGCTTGACGAGTACTTTATAACCCTAAAATATAAAATCAATACCTTCACTTATTACAGAACGGCGGTACTTTAAAAATGAACTGAATATCTGATTTGGATGGCCATAGTTTCGAAACTAATAAATTTAGATATACTTAATTTAGTATTTTCTAAAAGTTCTGTATATTATCACCAGTATCACCACCAAAAAGAGCTTAAAGAAAATATATCTAACTTTATTAGTTTCAGAAATATGTCCATCTAAATCAGGTATGTAGGTCATTTTTGAAGTACCTCCATTTTATAGTAGTTATAATATTGACTTTATATTCTGGGGCTCTAAAGTTCTTGTTTCAAGCTTTAAAATGATGTACAAGATTCTCCTTTCCATTTAATTTTTTCTCAAAATGAAGCCTGGCAGTAATCTTGAAATATTCATCTATCAATTCTGTCTGTCAACTCTAAATTATAGTATTTACTCAATTTATTTTCTAAAGTTGATCCGTTTAAACAATAAAATGGAGAGGGGCATTAAAGAAATGCACTGTACCAGCATACACCCATTGAAAATAATTTAATTCAAAAAGTGATTTTTCAATAATATTTTTATTAATTGTGCGACTAATGAATCGTTTTTTTTTATAATTTTATGTTTCTGTTTAAACAAACTTTATAAAAAGATACAAATTGTACTTTCAGGTAACTGATGCAGATATACCCAGTGAACTTGCTGATCGTTTAGCTGAAGAAAAGCGCATGGAGCAAGTCAGGCGGAAAGAAAGAAATGAGGCTCATTTATACATGACAATCCAGGTAATATAATATAATAAGTATTTGCACGGTTAAGACAGATAAATAATATTACAGGTTTTTTTTTTGTCAAAAGTGGGATCAATAAATTAAAATGTATAAACGTAATTGGACTTTTCTTTTAGCCTCCCATTAGGGAGGCAAGCCACTGTATACCAGGCCAAAATATATGCTATTCTAGCATTTGTTCAAGAGAATATTAGAAAAGGGTATCACAACCACACCATTCACATTCTCTCAGACAGCCAGGCTGCTCTAAAAGCCTTGGATGCCTATTGTATAACATCCAAAATCATGATGGACTGCCCAAACAATATTAAGGAGCTCGCTCCCAGGAACAACCGGATAGAACTTCTGTGGGTTCCTGGACTCTTGGGAATAGAAGGCAATGAAAACGCGGATGAACCTGCAAGAGCTGGCTCATCCAGAAGGTTCAACGGTCCAGAGCCAGTACTTAGACTGTCCATAAAGGTGATGAAAACAACGATAAGCAGATGGTCTCAACAACAACATCTCGCTGGTTGGCATACATCACCTGGCCAAAAACCTGAGAAGGAGACACTAGGCGATCCTTCCAAGGAACTAAAAAAGTAGTAGGACTTTCGGCAGGACACTGTCTTCTAAGAAAACACTTGCAAAAAATGGGCATTTAGAATGGACCAATAATATGCAGGCTTTGCGGGGAAGCGGAGGAAACAGCCTCATACATAATATACAACTGCATTGCCCTGACACGCAAAAGACACAGTCTATTTGGGAACATACATAACGGGAACCCTCTCCCACATGAACATCTTGATAGAAATCTACTAAACCTGATAAAGGGCACTTGACTTCTGTGACAAGAGAGGGTGCACAATTAGTTAATAGGCTGCAGTGCAAACACGGTCGTATGACCAACCCCGCCTTAAACCAACCAACCAACCAGCGTAGTTGGAGGGTGTTGGTGCATTATTGTTTTATAATGAATGAGTATCAATGGCGCCAGCCGTAAATTTATCTTCTGTATAAAATCAAGTCAAGTGTCCTAAGAAATGAGAGCTATGTTTCAGATTAGAGAAGAAGAGATACTTCTTGTTTAGTTTATGTTTTTTTACAAACATATGTTTGTTTGATAATTCTGCAGATTTTAATTTTCTACTAATAAGAATCGTACACAATTTTATTGTTTCAGGTACTTTTAGAAGATCAATTTGACGGACATCAAGGTAACGATCTATACGACCCGGAGCACGCTCAGTTTCGCATTTTTAAGATCCGAAAGATGGCGACAGTAGCTGAGATGTTGGAAATGCTAGCCGACGCGTTCAAGTATCCTCCCGAGCAGATTCGGCCATGGCCATTTTCTCAGAGGTTGTAGTGTAGTTGATGTTTTGATTGTAGAGTTTTTGTAAATCGCAGTACCATTACCAATAAACCCTAATGCCTAGTCCTCACGTACGGTAAAATATTGCGGAACCTCGGAAGAAGACTTTTTGAAAATTGCGCCAATCCGCAGTTCTGGATTTACGCAATTTTTGTTCACATGAGGACTAGTCATAAGGCTAAGGCGTCGGCCACGATAAAAAGCGTAAGCATCGAGCGGAAAGTATCAAATCTCTTTATGTTGTCCGTAGTGACTACAATATTTTGTGGTAAACAGCGTCTTTAAACCGGTTTTATTACATTATAAACCCTACGGAATATTACAGTCGCCGGCTAATTAAAAAAAAAGGTTCTTTCATTCCCGCATAAAGATCAATGACAGCGCTCTCACATTTTCCGCTCTACACTGGCCGCTTACACTTCTGTATCGTGGCCGAGGCCTAAGGCTACTACACACAGCGTCAGCGGCAGGCGGAGAGCGGAAAGTGTGAGAGCGCCTCTTTTGATCTTTATGGTAGCATAAAAGAATTTGTATTTTTAAATCAGGTGGCCGCAATATACCTGAACAAAAAGCCTTGCCGCTGCCGCACGAAACGAACAAATATTCGCGGACCGTTTCTAATGTATATAAACTGGTTGCAAGACGCTGTTTACCACAAAATATTGTAGGCTACCAATACAGAGATTTGATACTTTCTGTACGACGCTTCCGCTTGTTATCGTAGCCGAGACCTAAATTGTATGTTCAGAAAAAGTATCAAACCATGATGTTTATTAACATGGAAGAAATACTTTTATTTTAATTTTTTACATATAACTGAGGTATATTCCTTTTAAACCCTTAAATTTTTATTTTTTTTTACCAAAACCGAGATTGAAGGTAAAAAAAAGTTAGAGCGGTACCAATTCCTTTTAAATTTACTTAATAAAATGGGACCGAGGAAATTAACAATTAAAGAATTAGGCCAGCTTGTATTTAAAAAAAACACCTATTTCTCTTAACCATATTTACTATGTTTATTTATATTTATAATAATCGTAAGAAACTACAGATTAAAATTTATAATTACTTATTATTAGAATTAAAGCATTTCCACTAAGAAAATGCTGACAGTTTCCATAATGTTTGTTTTATTCCAGATCGAACCAAACAATGCGGCCAGGGGTATTAGACTTGGAAGCAGATCTTCACAAAACTGTTATTGATGCGGCAGAAAACTTGAATCCTTGGAATATATTTTTGGAACTGTTACCGCCCGATTCTGGTCAAACTAGTCTTCCAACCTTCGATAAAGTTAGTATTTCTCAATTTACCTTATATCCTATCAGCTATTTTTAAAAGTGTATCGGCCAGTAATGCAATAATAAAACAAGCACTATTAGTCACCCAATCTGAAATGTTTACATTCTAGCATTCGCGCTAGACTGTCTCGTTTGTAAACTAACTAAACGTTTATACATTTAGAAGACCGAAATAAGCCCATTTTCAAGTTTTTTTTTTTTTTTTTTGATAAGCCCTTTTTTTGTATCAATTTGAAGCTATGTTTATATATTTTCTATACTTTAAACAATATCTTGACATGTTTAATTTGTCAGAAAAAATATTTTAAAAGCTTCCTGGTGCTTCTCTAAAAAGACGTTTTGCAGTGACCACTATATCTCTAGACTGGATCATTCAAAATAAAAAACCAAACATATCTACTTAAACCCGCAAATATCTATTAAGCCATGAAACAAAAAGTGATATATACTAATATAAAAAGAGGTAAAGTTTGTAACTTTGTGGGGTTTGTTTTTTGTAGCCGCTAACCTTCGGAAATACTGAACCTAACATAAAAATTCTTTCACAATCAGAATGCTACACTATTTAGGAGTGTTATAGGCTATATATTTTACTATGATTAAACAAAAAGTTTAGATATTAATTAAAAATAAAACTCGATATTGACGTTACTATTCTCAACGGATTTTGAAGCGGTTTTTTTTTAAGAGATAGACTGATTTCAAAGGAAGGTTTATATGTTTATTAATATATAAAAAAAATATATATACACAGTGTTTAAAAAAATAGTTTACATATTAAATTTGATATTGACGTTACTATTGCAAATAAAAAACAAGTATTTATAGGAATTGTGCCTAGATATCTATGGTTTATAAAAAAAATAGAATTGCCACAAAGAGTAGGTCAAAAAGATGTTATATTAAAAACCCTTAAAACTAACCAGAAACTTTAAAATGATTTGTCATAAGACTAACCTTTCCATTTATTTGTTTTCTCAGTATGACACCCAGCTGTCACATTACCATTTAAAGATTACAAAATAATAAGGGTATACCAAACAGTTTAGATTTTAGAAAAAGGGGGTCAGCGGCAGTTTCGGTTTTGGCCAAAATTGGTCAAAACTTTTACCAACACTGATTTCGGAAGTTGTCGTGCGCGCTCGCTTAACTTCTTTTCTTCTTATGTTTTTTTAAATAAATGATTAAATCAAAATATTTATACAGTGTTTTAATTGGATTTCCGTAATTAATGCAGAATAATAGGAAAAACACCCCATATTTCAGTATTTTAAGGTATATTATAAAGGGTGATTCAAATGGAGTTTCCACATTAACAAATATATATTTTTTTTATTTTTTGAAACGCAACTGAATTTGTCAAGGACAACATAACATTTCTAAGAACAAAATTTAAATATGAGTAATTAAGCAATATATGACCGAACAACGGTTTAAAACTATTTAAGTCTATTTTGAAAACGGCCAATCAAAGAAAAATACATTTCGTGCTTTACGTGAATTTTTTGGAGCACAAAATCGGCCTTGTGGGATTGGAAAATTTAAGACAGATTGTTGAGGTGCAAATGCATCCTCAACTGACTGTTTAATGTGGCATTTGGTCCGGAGGCGTAATTGGTCCATTTTTTTCGAGCATCATGGAACGTATTATTTCACGTAATGGCGTTATCAATTGGTCGCCGCGATCCTGTATATTAACTCTTTTAGATTTTCTTTGGCGGTAGCCTAGCCTACAAGAATAACGCGGACATCATTGCAGAGCTGAAACAGGTGATCGGACTCAAAATATATAGAACAAAGTAGTCGAAAATTTATGGAAACGGATTACATTATGCCACATGAACCACAGAGGTCATTTACTTGATATCATTTGTTATGCATAATTGTAGTGAACTACTCTTAAAGGGCAAGTAAATACGTTTTAAAAATTTTCATTTTTTTTTAATACTTTTAATGTGGAAACTTAATTTGAATCACCCTTTACTTGGCCGCGTGAGTTTCGGTTTCACCCCAAACTGAAGCCACGGCCGAACATTCGGCCGGAAAACCAGTTTCGGTTGGACTCTAGTATTTTATTATAAATGATTGTCGAACTACTATTCAGTTTTAATTATTGATTTTTTTCAGGAAACCGATGTAATGTTATTTTTTAAAATGTATGACCCCAAACAGAAAAAAATTCATTATTGTGGACACTCATATGTGCCTGTTGCTAGCAAACTTAGTGATATTATGCCTTTGCTCAATGAAAGGGCGGGTTTCGCTCCAGATACTGAATTATTGTTGTATGAAGAAATTAGACCGAACATGATAGAGAAAATTAGTAATTTTAACGAACCCATAGAAAAAGTAAGTAAATATTTAATAAAAATTCTTGAAAAGTTATAGGTTGTTAAAATATAATTTGATATAATTTGTTTAAGACAAGAGAAAGGTGAAATATTGGTTAGGATAGCTTTTTGATTTATGTGTTTTACAATATCTCGATATTTTAAGATTTTATTTATTCAATCACTCTAAGTAACTTACATACAAACTGTCCACAGATGGGGTTTACATGAGGTCAAATTGATAAAAAAATAATTTTCAAGAAAAAGTTATTCTTGATAAAAATTGTTGCTTGTAAAAATTATGATTCACGAAGAAAAAATGTTGAATTTGTATCCAAGGTACTCAAAACCAGAATAACATGATTTTATTCTAAGAGTAAACTACTTTCTACCTTTTCATTTTTAAGTAAAAAGATATTTACAAAATTTATTTAGGATAGCATCTTGAATGACTATTTATTTTACAGGAGTTCATATCACAACACTTTCTCTTCGTGAATCATATTTTTTTATAAGCAAAAATTTTTATCAAGAGTAACTGTTTCTTGAAAAATTAAAATTTTTATCCAGTTGTCCTCATGAACCCCATCCATGGACAGTATGTCGAACATATGAAAATAAAATGACAAGTACCTATATATTTTTTTTCTACAGCCCTCCCTTACAGTGATTGAAAGAACGTCGCTGAAAATCGTTTTTTTTATAACTTTAAAAGTATGCTAGTGTAGTATGGTATTATGTAGTAATTTTTTTAATATAATAAATATTAGTTAGAACACTTTAAAATGGCAAAAACCTTGAAAAGCATCTTCATTCTTTATCTCTAGCTATTTTTAGCTTAAATGCAGTTTTATTGAACGACTGCATACTGGGTTAGTAAAAAAACCGCAACTTTTAAATAGCTTTAAAACCGCTAAAGCTATATTTACCAAATCTGGTATCTAAGGTGTTTTAGTAATGTGGAATTAAATAGTAATATCGGCACTGTTGCCAGATTTCCCCGTTTTGTGCTACAAGTTTTTAAATTTTAAAAATTCTGTCTCTATTAGTTGTTGAGATATGATAACTACACTTTCAGCAAAAGTAATTTTGGGGCCTAAATATCTATAAAACCGGTAAAGCTATGTTTACAAATTTTGGTATTTAGGGTTTTTGGCATGCCCAATTGATCAGTGATATCAGCATTGTAGCAAAATTTTTAATGAATTGCGGTACTGTCATATCTCGGTAACTGGCAAATTTAAAAAAAATGGAATCCCATTAAAGTTGGCACGCTCATTTTATTGCAATTAAAATAAATTGGGCATTTCATTTAAAAAGTGGAAAAATCCTCGTCTTTGACTCGGTTTTTCAAAACCACTCTCGCTCACGCTCTTTGATAAAACAAATTATTTAGAATTTGGTTTTCCGAATTTTTCCGGAAAAATTAAATGCACTAGGGATATTACCCCCGAAAATATTTACCTTAAACCCCTCATGGACAGAAACTATTGAAAATTATTTTTTTTGTATGTCAAAATATGTCTTTTATGTTTTATTTGTTTTCTGGGAGATTTAAACAAAATATTATTTTCTCCAGAAAAGCCAAATAATATTTTGTTTAAAATATGTCTTCTGATACATAAGAGGCTTTTACAGTAACTTTCAACGCTAAAGTTACTATAAAAAAATAATAGTTTAAAATTTTTAACACCCCGTAGTTCGAAAACTAAAACGTTTAGGATGTATATTCATATGAAGTGTTTTTTAAATTTTTATTGTAGATTCACCCCTTAAAGTTTTTCAGTTGAGTTACTGGACACCATGTATAAATTCGAGAGAGCTGAAATATTCTTGGAAACCCTGTATAGTCTTAAACATGCACCTAAATAAAACTAATAGACAATTAGACAAACAATGTCCTTTAGTACAAAAATTATAAAATTAAAAGTTTTAAAATGATTGGGTGTAATTTTACATGCTCTCTAAATATTTTACTTTTAATTATAACTTTACATTTTCAGATACTGGAGGAATTAATGGATGGCGACATCATTATTTTTGAAAAAGACGAAGGCGATGTGAATTCCGACTTACCCACCTGTATAGATTATTACAAAGATCTCTTTTATAGGGTAGAAGTTACATTTGTGGATAAAACAATACAAAATGATCAAGGTACACATACATATACAATACAGCCCAAGATGTAGAGGGGGACAAGTAGTGTGCCGTCGCGACGCCAGCATTTTGCTCTAGGGGTGGAGGGGGCAAATGAATATTGTGAATCGTGTAACACAATATATAAGAACCCTATTTTATTCAGTGAAAAAATTCTTGTAAAATGGAAAAAGTTTGATATCACATTACCGACATGGGAAACATTTAAGTGTTGACATGAGACTGAATAAAACTTAATATAAAATTTAAAAAATATTTATGGATTCTACAAAATTATCCTAGTATACATTCATACAGACTCTAGTAGTATTATTTTCTTTTGGTTTTTAGGAAGGAAAATGCTTTTTTATGAGCAGAAGTTTAATGTTAATGTAAAGCCACCCTCAGACGGTCATATTATTGTGGCAATATTGATATTGGTCAGTAATATTGAAAGTGTAAGGGGTACATTGATGCAATATTATATTGTCATAATATATATATTGCGTCAATAATATTGATCATGTGAGGGATCAAGGGAGAATCAAGATTTTTAGTTACCAACCGTAGGTGCATTAGAATTCATAAAATGGGCATTTTATACCCTAAAAGACTAACATTTTATAACCTAAAATACCTTTAAATTGGTATTTTTATGGCCTAGAATTTTTTTTTAATGACATTTTTGTATAGTTGTTGGTATTATTGTTGTCAGAATCATAAAAGTTATCAAGTCCTCGTTGACTCCAAAATTTTATTACCCCACTTGTCGGCGCCTTTTTGCGCTAATAGTAGGACAAAGCGGCTCGAGATATATATATATATATATATATATATATACAGGGATTGTCTTTGTGTTTAAACTAAGTATAAACTTTGTTGTAATCCGTTTGAATCTTTGGATCTGTAATAGAATTTTTTTCCCACAAAGAAGAAAACTTTAAATAAATGTTTTATGTTTAATTTTTTTATTATCATAACGAAGCAAACTATATTACATAATTTTTATTTTTTTTTTTGTAGTCAACAGACACAAAATTATATTTATAGTCCCCGTTGTTCTATTTTATTCAAAAATTAGGTAAGATTTTTACAAAACCCTTTTCATTTGTCGCATAAACAATGACAAATCGTTACCCGTTTTCCGTATTATTGCACTAGGTTAATTTAGACCTAAATCTCGTTCAAATATATTGATTTGATATGATTTCCTTGCTTTGTCATGTTATATTAAACCAAAAAAATCTCTTTAAAGATACCTTAGGCAGCTTTAAAAGAAACATCAGAAAATGCTTTCTAAAAATCTATGAAAAATAGTATGTGTGATAGAATATTTCTTTTCTATACAGTGCGGACATAAATAGTCCCCTCCTCCTCCCCCCCTCCCCCGCTGCTAACTTTTGTATCCTTAATTTTTTCTTTATAAATTTTTGGTATGACTAATGGGAGGTTATAAACTAGTTTTGACGTAAAAATGATAGTTGCAACAATCAAGATGGCTCCCATCTTAGAAAAAAATTAAATGGATAGAAGGGTCTTGTGGTACAATATTTTAAAGCTCCTGACGAGTACTTTAAACCCTAGAATATAAAGTCAATACCTTTACCCACTACAAATGGGCTGTACTTTATAATTTACCTAAATACCTGATTTGGATGACCATATTTCCGAAACTAATAGAGTTAGATGTACTTAATGTTATTTTTTCTTAAAGCTCTTTCAAAGTTCTTTTTAATGGTAATATAATATACAGGTTGCTTTCATAAACAAATATCTGCTGTATATTATTATTAGTATCACCATTCAAAAGATCGTTTAAAGAGCTTTAAAATAATACCACCACATTAAGTACATTTAACTCTATTAGTTTCGAAATATGGCCATCCAAATCAGGTATTTAGGCAATTTAAAGTACTGCCATTTTGTGGTAGGTAAAGATATTGCCTTTATATTCTAGGGTTGTAAGTACTCGTCAAGAGCTTTAAAATGATGTGCCACAAGACCCTCCTTCCCATTTTGAGAATTATGTGGTGCGGGCCCTGGTGGTCCCTCAATAAATATCTTGTTATAATGGAGTGGTCCTTTTTAAATAAACACCCTGTATATCACGAATATGATTAGGCTTTTAAGGTTCTGTTTTAGTTTTAATTACTGCTTGTTTTTGGGCACATAATTGTTATACTTTGCGTCCGAAGCATTAGATGGACATGGACTTTTTTGTACCTAAATTTTTAAGACTTCACAAGACCCCCTTCTCCATTTAATTTTTTGTCCTAAGATGGCGTCCATCTGCCATCTTGATTGTTGCAGTTATCATTTTTACGTCAAAATGTAGTTTATATCATCCCATTAGTCATACCCAAAATTTATAAAGAAAAAATTAAGCGTTTAAAAGTTAAAGGGGTGACTATTTATGTCCACCCTGTATAAAGTCTGTAATATACAGGGTGTTCATTTAAAAAGTTACCACTCAGTTATCTGCGAAAAAAAACATATTTAAAAAAACAGCCGAAACACGAAATACAAGGTATGTATTAAGGGGGAACGTTTTAAAAAGAAAGTGGACGGCGGCGGCGCCCCAAAATTCTTAAATAGGAAGGGGATCAAGTGATACATCATTTTAAAGCTCCTGGCGAGTACTTTATAACCCTAAAATATAAAGTTAATATCTTTAGCTACTAAAAATGGCGATACTTTAAATATTACCCAAGTACGTGATTCGGATGGCCGTATTTCGAAACTAATAAAGTTAGATGTACATAATGTGGTATTTTCTTAAAGCTCTTTTAAAAATCTTTTTAATGGTGATACTAGTTCTGTTATTCTATTATTTTTTAATGAATCACCCTGTATTCTACATTACTAATTAAAAGAGCTTTAAAGAGCTTTAAAAAAAACTCATTACGTACATCTTACTTTATTAGTTTTGAAATATGGCCATCCCAATCAGGTATTTGGGTAATATTTAAAGTACCGCCATTTTGTAGTAGGTAAAGATATTGCCTTTATATTCTAGGGTTATAAAGTACTCGCCAAGAGCTTTAAAATGATGTATTATGACCCTCCTTCCTGGTGGTCCTCAATAAATATCTTGTTATAACGGAGTGGTCCTTTTTAAATAAACACCCTGTATATCACGAATATGATTAGCTTTTAAGGTTCTGTTTTAGTTTTAATTACTGCTTGTTTTTGGAGCACATAATTGTTATACTTTGCGTCCGAAGCATTAGATGGACATGGACTTTTTTGTACCTAAATTTTTAAGACTTCAGATTTTTCTTTTATTGCTTTACGAGGGCTATTGTCCCTTTTGAAGTATTTCACATCAATTATTAATCATGTTTTTTGCCAAATAGGAAATTCGCTTTATTTTGACAAAAAATCAGTCACATAAAAATTAATTTAACGTAACCAAGTAAAATTATTTTTAATGAGTCAAGGTTTGACGGCACTTTTTTCTGGTAATTTTTTGTTTCATCTGGGTTAGTTAGAAGTTACAAGAAGGAAAAAGTTTCCGCTGGGGTAATATTTGTACTATACTATGACCTTTTACCATTACAATAATTTAGATCTCTACCCAAACTGTCAACTTGTGTGTATGAAAGAAGAGAGCAGTTTATAGGAAAATATTTGTGAAAAATTAGTTGTTGAATTAAGAAGCCGATTAAAAAAAAAAAAGGATCATTTCTCTGAAATAGGTGACAACAATAATATAATGTTAAATTTTTGTCAACTTCTGCAAAGCTATTATTTAGTTCTCAATAATTTGCCTCTCCTCGTAAAATTGGTTCGACACTGTTGGATTTAAGAAAAACGTTAAATTTTTAAAATATAATTCATAAAAAAATAATATTATTATTGGTTAATTCATAATTTAGCGCAGCCAAAAAATATTGATGTGGATGTTTTATATTCAGTAGTAGAATAATTATAAGAATGTGCTTGTAAAATTCAAAATGCCCGTTGGTCTTACAAACTGGTCTATTGGCTACCAAATGGGCATATAATGTTGTTTTTATTTGGAATTTAAAAAGCGCCTATTTTATATTTTAGGGAGACCGGGAATAATTTATTGGTGGACAAGTGGGGCCACATGAACGCTAAAATTTACGTTAAACCTTTCTGTTACAAATATGTTTCTGTAATCCTGTAAAAAATAATGATTGGTATACTTATTTTTACCGTGATTTGCCCAAGAAATCTATTTAAACAAATATACATGGCCGTCTTTATTTTGACCCATTTTGCTCGCGATTAACTCTAGAAAAAATGAAATCGTTAAGATGCGGTTTTCGCAGAAAGTCGTAGATATTTTTAAAGTATTTTATTATATCTTTATCATTTCCTTGTGACATTTAATATATCACAGGACCTATAAATTTAATCAATTTAACTACCCAACATATTTTGAGCAAGATTTTTTTAGAAAATGGTTGAATGTATAATAATTTAACAAAAACACGAGACCGTGCAGCAGTCGAGGGTTTTTATTTTTTAAATCAAAAACTCGAGACCGCGAAGTGGTCGAGGGTTCTTTTAAATTATTGTCCATGAAACTATTTGCCAAGCCAATCTTGCAAAAAATATTTGCATAGTTTAATCAGTTTGACTTTGTATGTAAAGTGGTATACTGCTAAATTATTTCCTGAAAAACTTACATTAAAGCCAACAACACAGAATTTTACTGATAATGAGATTTGACAACCAGTATGAATGACAAGAATTTATTCGCTGTTAAGCAACACATGTGGTTTACTTATCTAAACAACATTTATCCAGAAAATGGTGGTTTTTGATTGGTCTATTTTCTAATGAGGGAAAAAATCATAGTTAAATTTTATGTTACATTTTTTTAAGGGGAAATATTGCATTTTAAGATTAGAGAAAATATATATGGTGTTCCATTTCAAATAACAAAGGTGCCCTCGATCAGTAAACCGGTCATTTTGTTTTTATTGTACTAGAATGTCACAAGCACATAGCAAAGATATAATAAAAAAGTAAATAAATTATAAATCATGGGCTTTATTTTGTTCTAATGTTATTCGCGATTAAAATGGGTCAAAATATAGATGGCCACCATGTATTTAAGTTTCCATTGTATTGTTGTTACTTTTAAGGGTTTACGATGGAATTATCACAGAGAATGACGTACGACCAATTTGCTAGAGCTGTTGCACAAAGAGTAGGGACTGATCCATATTTATTGCAATTTTTTAAATGTCAGAGGTAAGAATTTGGTTTTTAATTCATGTTCAGTTTTCCGAAAAATAAATTATATTTTAAAATAAAAAATGAATAAAGAATTGTAACCTAACTCTACCGTACTTTTTAAAACCTAGTAACGCGATTTTACTAAGATTAAACAATTAAAACACGGTATTTACCAATCGGTTATGTTGACGTTTAATTTAGGTATTGTTACAGACTTTCAAAAATGTGTTTAGGTTATAGAATTTTAGAGAGTTAGGATCATTTAATTTAGTTTGTTAATTTATTTAAATAATTTACCTTTAATTTTTCCAAGTTCTTTCATCACTTTCGAAGGTTTCCGAAAACGCCCGAATTATCCATTAATAACTTTTATGCCATCATGTACTATGGAATTTTCACGATATTTCTCGAATATTCTAGATCATTCTTTACTCTTCCACCATACTATAAAAGGGCGACGGGAAACCTCTAGTTAGTTAGTACCGATTCGACTTTTGTGCTGTAAACTTCGAGACAGTGACAATTTAAGATTTTGCCGTTATTGTAACCATAGTTACGTTACATTAGTTAATAAAGGTATAAAAACGAAGGCACGTGTTTTTATACGAGGTGTTTTGGAACATTTGGTGTCAGAAGCGGAACGAGATTACCTGAGGAAGCCGAAGTGGTTAAGAAGATTGAATGCCAGTAGAGACAAGAAAGCAAACTGAAACGATGGAAGAAACAAGACGACAAATGGAGAAAATTCAAAAAGACATAAAGAAAAGCCAAGAACAAATGAAGCATGAGCTCAAAGAGAAGATGGTAAAGATTCGAGAACACTTAAAGGGAGAATTTCAACAAAGTCAAGATGAAATGAGGCAAGAAATGTTACTCGAACTAAAACTTACAAAGGAAGATGTTAAAGAAGATATGCAAGAAATACAACAGTCGGTTGAAGATAAAGTTAATCAACTTCAAAGCCACATTCAACAAGAAGTACAGCGACAGATAAAAAAAATAGCTAATACTGGTGTCGTTGCAGAAAGTGGTAATTCAACTACTGTTATGAAACCACCAACTTTCGATGGAAAGGTACCGTGGGTTACATACCTTCGACAATTCGAGGCTGCTGCCAACGGCAATAATTGGAGCCCACCAGAAAAGGCTCGAGCTTTGGTACTTGCTCTTCGAGGAGAAGCTATGGAGGTGTTAAGAAACATCCCCGATGAAAAGCAGTCTGACTATGAATCGATTGTCATGTTCCTGGAGATGAGGTACGGCGAAACCCATCTGCAAGAAGTTTATAAGGCGCAGTTACAAGGACGAAGACAGAAGTACAATGAAAGTCTTCAAGAGTACGAAGCGGACATTGTACGTCTAGTTAATTTAACGTATCCATCGTACCCGGAAGAAATTAAGCAAGAATTGGCGGTAGGCAGTTTCATTGAAGGGCTGCGCGATCCTGATATGAACCAAGCATTAAGAATGGCCAGACTAAAGAAAATTTCAGAAGCTCTTGCCTACGCACTTCAGTTTGAAACGGCTAAGCAGACATCCAGAACTCAGGCAAGACTTCGAAGAACAAACTATGTACCAGAAGTCAGCAATCCAAATGATAATTTGACAACAGTAATACAACAGCTGCAAGAAATCCTACGTCAAAAACAAGTAGAAGCAGCACAAGCCAGAATAACCCTAGGAACAACAACGTTTATCCACGTCGTGTTTGTTGCCGACATCCTGGACGAAGTTATCCTTGGCCTTGACATTATGGAAAATCAGAAGTTTATATTAGACCTTCCACAACGGGTACTACGAACCAATAAAGAAGAGATTGTAATGAGACTACCACGAAGCAGTGAAACATCGATTCGAGAAGTAGTCCTCACGGAAGATGTTATTCTACCGCCAAACTCAGAAAGCATCATACAAGCAAGGTTTGAAGATTCAGAAGAAGGTGAAATCGTGTTAGTCGAACCATTAGAAAATTGTCCCTTATACGCTAAAGGAATTCTACCAGCAAGAACTCTGGCGCAAACCAAAGAAAATATGGTATTTGTCAGAATGATGAACCTGAAAGATTTCCCTCAACAGGTCAAAATGGGTGACAAAGTCGGTACCTGTCAACCTGCTGCTATGATAGTTACCCATCCATGTACCACACCTGCAGGAGTCTCCACACGTAAACTACCTGAGGCTCTACAAGACCTGGTGATTTCATCAAAATCCTTGTTAGACCCAGTCCAAGTATCTATGCTGGAAGAACTTTTAAGAAGAAATCAAGATGTTTTCTCTTTATCCGAAAAAGATTTGGGTAAAACCAGTGTAGTTCAACATCGAATAAACACTGGAGACGCATCACCGATAAAACAACCGCCCAGAAGAATTCCTTTAGCCAAGAAAGAAGAAGTTGAAAAGTTACTTGAGGATATGCAAAATCAAGGCATCATAGAACCATCCCAGAGCCCATGGTCATCTCCTGTAGTCCTAGTCAAGAAGAAAGATGGTTCCACCAGATTTTGTGTTGACTTCAGAAGACTGAATGACGTCACAAAGAAAGACAGTTTTCCACTACCAAGGATAGACGATACCCTAGATACACTCACCGGATCAAAATGGTTTTCGACATTAGATCTAAAAAGTGGCTATTGGCAAGTAGAACTTCATCCGGAAGACAAGGAAAAATCTGCTTTTTCAACTGGAAACGGACTGTGGCAGTTTAATGTTATGCCATTTGGTTTATGCAATGCCCCCGCTACTTTTGAACGTTTGATGGAGTTAACACTACGGGGACTAACTTGGAAAACATGCTTAGTATACCTTGATGACATAATAATTCTTGGAAAAACATTTGATGACCACCTGAAAAATGTTGAAGAGGTTTTTCAAAAGCTTAGATCCGCCCAGCTGAAGCTTAGCCCAAAGAAATGTCACCTGTTCCAAAAGAAGTCAAGTACCTGGGGCATATAATTACAGAAGAAGGAGTAAAAACTGATCCAGAGAAGACTGAAGCTATCCAGAACTGGCCTGTACCAAAGAACAAGCATGAAATTAGAAGTTTTCTGGGATTGTGTACCTATTACAGACGGTTCATACATGGGTTTGCCGATATTGCAAGACCATTACATCGTCTTACGGAAAACAACAACAGCTACGAATGGACTGAAGATTGTGAAGCAGCTTTTGTACACCTAAAGAAAGCCCTGTGCAATCCCCCGGTGTTGTCATATCCACAACCAAATCAAACATTTATTGTGGACACTGATGCGAGCAACACTGCTATTGGTGGAATTTTGTCACAGATGCAAGATGGCCAAGAAAAAGTAATAGCCTATTTTAGCAAAGTCCTTTCCAAACCTGAACGAAATTATTGTGTCACCAGAAAAGAACTTTTGGCTATTGTTAAATCCCTAGAGCATTTTCATAAATACCTGTATGGCCAGAAATTCCACCTAAGAACGGACCATGCATCACTTAAATGGTTGCTTCAGTTCAAAAACCCTGAAGGTCAGATAGCACGATGGTTACAACGCATTCAAGAATATGATTTCAAAATTGAACATCGAAGGGGACTGAACCATAAGAATGCTGACGCTTTATCAAGACGACCTTGCCCGGATGATTGTAAACACTGCAGCAGACGAGAAGAACATGAAGATCCTGATGAATTTCACTGCCGAAGAACACGTCTCCAGTGCTCTCAAGAATGGGATCCTAAGATCTTGGCCAAAGAACAACTAGAAGATCCCGATCTTGGAGACATTATCAAACTTAAGACAGAGAATTTGGAAAGACCACCATATCAGAAAATAGCCTCCAAGTCTCCAAGACATAAAGGGTACTGGGCCATATGGGACTCTTTGATTATTAAAGATGGCCTATTACAAAGGGTCTGGGAAAGTTCTGACGGCAAAACCCATAAACATCAGATAATCCTACCAACCAAAAGGATTCCTGAAGTATTGCAAGCCTTGCATAATGGTGTAGGAGGTGGCCATTTCGGAGTTATGAAGACTCTTGAAAAGGTTCGAGAAAGGTTCTACTGGCTGGGAAGCCGTGCAGACGTAAAAGACTGGTGCAGAAGGTGTAAGGACTGCGCTTCCAGCAAGGGACCCAAAACACGAAGCCATGGCAAGATGAAGCAATACAATGTAGGGGCACCTTTTGAAAGAATTGCCATAGACATAGCAGGGCCATTTCCAGTTAGTAAATCAGGGAATCGCTATATATTGGTAGCGATGGATTACTTCAGTAAATGGCCAGAAGTCTACCCAATCCCAAATCAAGAAGCTATCACTGTTGCTGATGTATTATTTCAACAATGGATTTGTCGCTATGGAGTTCCTAGAGAAATACATTCCGATCAAGGCAGAAACTTTGAGTCCGATCTTTTCAAGAACCTTTGTAATCTCCTGGGAATCCATAAAACAAGAACAACACCTCTTCATCCCCAGTCCGATGGCATGGTAGAGCGATTTAACAGAACACTTGATAACTACCTGAAACTTAAAGTAAATGACCAACAAAGTGACTGGGATAACTGTATACAGCCGTTTTTATTAGCATACCGCTCCGCAATTCACGAAACTACTGGCGAAACACCTGCTAAAGTCATTTTCGGAGCGGAAATATGCCTTCCAGTTGACTTGCTTACAGGACGACCTTCCACCAATGAAGAACCAGCAGAAGACTATGTAAGTCAACCAAGTAAACAGCTACAGAGGATACATGAAGAGGTGCGTACCAAGTTACAAAAAGGAAGTGACCGTATGAAATCCCGCTATGACTTGAAAGCTAACCATCAGGGATTTGTCGTCGGTGAAAAAGTTTGGTTATACAATCCAAGAAGAACCAAGGGGCGTTCACCGAAACTACAGAAGTCATGGGAGGGACCATATAAAGTGGTGACACGGCTTAATGATCTGGTGTACCGTATACAGAAGAGTCCACAGGCAAAGATGAAAGTAGTACATCTAGAAAGGCTAAGCCGTTATCAAGACAGTGAAGATACTTGATCGAGACGATCAAAACTTGGAAGGGGGCAATGTTACAGACTTTCAAAAATGTGTTTAGGTTATAGAATTTTAGAGAGTTAGGATCATTTAATTTAGTTTGTTAATTTATTTAAATAATTTACCTTAATTTTTCCAAGTTCTTTCATCACTTTCGAAGGTTTCCGAAAACGCCCGAATTATCCATTAATAACTTTTATGCCATCATGTACTATGGAATTTTCACGATATTTCTCGAATATTCTAGATCATTCTTTACTCTTCCACCATACTATAAAAGGGCGACGGGAAACTTCCGATGAGTCAGTATAAAATCGACTTTTGTGCTGTAAACTTCGAGACAGCGACAATTTAAGATTTTGCCGTTATTGTAACCATAGTTACGTTACATTGTTAATAAAGGTATAAAAACGAAGGCACGTGTTTTTATACGAGGTGTTTTGGAACAGTATTATAAGTTGTCACCAATTATTTGATTTGTTTGGCCAGCGGTAAAGTGTAGTGTAGGTTATTGTAGTGGAGGACTAATGAGAGGAATTTTTTTAAATGTTTTAAAAAAGTTTTAATGCCAAAAGCGTTTAACTAAGTTATGTGACAAATGTCAAAAATTCAAAAAGGCTTTTATGCTTATATTTATAAACAAATAAATTAAATTTCTACATATTTCGGTTTCTTGCTCTCTATACTTGTTTATATGAGTGGTCCAAAAACTTCTTCGGCAAGAATTATCGTTTTAATAAAATGTACCTAACTTCACGACCTCGAAAATAGTGTAGTTGAGTTAAAACTAGTTATAACGAGGACTGAATGCCTAACACCCACTCCTTAACTACACTGATGATACCAAATGGTTTTTTGACAGAAAAAGTTAAAACTAGATATAACTTTTTGTTATGCCAAACAGTGTTATTACCGCGGTTATAATTGGTTGAACGCAGATGATGATAGCAAATCAAATGATTGTATTTTGGTAAATCAATATCCAAAAATATTTAAAATCTTTCTTCAATCTCGAATACTAGTGGCGCTTTCGGCATTCGTCTCATCTCGCATAAAAACCGGATTTTTAAGCGAAATTACGCTGATCACGCATTTGACACTTTGAAGTGATATGCGAGAATAGTCCAGCTGTATCTCTTGTTGTTTAGCAACTAAAAATAGGTCAAAATTTTATGTACTAAACATATCGTTAATTTTCTTAAATGACGAATGTTAATCTGTATTTTTTAATTTTAGTTATAAAGATAGCCCAGGGCATCCTTTAAGGTGTACTTTTGAGGGTACTTTAAAGGATTTGCTAGTTTTTAGTAAACCTAAAGTTCCAAAAAAGATATTCTACCAGCAGCTTAGTATTCGTGTTAATGAATTAGAAAATAAGAAACAATTTAAATGTATTTATGTTGGTCCTAATATGAAGGAAGAAAAGGAATTAATACTTTATCCAAATAAGAATGGTTCAGTAGCTGACCTCTTAGATGAGGCCAAAAAACAAATAGAATTTAGTGAAGATAGTACAGGAAAATTAAGGTAAGAATAGGAGGATACTTATGTTAAAAAAATTTCTAGAATTAAAAGACCATTTACTAATTAAGAAACTTTAAATAGTATTGACCCAAATGTTATTTATTTTTCGGTTTGCTACTAGAATGTGAGTACTAAATAGTGAAGTAGGTAACTACAAGATTTTAAAAATGTTGAATCGGAATTAGAACTAGGGTTATTTATTTTGTTCTAAGATTAAAATTTTGAGTCATATACTATGTACCTTACAAGTACTTAATATACATATGTATATTAAAATAACTAAAAATTAATATTATGAATATTGTCCAAAAATAAAAAAATATATAAACCATTAACAGTCTGAAACTACGTTGGAAACTATAATACCTTAAGATTCATAAAATGATACATTAAGACGGGTAACAGTCATTACAAATTAAAATCTAAGTTAAAATATTTATTAAATCATGAATTTTCATTTATCCCTGACATCTTCCCAATCGCCATTATGGGCATTTTTCAAAATTCACCGGTGGCGCCTTTTTCGTTGATCTTCTAGGCTGAACACTGAGCATTGACGTTACATATCACAAAAAAAAGTTACAAATTAATCTTAGGCAAAAATAAGAGAGCATTAATTTTTACAAATCCTAAATCACTTCAGAAAGTAATTATACAGGGTGATCATTTTTAAGTCGGCACTATTGCTAACTTCCTTATTATTGGAGATACGAAGTCGGTTAAATTAGCAAAGTAGTAGCATTTTTTCGCTGATTAACGTGCTGCCAATCGAAAAACAATTAACTATCGCGTTTTTAAGTAATTCCAAAAAGGTACTTTTTAATGGAACACCCTGTATATTTTATTTCCATTCAAAAGATCTATCAAAAAGCTTTAAAAAGAGTCCCTATGTGTTGTATCCAATTTTTAATTGTTTTAGAAATATGACCATCCTCGCGAATTTGTTAGTAAACTGGCATTTTTACATAGAACACCCTGTATATTGCATCATTTGATATGTCTATCTTTTATAGTTTTGGAAATATTGCCATTCAAATCTAAAAAATAGTATAATATAATGTATATTTTATTTTCGACACTAATCTTAGTGCTTTAAGCTTGGAGCTGTAGAGATAATGAAAATTTAACATAATTTTCAGATTTGGATGGCCATATTTTCAAAACTATAAGAGGTAGACATATCAAATGTGGTATTTTCTTAAAGCTCTTTTAACTATCTATTTAATGGTGATGCAATATACAGGGTGTTTATTTATAAAATGTCAGTTTACCATTACATTCCTGAGGATGAGGATATAATATACGGGGTGTTTCATTTAAAACAAAGTTTGTTTTTCTATTGGCAGCATGGTAATCAGCGGAAAAAATGCTACTATGTACTTTGCTAAAATGATCACCCTGTATAGTTCAAAATAAAATTTAAGTTATGAAAAATATGCTCGGTGCTATCAATTAAGTTTATGTGTGTTGATGAACACTAGCAGGTAGTAAATACTTATCCAAATTTTCTATTATACTATTAAAAATCAAGTACAGATTTGACTAGTGAGAATCCGTAAAAATTCTTCCAATCACTAAAATTCTTTTTGAATTAATGTATTTGTTTTGTAGGTTAACAGAAATAAATTGTAACAAATTAATAATGGGCCCTAAAGAAGATACACCATTAGAAAGTTTGCCACCTACAAAAATATACAGGGTGGAGGAAATTCCTAGGTATGTTATAATTTTACATTGCAATTTCTTTATAACACATGTCAAAAACTCTTTTTTCCATTAAACCAAAAAATGTAATTTGTTTTAACCATTATAATGTGTTTGATTCAAATTTTTACTTTGTGAATAATAAATTCGTAGAAGTGATTCAAGAATTAATTTAAGACCATTCTTTTCATATTTAATATTTTACTGAATCTTTATAGAAGTCATAAATGTAATTCATAAGATTTTTATATAATAAAATTTTACAGCAAGTGTTTTTTAAATTTAATATGTTTTTATGTCACTTAAGTTAACCTATTGCCCGAGACAGTTTACATGTTTTGAAATATTAGTGGTATTCTTTCGAGACATGATTAGTGAAAAAAGTGAAACTAATAACATTTCTTTTAAAACTTATGTGGCTAACTTCATTCTAAATGTTTATTAATACTTCAAATGGTACCTGTCACGTGATCAAATGATTAGGATTAATTACAGGTCGAACTGAATGAAGTGAAACTGATAATGTTGAAAGAATACCACTATTATTAACTACTTTTTAGCAATGTTTATAAAGTCTGTTTATTTCTAATTGAGAATATTACTTAGTACCTTTTGATCCAATGCAAAAATTCTTTGTTAGGGTGTTTTTCTCATTTGAAAATAAACACACTGTAGGACGGCTTTTTACGAAAATCTGTAAGGAAGTTAAATTATGACCTTAGAATTTCTAACTGTAAAACAACAAATGTTAGTTAAAATCTTGTAATTCTAAGGTCGCGAAAAATTTTTATAACGTGCTTTAAATTTCTACTAGGTCGCTATTTGTCTTAAGAGAAGGAGTTTATATAATTGTTTTCTAATATTTTACACAAAAATAATAATTATGCTAATATATTTCTAAAACATTTATTTAAAATTAAAGGACCCCGCTCAATTCTTATGGAAAGTGGCTTTCGGTTATTTTTTTTAAATTTGATATGTTGTAGATCTCAATTTTCTGATTAAATGTTCTCATGGGCACAATGTCCGATCGTTGTACCGTTAAAATATACAGGGTGGAAAAAAAGGTGGTCTTGAATTGTAATTTTACTATGCTATCTAATTGAAAGTTATTAATATCTACTTAAGCAAATAAAAAAAGATTTGTTAAGTTTTTAAAACTAATATAGCTCAATTATAGGAATTTTTCTATATAAAACAAAAAAAATGCCTATTATATCTGCAATTTATACAGGGTAAGTTATCAAGGTGTCTCTGGAATTTATTTTATGTCTAACCAAAAATGTTTTCAAAAGGTCCTATTTATTATCTTTTTTAAAGCTACAGATTCTTAAAATGTGGTTATTTATTTATACAGGATGTTACAAATTCAAAGTGATACGATATTAGAATCGGTAGGAGATACAGGGTTAGTTAAAGTATTAAGTTGAGTATTTGTATGCCCAACAATTTTCGGTTTTAAATATTTAAAAATATATAGACTTTTTAAACTTATCCCAAAAAAACAATTTTACCAAAAAGCTTTTTTAAGCTTAATTCAAAATAAAACGGTTATTTGCTAGTGTTGCTTGATAAACACTGACAAAAAGTGTTTTATTTTAAAATAAACTTTGAAAATAAAAACTGTTTTGCATCGTTTTTTTCGGATAACTTCGAATTGGCTGTATATTTTTGAATTTGAACTTGGCGAGTAATCCCCGGCGTTTTGGAGATACATTAACGATAAAAGGAAACAGACATCTCTTCCAAAATGCATGCATATGAGGGGCAAAGCGGTGAGTCTGGAGAGGAGATAGTGAATCTATTTTCTTTCTTTTTTCCAGCGTGTATGATAAAACAATTTGCCAAATTCCAAATCTTAATATTGGTAGACAAAAAGATGTATCGCTTAATGAATTGACGCTTGCTGAGGTTTTTACCAAGATCAATGGTCTTCCTAACACTCTATCTGTGGGTCCTGACAAAATTCCAAATGTGCTTCTAACAAACTGTGTATATACCCTATCCAGGCCTCTTCAACAGATTTTCAACATGTCATTGGAATCGGAGATTTTTCCGGAGGTATGGAAACATAGCTACATAACACCGATTTTTAAGTCTGGTGACCTGGAAGATGTTGGAAACTACAGAGGGGTGTGCAAACCAGTCAGCGATTCCTAAATTGTTGAGTTGGTCTTGCCGAGGCTTAATAATTCATAACCAGTTTGGCTTTTCTGATAAAAAATCTACCACTGACAACTTGGTACAATATGAAGTTGACTTGTTTTACGCTTTGGAGAACAAAGTCCGAGTAGATGCAATCTATACGGACTTCTCCAAAGCGTTCGGCAGGGTTAACTTTGATATCTTGCTGGCGAAACTCTTGGCTACCGGATTTGCTCCACATTTGGTAAATTGGCTTGCAAGTTTTTAAAGGGCCGAACCCAGAGTGTAAAAATTAATAATTTTGTTTCTGACAGTTTTGAGGTTTCTTCGGGTGTGCCTCAGGGGTCTCACTGCGCTCCTCTGTTATTCAATCTGTTCGTAAACGATATTTGTAATGAGCTGCGCCCTTCTAAGGTGTGTCTTTTCGCGGATGATCTAAAAATGTTCAGAAGGATTGAGTGTCAGGGGATGCGGTGATGCTTCAGAGTGACTTGGATGCTCTATGGGAATGGTCACTGAACAATAATCTTCTACTTAACATTGGGAAATGTAATTATATTAGTTTTTTAGGGGTACGAAGAAATTTAATACATCTTACGTCATATGATAATAAAAGCTTGGGCTATGTAAACAAAATTAAAGATCTAGGTGTTTGGTTTGCGGAAAATCTTAGCTTTGCGGAGCACATTAATAAGGTTAGTCTTAGGGGTATGAGAATGCTTGGTTTTGTACAAAGAAGCTGCTCTGAATTCTCACTTGCCACCTCACTTGCCGTTGTACTGCTCTTTGGTTAGGCCAATTTTGGAATATTCTACTGTGGTATGGTCACCACAGTATGCTGTTCATTCTGATATGCTGGAGAGGGTCCAGAACAAATTTTTGCGGTTTGCCGCATACAAGTCTGGAGTAAGGATGGAGAATTACCACCGCTCTGATTTACTGAGAAAGCTAAGTCTACACTCTTTACAGCATAGACGTCAAGTTTATGATCTCTGTTTTGTGTTTAAGCTATCTAATGGCCTCATTGACTGTCCCGACCTTCTGTCACTTGTTCAACTTAATGTCCCCTCTCGTAATCTTCGGAATTTTAATTTATATCATATCCGCCCTCATACCACAAACTATGGAATGCACTCACCGATGGATAGAGCTCTTCGTGTGCTGAACACCTTTGGTTCACGAGTGGATGTTTTTAACAGCACATTGTCTCAATTTAAATCTAAGATCAATCAGATGGTTCCTTAATAAATTAATACTTTACTTGTAGCTGTGATCTTTTTGTGATTTGTATATAAATATTTTTGATCTGGTTAGTTCTTGGTCTCTAATTGTAGCTTAATTTAATTTTGTAGTTATTTTTTCAATAATTGTAATAGTCATTGTAAAAATGGGGAATCCCGTATACTTAATAAATAAATAAATTTTTAAAACCAAATATTATTAGGCATTAAGAGGCGCAACTTCCTATTACTTAACTAACCTTGTATTCCCTACCGTTACAAGATCGTAAGGAGGTACTTTGAATTTGTAACACCCTGTATAGGTAGACCCTAAATATATATAGTTTTAGGATCAGTAGTTTAGAAAAACGTAATAAAAGGGACTGTTTAAAAATATTTTAGGTTCATCATATAAAAATTAGCGGACAGTAAAAATAAAGGCTAGAGACACCTTGAATTTTCCTGTATAACTTGGAGATATAATAAGCATTCTCTAAAATAGCATAGTAAAAATACAATTTAAGACCACCTTTTTTCCACCTTGTATATTTTAACGGTACCAAAATGTGTTTATATCTTTTAACAAAGCCTGCACATTATTATTTTAAAAACTTAAGTATTTAATTCTAACCGTTTTCTCTTCATTTATACTCAAATATGTCATTTTTGGAGTTTGTATTTTAGGCAACTTTACAGTAATTTTACATTTTCCGATGCCACTGATATTAGAAACATCCTATATAAAACTTTGCATCTATTTTACTATTTCATATAATATCCTATAGATATTTATCAAAATATGTTCTGTAAAAGCTTTAGTAAGATAGAAAATAAACCAACCAGAACTAACCATAGGAGGTACTCGAAATCTTAACTTAGCAAATATCCAACTTTGAGGCTCTATAACCCTAAAACTAGAAGCGATCGGACATTGTGCCTGTGAGAACATTTAATTAGAAAGTTGAGATCTACAACATATCAAATTTGTTAAAAAATTAACCGAAAGCCACTTTCCATAAGGGTTGAGCGGGATCCTCTTTGATATCATCCTTTTTTAAAGAGAAATTTAAATTTTTAAATAACAATAACTGACTAAACTAAACAGTACAATTTCACATGACTAAGTATTATCTGATACCTATATTCCTCAACGACGCTCAAGTCATGTTGGTTTTCTTTTAACGTACTGACGCAAATAGACCAGGTTAAAAATACTTTCTATAAGAAATCTAAATATTTTTTAATTAACCAGAAATGACCGATTTTAATGAAATTTTGCAATGAAATGCTTAGCGTTAACGGACTAGTTAAGCCTTAACCTAATTAAATTTATTAATTTCAGTCGTCACTTGACCGGCACTTAAACGAATATTCTGACAAAAAATGTACGCCATTGGCTATCGTTCTTTTTTTTTACTGCAACTAGGAAACACCCTGTATATTTCGAATATTTTAGGGAAGAGTTAGTCCTGGCAGATGATGAGATGCTTGTTTCATGTGCACATTTCCAGAAAGAAGTATTCCAAACATTTGGTATTCCTTTCCTTATAAAAGTAAAACAAGGAGAAGCTTTTAATAAAGTTAAAGGTGAGGATTAAAGGTTTAATTATAAAAAATGCGATAACTAGTCATAGGGATAAAAAAATTTATTTAGTTTGATTTGTAAGCATATTCAAAAAATTCAAAATTTACTTTGTCAAATTAAATGTAAATTATTCCTAAATTCACACCCAAAATTTTCAGCAAGCTTAAAAACTAAAAGAATCAAAAGTTTTTTTTTCTCATAGAAGCTGTATTTGCAAAATTGGATTTTTCCATCGGGTTGTCCCCAAGAGGACCCTTAATTTGCCATATCCTCAATGTAATTCGCAAAGTGCTTAACTCTACATAATCCAGATCATCATTAGAAAACTGTATAACTCCTTCTAATTGTATCAGATGTCAAGATTTAATAAATTTAACTTTAACAATTAATTTTTAATATTTTTTCTTCCATATTACATTTTTTTTTAATATAGACTACCACGCATTACTGTAAAACTCTGATTTAAAATTGGCCCCTGTAAAATTTCTAAAAATGAAGTTACGTAGTTTGCGAATTACACTGAGGATATCCCATTGATATTGATACATATCTTTATACAGGGTGTCCGGAAAAGTGAGGTCAAAAATGATGGGAGTGATAGGGTAGGCCAAAATAATGTTAGTACTTGAAATTAAAAAAATCTTTCTCGCTTTGTTAGGTTAATATTGACCTTCAAAGTTGGTATAAAAAAACTTATTTCAGTTGTAACTTTTGAACTGTTGCCACAGTACCAATGATATTAAGGCTACTAACCTTATAGTAATGCTTCTTTTAATAGATAAACGGCTGTTCAGAAAGTCGGAATTATATAGGGCGCAACGATTTTATTTCATTTAATGTATGCATTTTTAACACGGGCGACAAATTCGACATTTTGCTTTGACCACCTAATTTCTTTATCAATTTTGTACAAAAAAGGTATACCTTATTTAAATCGATATCTTGGACCGTTTTTCATAAAATCGCATATTAAGTCCAGACATACCAGCATTTTGTAAGTAATAAATAATATCATTTTTTCCAGGAAATTTTTTAAAAGTGGTAAAATATATAAAAACATTTTTTTAACTGTATTATAAAGTTTAAAGGGCTCACAAACACCGTTTTTAATAATTTTAGCACACTGAACAGCCCTTTACCTATGGAAAGAAGCATTATTATGAGGTTATTTAGTAGCCCAAATATTATTGGTGCTGTGGCAACAGTTCAAAGGTTGTAATTAAAATAAGTTTTTTTAATAAATACTTTGAAGGTCAATATCTCCCTAACGAAGCACAATAGAACGTTTTTTTATATGCAGTACTAATATTATTTTGGCTCACTCTATCACCCCCAATCATTTTTGGCCACCCTGTATAAAAAATTTGCATATTTTTTTGTAGAACGAATCCAAAGGAAATTGGCTGTGCCTGAAAAAGAGTATGAAAAATTTAAATTTGCAATAGTATCAATGGGTCGTCCCCAGATTATTCCAGAGGATGAATATGTAGTTAATTTAAGTGATTTCAAGCCACTTCCGACACAAGGTGAGAGTAAGTGAGAATTACATTAATTTTAAGTAAAGGGAAACCAATCATTCTTTACTTTCCATACCTACCAAGAACTCCATATTTGCGCATAATATTATAAAATACATCGACTTCAAATTATATGAATAAATTTAAAACATAGAGAAACCAAACATTTTCTTAAATAATTAAATATTCCTCATAGTTAAATTAACATGCAACAATATAAAAGATATTTTTTACAGCAAAAAAACTGATAGTCCCTGGGCCAGTAACTTGATGAATTACTTCATGATAAGAACACTTAAAACCTTTTAGGAGGGTTTCTTTTGACGAACCCAGCCTGTCAATGTCAAGTATTTCGGGTGTCGGACTGGGCGAACGCGTTATTTGCCGCGTTTTTAATTATTGGCAAAATGTGCATGCAAAATTGCATGTAAAATATTGTGGTAAACTAGTCCGACAAAAAAGTGACGTGTTCGCCCAGTCCAACACCCGAAACATTTGAAATTGACAGGCTGGGTTAAAGCGCCGCTTCCATAATGGTGGTAAGAACATTCGTGGTAGACTCGTCAAAAGGAAACCCCTTAAAAAGGTTTTAAAAGTGTTCTTATCATTCTATTTCATAACTGGCCCAAGGACTATAAAAGAATAAAAGGTTTTTTTCTCATAGAAGCTGTATTCGAAAAATTTATTTTTTTATTATATTTACTTGGAGATTCTAAATCTACTTTGTTATAACGTTTAGATTGCCTGATTATCATAAATGTTTTACTCATTTAAAAACTATGATATTTTATATTTTCGAAAATCTAGATGAAGTTTGTAAAAGGACAAATGGATAAAAAACATATTTTAATAACTAGCATCAATTGTATTTAAAAATATAGGGGTTGACATTATACTAGATGTGTCAAAAATTTTAAGGTTGTTTTTTTAAATTTTGCTTAAATACCATCTTTAATATAAAACAGTTTTTATCCGGTAAACAGATTTATGAAAGTCGCCTCGTATTCGGATCTCGTACTAAAAGAGAAAATGTTAATTTTGAATACAAGGTACTCAAAAACTTAAAAAACATTATTTTACTTCAACAGTAAACTATCTTTATTTTTAATTTTTAAGTAAAATGTCTTAAATAATTAAATTTTATTATCAAGAGCTTCAAATTTAAAAAACAAAAAAACAATTTTTAGAATGCCTCACCAATCGAAATATGTTATTTTTTTAAAATATAATATATTTCAATTCATAAACTTTTACCCATCCCGTAAATATTAAAACGGGGTTTAAAAATTACTAGATACTCCTAAAATTGTGTTTTATCAAAAACTGCGTTTTGATTTGGAGCTCCTTATTTATATAAATTATATAATCAACCATTTTGTTTCAGTAGGTAGTCCAAGACCGTGGTTAGGTTTAGATCATGTTAACAAAGCTCCCAAAAGAACCAGGTTCAACTACCTAGAGAAAGCCATCAAAATATACAACTGATATTAGACTGACCATACAAGAAAAAGAAAATTCACTATCTAAGATGACACATTAAGAAGTTATGGCTTTAAGCAGTGTTGCCAATTCATTTAAGGATTTTAAATAAATTAATTAATAATTGGCAAAATTAGCTTTAATTAACTAACCAAAACTAGGAATGGCAAAAGTATTATGTATATTACAGGTTTGTTTTGCTTATTACAATCGGATAAGTCACGTACCATAATCGTTGTGTTTTGTGTTTTTAATGAGGCGATTCTATAATTGTGTTATATACTGGGTCACTGTCACACATTACCATTATTATGTCACTCACTTTATTGTTATATTGTACTAATAAAAGGTCATCTTAAATTATTCATCTATATAAAACAAATTAAAGCTGGTTTTGTCAAACCAATAAAGTATAGGGTTTGAGTATGTCGCTTATCAATTTATTAAATATTATTCTCGAAGACTATGTCAAACAACCCTGCTGGTTTTAACACCTCTTGTACATAATATTTATTGGACAGGGAACTGTCTATTTAGAAATTATATCTACGAGAATATTCACTTGTTAAATATATTAATTTTTGAGTAGTTAAAAATATTTATGTTTTAGCTTTTGAAAATGAAGTTGGTAGCACTGTTTCATGTTTTTTGTTTTAATATCCCGACTATATAATATATTAATAGTGATACAGTAAGGGTCAAACTGCATGATTATGTTTAATAAATTAATAGTAAGTTTTCTATTTAATATTTTATCGCTATTACGAATGTTTTTTGCTATTTTTTCGGCGAAGACGATTATTATGAAGTTGTGGCCATTGATTTGAGGTTCATCAGTGGTGACTGTACTCAACTGCAGGGGTATTATGTATATATTTATTTTTTTATTCTTGGACTAATCTAATTTTGCAGTATACCGGGTAACAGCGAAATTACTACCCAGCATTTTGTTTCCTCTTTTGGCTTATTCCCCCAGCATCTACTGCAAGAAAAGGAACTGTAGACTCAAACGAAGTGGCAGGAGGAAGTCTCAAAGAAGAGGATCATGCCGTCCTCGTAGAAGGCGTTTACGCCGTAGATCTTCATGCAGACCTGGCAAAAAAACGAATAACCCTTTTCCAAATTATTAGAGTGTTTAGGAAGAAATATTGCGGTTAGCCACAATGTAAAATCTCTATTGAAGGAGCAAAATGCTGATGTAAGATGGAAAATCACGAAAGAAAAAGGTTCTACAACCAAGCTTGTAGTATACTTGAAAAGGAAGACGTAGGTGTAAACGCAGTCGTAGACGCAGAAGGAGATACGGATGATGTGGTAGAAGGAGAAAGAAGCGCCACCGTAGTAGAATCGGATGTTTGTAAGCAAGAAAAAGCTATTGATGTGTTCTTTTTTTTTCCATCGAGTAATGTCTCCATCATCTTTTTTTTTTTTAATTTTACATTCTGCAGAGAGGAACAGAAACATCATGTATAAATTGTGACCTCTAATTGAAAAAAACGCTCACTTTTTAAATTTTTGGATGTTGTACTGTGTTAAAAGATGCTAATTTTGGATAAAATAGCATCTGCGTATTACTTCTGGTTTAACCTGAAGTAATAAAAACTTTGATATTTTAACTGGCACACCCAGTACATTTTTTAGGATTTGAATTCTACAAATCATTCCTGACATAAAACCTTTGGTATATCAATAACCTATACTTTTGGTTTTAGAGAAAACAGCGTTTGTAATGGTCCAGACACGACGGTACAATATCCATTAAATTGTATATTGTGCGGTCGTTCGTAAATTTTTAAGGCAAGTTTCTCTAAAACCAAAAATGATAGGTTATGGATATATTATAGATTTTATATCAGTAATAAATTATAGAATTTACATGTTAAAAAATATAGGGGTTCCATTAAAATGATTAGGGTTATAGCTCTGAAAACGAAGTTATATATAATATAATATAATATAAATAAATAGAAGTTCTAATTTTACAGCACTTTCGGTTAAACAGGTAGTGGTATTTATAATGTCCTTAAAGAGTCCTGTAAAAGAAATAATTAAGGCATTTTAAATTTTTTGTGATGTTCATTTGTTTTCCCATTAACTGCACATTGTGCGATCATTTGGACATTTTCAAACCCCATTTTCTCTAAAACGAAAAAGGATAAGTTATAGGTATATAGAAGATTTTATATCAGAAACAACTTATAGAATTTAAATCCTAAAATATATACAGGGTGTTTTAAAATATCAAAGTTTAAATTACTTCCGGTTAAACCGGAAGTAACATACAGTTTCTGTTATATATTATATTAGCATGTGGTGATACATTTTAACATTCTAAAATTTAATAAGTATACATTTTCACTGAAGGAATTAAAATGCTGAATAATAATTCAGTTGCCACCCGGTATACTCAATAAATATTTAAAGGAAGATATTTTGCATTGTTTAAATATTTTATCATTATATAAAAACATTTTACCGTGTTATGGGTTACAGATTATAACCTAAAAAATGTCAGTAATATTCAAAAGCATCGGTCTGTTGTGGTTTAATTTTAATTAGACAAAGTAAAAATGAAAGAAGTAATACATATTATAAAAATATTATGCATCATTTACATAATTAAAAACAATACATGAAAAGTAAAAACAATCTTGAAATAAACGTTTGCAGATGTATTAAAAATTTTACAAACAATTTAAACACCCAATTATTATATCCGCCATTAACCCCTAAAATGGTAAAAAAACTATTTCAATTTATTTAAAAAATAAACTAATACTATTGGGATAAAATTAAGTCGATATTTTAAATTTCAAAATTCACCACTAATACAGATTTCTATATTTATAGATATTTTTATTAAAATTTGATAAAATAGTATAATAAAAGACGAGCACGAAATGTTACTCTTTTCCCACAAGTATACGGCCGCAGGCGAGTGCTGTAAGTCATACGAGAAAGAAATGAGTGTTCCATGCAAGTTGCATATTATACCTACTTTTTATACGACTATACCAGGGTGACAAATGTAATTTTACAAAATATAAAGTGTGGCAAAAAACCAAGTATAAAAGTTTTAATGTTTCCCATTTGTGACAAATTATTTGATATTCAATTATTTGTTCCGTTATTATAGTGTCAACCATGTCATACAAGATATAGCCTTCTGACAATTTCTTATCGAATATGATTGATTTTATTATAAGTTGATTTTACGTGTACCTATTAGATATTTTTTTACTTACATGTGACTAAAAAATAGTGACCTTGGCTTAAGAATCCTATCTGGATAAAAGGTTGTCGAAAACGTATACAAATTATCGAATTTATGCACCTTTAAAGCAATTTATACTGACTTCGGGTTATGAGCCATTTAAAATCATACTAATAATGGATACATTTTTTAACAGTCGTAGCAAAAGACGTTTAGAGAAAGTAATTATTTTACATTATAGGAAGCACCAGAAGTTATGTACAAAAATTGTTGAAATTTATATTTTCAATCATAAAAAATTAAATTGGTGATAACATGTCTGTTAAATGTTTTTCGAATCCATTAGATATAGAAATCCTATTTTGTAATAACTAAAGACAATGGTTGAAAATCAAAATAATATTTAAAAACTTATTCAAATTATGTTTTTAAACTTTGTATTTTTTATAATTTGGAAATGTTTAGAAAAATACTCATTGTATAAAAAAAGTCTATATGTACCTAGATTTTTGAATTCTGTTAATTAGTAAACTATTCAGTTTAGTGGTGGCTTAAATTTAATACTGTTTAAGGTTTTAAATTGTAGGGGAATTCTGTGGATAGTGCTGTTAATTTTAATGTCTCCATCATTGTTAAAATCTGTTAATCCCCGGTTTATCAAAGAAAATTATAACGTTCTAGTAATTTATTAAGCATTTTATGATTTTAGATATAATTATATGTATATTGCCCATGATAAAACTCGTCTCTCTAACATGTTACAGTGATATTAAATTTCATTTTCTAATTTATATGAAATTTTACACGTTTGACCTGAAGCAAGCATATATTTTTATTTCTTAAATAAACAATTTAATTTTCCACACAAATCTATGATGTTTTTTAAGCCTTAATGTTTCATAGGGTGTTACTTAAAGTTGATTCGTTATATATTATAGGTTTTTTTATTAATGGGTATTAAAAACCTTGAAGTTTTAACTAAATATGGGCTTGAGAGAAAAATAATTTGGGTATAAGATCTGGAATTTAGTAAATACAATTTTTTAAATTATACGAAACATTCTATGTATCGAAGCAGACAGTGGTAAACCATAAAATATTTTGTCAAATACCAAGGTTTGATAGCATAAGAACCGCAGATGTCCAATCAAGATTGTGTCAAGCAATTTTTATGTTTGACAAACATGTCAAACAAAACCGCATCGTATATTTTCGTATTTGAAAAATGTGGTTTGACAAAAAATTTAATCGTTTTTAATCAACTATGAATTAAATGCCCTAAAGTAGTTGTTCAAGGAATTATACAATAAAGTGATAATTTTTTATTAAATTCTCAACAATTACAAATCTTTCTAATTACAAAAATATTAAATCCTAGTTGTGAAAAATAATGTAATATATCGAGCCTATTTTTACACAATACAAGTTAGGATCTTGTTTTGTTCAACAAAGTTGAAACCAAGTTTGTATTCTTGCTTTTAACAGTTTGTTTGACGTTTTACTTTGCTTTTCGGCAGTTTTATTAATATTGAGGGATAATTTGTTTTTAAGTGCTTTAAACAGTGGTTTATTACATAAGTTCCGTTTACACTAATCAGTTCTAGTAAAAACTCACATTGCTCGTCAATGCGCGGAGCAAACTAATTTGGAATCGTTGTTGATCCTACCTTATATTCATTGTATCATGATTAAAACAATTAAATCATTACTGAATTAGGTTTTTTTAAACAATATGTCACTGTCAGATTTCGGCTGGAGTAGTGCGATTGTGCGCATTAGTCAAAGGCGCATGGAATAATTTTAACCTTTTACACCACTTTTCTGTTTAAAAGAATAAAACTGCTGTTTACCACCAAATATAAATTATATATTAATTTGATACTATTACTAAGATCAGTTTATAATTTAGAAATTGGTTCTCTTACATTGACTTGTACAAGTTCGTCAAACTTTCTGACATATGGCTAGTGTTTGCACTTGCAGATTTAAATAAACCCAAATGTTTTCGGTTTACGTTATAGTATCCTTAAATTAAAGCCGATTATAATCGCAGTTTAAATTATTGTGGTTATTAAAAACCGTACCTGTTTTTTTATTATACGGACAGATTTTATATACAGCGTGTTTTCGACATTTTTTACCAAATGGAAAACTTTAAAATTCATATTTTTTGACATACCTTGTACACTACTACAAAAAATTAATATCTGATTATTGCATTTTTTTGTTTTAGACCATGCAGAAGTTTTTATAAAGAATAACTTTTTCGTAAAATTAATAAGAGAGTTTTCCATATGGTGCGAACTTAAGTAGACACGCTGTAACAGGGATGGCGAACCAATGGCTCGTGTTTCACAAATGGCACGCGAGGCAAAATTATGGACACGCGAGTGTGTTGATGCTTTTTTCAGTAAAAGTTATATAGCGGGCGGAAGGGGCAAGGATGAAAGATTTAGGTAGAAGGCCTCCTTTTTTGCTCTTCAATTTCTACCTCAATCTGAAAAGTATTTCATGGCTTTGTGGGTTGCCTAGGACATTTAAAAGTTTTAAGTGTAGGACCTTTTTTTGCTCTTCACAATTTTTTACTTATTGACTTAGAAGTATTTTATGGCTTCATGGGACGCCTAGGACATCATTTGAAAGCTTTAAGATGATAATTTTTTTTCATCAAAATTTTAACTTACCAAGTATTTCATGGCACGCGTAGGACATCATTTTACATCTTTGTACAAAAATGGCATGTTGATACAAAAAGGTTCGCCACCCCTGCGCTATAATAAGATTTTTCCTTTTTCAGAAAAATCGTTTGCCATAATTATTGAAAACCAAAACCTTTTTGAATCCAAAAATCCAACCTACAAATGTGGAATTTTATTTTCTCAAGAAGCAGGCCTTTTATCAAGAGGAACGTTTTTTCGAGTTAAATTAAACTGTTTCTTATTCTGTAAAAACTTCAGAAGACATGTTGTAAAGAGAAATAAGATGTGTTGTTGTTCTTTTTATTTATTACCTAAATATGTATATTTTTATATCCAATGGACTCTAAAAGATACCGAAAAGTTTTATCTGTTTTTACAAAATAAAATAACTATAAATCTAGGGTGTAACAAATTAAAGAAATGATATAATTAAATTAATAACAGGTTGTTATTCCATCTAACAAAAAATATGGTTATACCGCAGTTCGTAAAAATTACAAATCACTCTAAAAAGCTAGACGTAAACATCTAAGTTTACATTAAATATTTTTAAAAATCTTCTCTTAAAGCTCCTAATGGGTCACTGAGTATGGTAGACCCAGTGTTGTTCCTTATGTGTGTTTACTTTAGGTAACACCCTTAACATTGTCCTCACCTATAAATTTTGTTTTTAATTATATTCTTTTTTTTACGCAAATTGTTTTGATTGTATAAAATTTTGTATCAAATTTGTATTGTATTTATTATTGCCGACTGTATATTTCGTATGTTTTTTGAAAATCCAGCTTAGGTAAAAGTATTGCAATAAATAACATTAAAAAAATGATAGCTCTTTGTTGAGTATTTGCGCCTTTGTTTTCTATGTAAAAAGACTTCACTAATAAAGAAATTTAAAAAAGTTTTGTTTATTTTGACGCAGCTTACAGCAGGGTTGCCAGATGTGTTTTAAAAGGAAACCGGACAATATGATAGGGGGCCCAAGAGGGGATTTCGGGATTTACTACAGCGCGGCAAATTAATATACCGGAGGATACCTTGTGTCCGGTTAAGTACTTCCACCAAATATGAGCCCCGTATACAGGGCCGATCGTTAAAACTAAAAATATATCCATCAGAAATTTTCGAGCGCGTTAGATTAAGATAGAGTAAGTTAATTATATGCTAAAAAGTGTATATTCCACTAAGAGTGACGTAAAAAAGCGGAGAGCTACAAAGTTGTAAAAAAGCCATTTTGTCGTTCTCGAGCTTTCCTTTTTTTATTTTGAAGAAAATAATTCAAGGATAACGCAAAATATATAATCCGATACGATCCGAACGATTTCCACAAACCAAAATAATAACAGTATTTTTTGACATATTTAAAAATCTACGGGGTTTGCCAAACGGAAACGTCCAAAATTTGAGAAATTGTTATTAAGCACAAATAATGACTAATGGTAAAAAAGTGGGTAAATTATATTTACATACGAAGCAACAGAGATCCACGTTAAACATGAAATAAAGTGGTTTTATTATTTTTTCTTGAAAATAAATAAAAATACGAACAAATATTAAGGGATAAAAAAATTATAATTGGCTGCTTAACCTAAGAAAAATTATATAAACTTTTAAAAAGTCAGTGGCGTACATTTTTTTGTCAATATCAGTGAGATTGTCCCTACCGTCGCCGCTGGAATTTATAATGATCATCTGGTTATTGCTAAAGTAGCGTCTTATTATATTGAACAACACTGACAAATTTCAAAAAATCGACTAACGAATCTTTGAGATATTATTTTAAAAAAAGAAAAGTTTAACACCCTGTATTTTCGTAACTAAAAATAACATACTTACTTTTTTTCAGCATTAGTCATTTGTCCTTAATAACAATTTCTCAAATTTTGGACGTCTCCGTTTGGCTCGCCCTGTATATACGCTTCCCCCACCGATGAAAAGGTATACATTATTTAACATTTTTGTTTGCTTTGCAAGCCAATAGGTCTTTATATCGCTCAAGTTAATCCCCATTTAGCATCTTGGGCTCCTTTACTATTAAAATAATGACTGCAACGGTGAGCAGCAGGGCTGCAAATCATTATTGATAAAAAATTTGCTTGTAAAAAATAATTATCATTCACGCAAAGAAAATGATAATTTTGTATCCAGAGTTTGCAAAACTTAAAAACCATGATTTTTCGCCAAGAATAAACTACCGTATTTTTGTTTTGTTTTAAGCAATATGTTAATTTAGTTTTTTTTTCTGGTAGCAAAACTAGTAAAATGTTTAAATTAACAATCAGTTTATTAATACTTTTTATCGATCACAAACTTTATTTGAAATAAATTTCATGCATGATATTTGCTCAAAAATAAAAATAAAGGTAGTTTATTCTTGAAGAAAATTCATGTTTTTGAAGTTTTTGCAAACCCTGTATACAAAAACAATTTATTTTAATTTTTTTACTAACATTTACCTAAATGTGACCACAGATTGTGATTGTTATAATAATTATTCTGATGGTCAATTTCTACATCGTAATACGTAACACAGATAAACATATAGTCGACTGCATTCGCAAAGCGGGCTACTGTACTTTTAATTTACTGAGAAACATAGTCGACTTCAGTTATAAGGGGCTACCGTACTTTGAATTCACAGAGAAACACAGTCGACTGCAGTTGTAAGAAAGCCACCATACTATTAATTTACAGAGAAGCATAGTCGACTGTACTTGTAGGGGAGGTACCGTACTTTTATTTCACAGAGAAACATATACGACTGCATTTGCAAAGCGGACCACCCGTACTTTTAATTCACAGATAAATATGTTCGACTGCAGTTGTAACAGGGCTACCGTACTTTCAATTCACAGAGAAACACAGTCGACTGCAGTTGTAAGAAAGCCACCGTACTATTAATTTACAGAGAAGCATAGTCGACTTAGCTTGTAGGGGGAGGTACCGTACTTTTATTTCAGAGAGAAACATACGACTGCATTTGCAAAGCGGACCACCCGTACTTTTAATTCACAGATAAACATAGTCGACTGCAGTTGTAAGAGGGCTACCGTACTTTCAATTTACATAGAAACATTGTCGACTGCCTCTGCAAAGCGGGCTACCATACTTTAGTGTTGATTCACAGAGAAACCTAGTTGACTGCAGTTGTAAAGGGGCTACTGTACATTTAATTAACGTAGAAGCATAGTCAACTGCATTTGCAAAGCGGGCCTGTACCTGTAATTTACAGCGAAAAATAGTCGACTGCAGGTGTGTGTTTGCAAATGCAGTGGACTATGCTTCTCTGTGAATTAAAAAGTACGGTAGTCCCCTTGCAACTACAGTCGACTATGCTTCTTTGTGAACTCTAAAAAATGTGTAAAAGTAAAAAGTTAATAACCTGTTTTTGTAATAAACAAGAGAGTGCACAGGTAAAAACTATATGGTAAGAGCTCCAACATCCAAATAAATTGTATTTAAATGGACTATATCACAAATTAAAAATTATCAGTACATTATAAGATATGGCATATACAGGGTTAGTAGAAAAAACCGGTATATCTCAGCAACCTTCGAATATAAATGAACTATATTTTGTGCCAAGGGATAACTGAGCAAGAAGAATTAAAAAATATATTTGGGAGGTTGCGAAGTTTATAGTTTTCACTCTAGGTTAGAGAATTCTCAAATTTTAAATCGAACAACCTATTTTTTATTATTGTAATCAATAGCCTGTATCAACCTTATTATAACCTGATATTATCGTGTTTATACTCCTGTTAATTTCGGCGATATGGCATCATGCTTCTTTCAAAAGGAATACAAAAACGATGATGAGTAGCTATGGTCAATTATCTTAAAAAACGATTTAACCGAAATTCGTCAAAATTAGTACAAAGGGAAGTAACTGGACATTCTAAATTCAGGAATTGCATTTTTGCGATGTTTCCAAGATTCTTAAAAAAGTTAAGGAAAGGGAATAAAAAAATTTAATTATGAAACACCGCAAATGCAATTCGTAAATTTAGAATGTCTAGTTAGCTCCCTGTATTAATATTGACGAATTTCAGTTGGATCGTTTTTGAGATAATTCACCATACCTAGTACATAGTTGAAAGAAGCTTGATGCCATATCTCCGAAATTGACGGGAGTGAAAAAACGATAATATCAGGTCATAATAAAGTTAATACAAGCAATTGATTACAATATTAAAACTTAGGGTATATCATTTAAAATTTTAAAATTCTCTAGCCTGGAAAGAAAATTATAAACTTTGACATCATGGCATAACCTATTATCTATGGCGTAACTGTTCAGTTTTTGAGATGAGAATTTTATTCGTTTCTAGAGAGAAAACTATAAACTTCGACATCATGGCACGATCATGGCGTAACTTAACTAACCTATTATCTATGGCGTAACTGTTCAGTTTTTGAGATGAGAATTTTATTCGTTTGTGAAAAGTTTTAAAATATTTTAATTATTTGTTCAATGTAACGATTGGATTGTAGAACGTCCTGTTATGTTCTGGTTTATTTTCTCTTGTGAATAACCTGACAAGTTAGCACTGATGATGGCCAGAGGCCGAAAGCGCTTTGCTACGCTATTTTAATAATAAAAAAATTTGCACGAAATACAAAGTCTCCTCCGTTTCCCCAAAACTATAAACTTGGCAACCTCGCAAATATTATTTTTGTATTCTTCATGTTCAGTTACCTCTTTGCACAAAATTTGATTCATATCTGTTTGACGGTTGCTGAGATAATCCACCGTTCCGGTTTTTTCTACTAACCCTGTATATTGAATTCTAGAGTTTTACCAATATATACAGGGTGTTTTTTTTGGGTAGGATTATTGGCTAAAGGTAAATAGATTTTTAAATATGTCAAAAAATACTGTTATTATTTTGGCTTGTGGTAATCATTCGGATTGTATCGGATTATATATTTTTGTTATCCTTAAATAATTTTCTTCAAAATAAATAAAATAGCCACTCTCGAGAATGTCAAAATGACGCTTTTACAACTTTGTAGTTCTCCGCTTTCTTTACGTCACTCTCAAATCGTCAGATTAGTGAAATATAGACTGTTTAGCATGTAATTAACTTACCCTATCTTAATCTGACGCGCTCGAAAATTTCTGATGGCTATAATTTTGTTTTTTACGATCGGTCCTGTATACGGGACTCATATTTGATGGAGGTACTGGGTACAAGGTATCCTCCGGTATATTAATCTGCCGCGCTGTAGTAAATCCCGAAATCCCCCTCTTGGGCTCCCCACCATAAATTTTTGTACTTACTTTTCTAAGCCACTTGTAGAATCAATATCGTTCCTAAAACTTGCGCACTATATAGGATAATTACCAATAATACAAAAATATATGGCCCTCTAAATTTCAATTATGGTAATAATTGCAAGTATGCGCATGATTGCAAGTGATAAGCTTATTAAAAATTTTATGGATGGAGATGTTTAATATATTTAATATATTTATCTCTGACCTGCCGAAGTGTATTAAGTCCAACGTCTCCTTGTATGCAGATGACACGAAAATCTATAACAATCCCATAACAAGCTTTGACATCCTAGAAAATGACTTGCTTATCATAGAGAGGTGGTGTGAAACTTGGTTGCTAGATTTGAACGAAAATAAATGCTCTGTTCTGCATGTTGGTTCTAATAACCCCTGCAGTAATTTCTATTTAAAACAAAGTTCTATTAAAACAGTACAGACACAGGAGGACTTGGGGATCCTGATAAGCTCAGACATGAAGTGGGCAACCCATATTGGAAAAATAGTCAAAGAAGCCAACGCGGTGTCCTACATGGCGTCCCGTGCATTTAAAAACATGTCTCCTGAATTCTTGGAAAAAATCTATAAGACCTACATTCGTCCCATACTTGAGTATGCTGCTCCAGTGTGGAATCCATCCTTTGTTAAAGACATCCATGCTCTTGAACAAGTGCAAAGAAGGATTACCAAATTATCTCCTGCTATATATACGAGATCTAAGTTATGAGGAAAGATTAAAAATATTAAACTTAACTACCCTTAGAGAACGCAGAACACGTGGAGATCTAATAGAGACCTATAAAATCCTTAATCGTCATTACTCCATAAATTTGAATTTTTTCACACTTAATAATGATAGAAGACTGCGGGGTCATCAGTATAAACTCGTGTGTGTCGTCAGCATTTCATTTCTAATAGAGTAATTCGTAACTGGAATGCTTTGCCAAATGAGTGTGTTAGTGTTGGGTCAATAAATTCCTTTAAAAATCAATATATATGATCGTGCAAGTAATAGTTTAAACAGACTAGTGTAAATATAGTGTAGTAAAACAAGTTTAAACGGCAACGCCGCCTAACTTAACTCTTAATAATAATAATAATATTTCCACAACTAATAAAGATAGACAAATAAAATATGATGTTTAAAATACAGATACATTATTTACCACATTTCGACCATGCAAAACTTTTTATTAAGATTACTTATTTTTCGTAAAACTAAAAATAAAAAAGTTTCTCATATGACGCCACAGTAGCGTAGCTAGGCGTAGGCGGTGTAGGCTGTCGCCTACGGCCTCGCGGCAAGGTGTTGGTATGGATGAATTAAGGGGCCTCGCGGATAAGCTTGCCTACGTCTAAAGGGCCTTGCAAGAAAGGTGAGAACTTTTTAAAAATTTATCGTCATGCGAGAGGCCTCGCGGACACGACTTCGCCTACGCCTAATTTTGGTCACGCAACGCCACTGTAGACGCCACCTCAGGTAGACACTTGTATTTATTATACGTCTATCCATGAGTTACTTTCACACATTTTTTTGTCTTAATTACATTCCAAGATAGTGTTGCAACGTTGTACAGAGCGTCCAATCTAACTTATCCACATTTTTAATGTCTATAACTTTTTTATTTCTTAACTTAAAGAATGATCCAACAAACTTTCTACAGTGAATTATCATGTTTTTTGTCTGTTATGAAGATTACACAAAACAATTTTATTAACAGGATATATTGACATCTTTTTTTATCTATCATCTTCATTTACACCAAATTTTTTTCCTTTGAGTATAATGTGAAAATAAATAAAATTAGGACAAGCTGTATAGTTACCATATTTATTCTTATTAATCCAGCCAAAATACCTTAATTAAGAAGATTTTGTCTAAAAATAAATTATTTGAGATAATAATTTATTGATTAAAATAAATATATCCTGTAAAATATAGCATCGTTTAAATTTTTCCATAAGATACCAAATTGCAAAATTCGACGATGATAACGTAATTATAAAGGCCCCACACTTGTGTTTATAGTTACCAGGTCAAGAGGTCATTAAATAATCAGAAATTATGATAAAATAATGTTTTAATTTTAAGAAAAGTTTAATTCAAGACGAGTCATTTTTATAGTGTAAAGTCCGACGTATTAAAAGTCCCGCACAAAGTAACAATCGATATTACAGGTGACTATCATATCTAAAAATTTAAATTAACATGTTTTCGCGCCTTTCCACCACGTGTAAACACTTGTTGAGAGAAAGGGTAAGGCAAATTTAATTAATTTAAAAATTGAAGCCGTAAAACAACTTTTACATAAATCGAAAGTGATATAATATTACAACATGTATTTTTCTTGCCTTGTTTTTAATTACAATAGTTGAGTAACCGTTGTATTGACCTTTTATACGTTTGTAAGGGGTTATCAAAAAATAATATTGGTTTGTTTCTTATAAAGTGTAATGATATAATATAATAACTTTATTAGTATTTTTTACTTCGTAGTGCACATTAAACTAAATTGAACCTAATACAGCAATAATTAGTTTTGTGAATTGGTTACCAAGGTGATCATTTTGAAGGGTTAGTAAAAGTTAACCTATCTTTTTGTAAATGTTTTTTTTGTTGTACAAAATTTTTGGGAGAAAATGGAAATATTAAGAACTTTACCTCGTCACCTAAAATTGGTAAAAGTTTGCATACCGTTCTCTAATGTAAATACTTATTTTTAAACTTGTTTAACAATTTAAAGCTTATTTAACAGTCAATAAAATGTCATCAGAAAAATATTTATTTTATTTAGGCAATTTCCATTTTACACCGTTATATTCAATGGTTATATTTGAAAAAATTTGTATTTCTTCTGGTTTTATCAGTACAAATGATTTCATTTTGGGTAACAAATTAAGTAAGTTATGTTTTCTTCATAAAACATCACCCTTGTATGTTTAATGTATTCCCAATTTTCAAATCTAAATATATGATTGAGTCGAGTGGATAAAGGAGGTAATTGACAATTTTTAATTTTTTCAGCATGTATAAAATGGATAGGTGACAATTTAAAATGTAGTGTTATGTTGCTGTCAAGTTAACACATTCTAAAAGCAGATGCACAAATAAATGTTACTTGCTTAGGTCTCTGGCTTAGTTTTAAATTATTAAAGCCTTAAAGTGATCTTTCTGCAATTTTTGATTTTGTTACTTACCCTTTATTCACTTGATTTCTTAAATAGAGGCTTTATGGATTACAGGTTTACAGAAGTTTTTAGAAAATGATTGAAATATTGATTTCATGAATAAAACTTTCACTTTTTGAAGTTATTATATTAGAAAATGTTAAATTTAATATACAATTTCTATAGAGTTTTGAACCAACCAAAAATCAGTGCGTTGTCATGTTCGAGATACTTTATTAAAACAATTACCAAAGAAAGATAAGGATATGTGCTTAACAGATATTTTTTTTGTGAATTATGGCTGTTACTTTATTTATTTATCATAATTACACATTACAGAGTAAAAACTCCAATTAGTGTTAAATAGTACAAACTACAGAGCCTAAATAATAATATACATATATAAGGGTCACATAACATAACAAACAGAAAAAAAATATCCACACAGCAGTATGAGTTAGTGTAAAATATTTACATGTCTCTTAAAACTACCAAGACCAAATACAAAAAGATCAACCCCGCTAAAATTGACATTAAAATTCTTAACTAAGCGATCACTAAAACACGTTCTACCATAATTAGTTCTGGTGGTGGTTTTCATGAAAAAGTCGTCTGGATCTTGTTGGTCTTCCGGGAATGTGAAAATTAATGTTAGCTAATAAATCGGCACTGTCGACAAGACCATTTAAAATTTTGTAAAGGTATATTGCCATTGAAATTTCCCTTCGTCTTTTTAAAGACTTGACACCCACAAGTTGCAGACGAACTTCTCTAGATATATTATCATAAGATATTCTGTGTTTGTACAGTAAAAATTTTACAAATCTGTTATGCAAGTTTTCCAGGCGTTGTATATAATACTCATAAGAAGGTGACCAGATTATGGAGTTGTATTCTACTATACTACAAACTAAACTGTAATACAAGCACTTAATGGCTTTCGTATCATGAATATTAGTACATGTCCTTTTTAAAAATCCCAAAAGCCTGTACCCCTTTAAAATAATATTTTCAATATGCTGGTTAAATGTCAATTCTTTATCAAAGAGAACACCCAAATCATTTATAGTATCTGTTGATCCCAAGTGTACATTTTCTATATTGTAAGGATAAATTACAGGCTCCTGGCGTCTATAGAAACGCATAACTTTACATTTTTCAATATTAAGTTCTAAACAATTATTTTTACACCAATCCACCAAACATAATAATTCATTTTGAATATTTAAACAATCATCGGCAGAGTTAACAGTAGAGAAGAACTTTAAGTCATCCGCATACATTAAACATTTGCATTTTTTAAAAGTAGAAACAACACCGTTAATAAAAATTAAAAACAAAATGGGTCCCAAGTGAGAACCTTGGGGAACACCTGAATATACATTGATTTCTTTTGAGACCACCCCACACAATTTAACGTTACGTCAAAAATTCATTATTATTAGTTTTTACATACATCTTTTATAGTGACAGTTAAAAGTTAAACTAAGTAGGGTTCAGCCGTCGTTAATTTCAAAGCTCTATTCTGTTATTAGTGATTCTAAAACCCTACAGTTTAATTCTTCTTATAATGTTGTGTTTAGGCTGAGGATGCATATTTCAGTGGTTTCCAACCTTAGTTAAGTCATTACGACCACTGAAGCAAATATTTAAGTGGCTACGAAATCTTGGTAAAACTTTATTTACAAACCAGGGCAATTAAAATTAACATACATGCCAACTTATTTAATTTTGTTTTGTTAACAAAAAAATCCTAATTCAACTATAATACTCTACTACCTCTACTTACTATTACTACACACTATTATTGGACACTCGTGTCTTTGCTTGTATGACGATTTAAATGTATTTCAACCCAATCACCTCTCAAATATTTTAACACTCACTCTGTCACCTTGGCCATTAAGATACAATATTGGTATTTGAATTTTTTTTAAGCATTTTAGCCAATTCTAAATAAACTATAAGCTCTGTATGAATACCATTGAACAGACGTTTTTTGAGGTAGTACTGTCACTTTTAACCTATGAGAAGTTGGGTAAATATAAGAAAATTTGACACCTGGTTAGTAATTAGACTATAAACAAAAGTTTAAAAAATTATTTCAAAAGAGCTTTAAGTTATTTTCTTAATGATTTCTTATTCTTCAGCCGAGCATTCGAGAAAAGTAAAATTTTCTACAGGTGAATATGGACGTATTTTACAATGTAGTCCCTGGGCCAGTAATGAAATTACTATTTTAGTGGGGGTTCCTTTTGACGTGTCTACAACGAATATTTATACCACCCTATATGGAAGCGACGCTTTAACCCAGCTTGTCAATGTCAAATGTTTCGGGTGTCGGGCTGCCACACTCTTTTACATACAATTTTTTAACATTGTGCCAAAATATCGTCACGAATCCATAAGACCCATGGATATGTTTTGGGTATCAGATTGGGTAGGTTTGGTAACTGTAACCGTTACGACTTACGGCACAATATTTAAAAATTGCATGTAAAACATTATGGTCAATGGTCTGACACCCGAAAAATTTGACATTGACAGACTGGGTTAAAGCGCCGCTTCCCTAATGGTGATTAGAATATTCGTGGTAGATTCGTCAAAAGAACCCCCTAAAAAGGTTTTAAAAGTGTTATTATCATAAAGTCAATGTCAATACTGGTCCAGGGAGTAACATTTTTCATTGATGATCCACATTCTTAATTTCCATTTTTTTTTAATTCAAGCAAGGGTTTGTTTTTAACACGATTTTGAGCCTAAAATGAATGAGTAGTTTATAATGTGGGGAATTTACTTTTCTGATAAATTGACGGCTTTTGGTTTTAATTTTCGCGAATCATATTATCATCATATCATATCACCAGAGTTAATGTATGCATATACCGGGGTACGTCGCGTCGCCGAGCGGAACATAGGAAATCCCATATAAATTTTAAGAGTGTTAATTATTGGCTGTACATTTTACAGAAAAAATGTAAGATAACTTTTGAAGAGACCAATATGACAAACGCTCGAGCCAAGTAAAAAAAAATGAATAAGCGAATCTTAAACTATTCAATGAAATTAATGTAATAGCAAAATTACAAATTTTCGGTTCAGGTTAAATGAATGTTGTCACTGACATGGGGAAAAGTGTTAATCAAGTCAGCCTTAATTATAACAAATTGTTTGCTGCTGGCTGCTGTCTGTTTGGTTTTACCTTAACCGAAAATTTGGTGATTTTGCAATTACATGTAATTAAATAATTTAAGATTTGCTTATTAAAATTTCTTGAAACTTGGCTCGAGGGTTGGTCAGATTGGTCTCTTCAAAAAGTTACCTTGCATTTTTTCTGTAAAATGTACAGGGGAGTCAATAATTAACGCCCTTATAATTTGTATGGGACTTCATATGTTCCGCTCGGCGACGCACCACCCGGTTTACTTTAATATATTAATTCTGCTCCTCACTTATTTTTAGACATATTTTAAATGATGGTTACATAAATTTGTTTGTTTATTGATAAAAATAGGTCATATAGATTCATTTCAATAACTGTAAATGAGGTCCATTTTTATTACAAGTTAATTAATCTGCTATTTAGTATGTCCCCTTCTATTCTAAATCTAATTACTTTGACGCATTTTTCTGTTCATTAACAATGAAGTTATAATATAATATTTTGGTTACTGTGCAGTTAGGGCATTTTAAAATATTTTTAAGTAAAAGACAAGTAAAATTTATCATATATCATAACAAGTTCACTTGATTGACGTAAGAACTTTTATCCATGTGGTAGATACTTTCCTAGCAATGACGCTGTATCGCGAAAACAATATGTTTTGATATTAAAAACCATCATCTGTGATAAAATTGTTGGGTATTTATTTATTTATTATCAGTATATTAATTATTTTATTTAATTATGCAATACTTACTATTATTGCATATAATCAGAACATTTTAACAGTGACTATTAATGTTTTTGAATTTTTTAAGCCTTAAGTAAATGAGAAATTTCTGTTAATCAATATTTTTCCGAAATTCTGTTTTTCGTCAGAATGTTAGGTAAATTAAAAATTTCAAACTCTATGATAATTTCAAAAAGAAAAGCATAAAAACAATCTTCGCCCCAGAAATAAAAGGTTTCTTAGCCATATTTTTTCATTTTTGAGTTATCACTTTTAACATATACAGGGTATTTTCTAATTTTGTTTAAAAAAATTGATTATTTTTGTGCTAATTTTATGAAGAGAAAAGTTATATTATTATAGTGTCCCAGGATAGGTGTTACAGTGTAGCTGCTATGCGGTGAATGATGAAGGTGAAGACCATTTTTTTTTGCTCTCAAAATATTTTGGGGTGGTCACTATATGAAAATGTTTAAATAAAGTTGTTTTTATTACATGAGGACCTTTTTTGCTCTTCATATTTTTTTTATTGCTCTTTGATATTTTCAATTTTTGGGGTCCTACTTTAGTTTTTTTGTCCCAGGGCCCCTGCTGATCCAGCTACGCCACCTGGTGTTACAAGAGGACAAATGGACCAAACATCTTTGAATTTTTAAGTGGCATTTTGGGAAAACTTTTTGCATGCTCCAAAATTAAGGTATACAAAACTTTACCCCAATCGGTAATATAAGAGTTATAACTATAAAAAATTTAAAAAATCAACTAAAGCAAAGTACATCTGTTTACAAAAATGAAGCAAAAACATATGGGGAGCTCCAAATCAAAACGCAGTTTTTAGTAAAACACAATTTTAAAAGTACCTTACAATTTTTCTCCGTGCATTATTATTCATGGGTAAAAAGATTTTTAAATTAAAATATATTATATTATAAATGTATAAATATAATATATTTCGATTAAAAAACATTTCAAATTCAATAGACAATGCTCTGTAAAAATAGTCTATCTGTCTGATCGACGTATATCAGTTATTGTGGACGGCCATTCTTCAAGCTTTCACCAAGTAAATTCTGGAGTCCCTCAGGGCTCAGTTCAGGCACCAACATTGATCTTAATTTAATATTGGATTGGGGCGCCAAAAATCCCGTCCATTTTAATGCATCCAAAACACAATCATGTTCCTTGTCGCGAAAAGAGTCATCAAACTTATACTTATGAGTGGCCAAGTTTTACAGAGCAAAGACACCTTCAGTCTTGTGGGCGTCACATTTGAAAGTAACCTTAACTGGCATAAACACATTGTATCTTTAGCCACGGCAGCTTCAAAAAGCTTGGATTTCTCTTTCGAGCCAAAAAGTATTTTTCCGCTTCTAATTTTTACACTTTATATGTGTCCCAAATCCGACCTCCCTTGGAATATTGTTGTCATATCTGGGACATGGCGTCCCCCACAACCCTAAGCATTCTTGATTCTATTCAAGGAAGAGCTATTCGTCTCATTAATGATCCTTCACTTACAGAAAGGCTCCCCTCTCTTGCCCATCGTCGGGCTGTGGGGGATTTATCGCTTTTTATAGGTACTTCCATGGCTTCTGCTCTGAAGAATTGTCCAGTATAGTTCCTCCACTCACGGTTCCCAACAGAAAAACTCGTGGTTCCGCGCGTATGCATCCTTATACGGTCCAACTGGACAGGCCCCGAACTTCTCACTTTGTTCGTTCTTTCATCCCTAGAGTTTCTAGATTCTGGAACCTCCTGCCCGCGGAGGCCTTTCCTTCCCCCAAATCTTCAAGTCCCGTGTCAACAAACTCCCTCTTACCTCGCTCAAGACACCCACTGTACGTTAGTATTTAGGCTTTTAGCCTTCGTGGTTTGTCCAAAGATAAAAAAAATAAAATAGTGAGATATTCAAAAAATTGTGTTTTATCAGAAACTGCGTTTTGATTTGGAGCCCTTTATATGAGTAAATATTGTAGACAATTGAATTTTATGTCAAAGAAAATGTTTTAGTCAATATTTTTATACTACGTCACAAAATAACTAGCTAAAGCCATATGTATCTATGAGTACGCATAAGCCCTTTTAAAATACTCGGTATAAAGAGGCAATTTAAAAATAAAACTAGGTTTTTAGTTATCAAGGAATCAAGGTAACACAAAAGTTCGTTCATATGCCAAGTATCTACTTAATATCTGCTTAGTATTGCTAAATGGTTTTTTGAATGGCCAAAAACGTAGATAAATATTTTTAAAAAAATCTTACGTAACTAAAATTACCCTAGTTTCAAATTTGGACATAAAATACAATAAAATTTCTACAACATTTTCCTATACAATTTTGCTCTATTTTTAAAAATTAAGGTAGTTTACTTTTGTGTTCTTTTCCATATTTTTGGTTATAACTCGCCCTGTATATTGCCGATTGACGTAAAATTTTGTATTTCTTAGTTCTAGACCATGCAACCAGTTTTCCCAAAATGCCGTGTAAAAATTCAAATATTTTTGGTTCATGTGCTTGTAACACTTATTCTGGGACACACTGCATAAACATAGGTCCGGAAATGCATTTTTTTTCAAGATACAGGGTGTGAAACTTTTAAAATAGTTTTTATTATTATTGTCCCAAATATCTTTAACCCGATTTTAATTAAATTTGACAGATATATGTAGGACAACAAAGGGCTAATTTAGTCCTAACTTAAATTCTTAATGTCTAGAGCGCTACCTCAACGAATATTTCAGGCGAAAAAATGTACACCGACTTGTGTGCAATGTGTATACTTTTTTAAAAGATATAAAATTACAGCTTCTTGTCTTTTACAAAGTCGGTTTTGTGTCTGCAGTTCAAGGTTAAATTAACCAAGAACTTACGTTTCGTTGCTTTATATAAAATTACTCGGAGCGCTGACTGTTAACCAATACGTGTTTTATTTAGGTTGTTGGACCATAATGCCCAATATTTGTTTTGCAAAGTAAAAATGTAATTTTTGTTTGTTTTGTTGTGTCTGCAGTTCAAGGTTAAATTTACCAAGAACTTACGTTTCGTTGCTTTATATAAAATTACTCGGAGCGCTGACTGTTAACCAATATGTGTTTTATTTAGGTTGTTGGACCATAATGCCCAATATTTGTTTTGCAAAGTAAAAATGTAATTTTTGTTTGTTTTGTTGTGTCTGCAGTTCAACGTTAAATTAACCAAGAACTTACGTTTCGTTGCTTTATATAAAATTACTCGGAGCGCTGACTGTTAACCAATATGTGTTTTATTTAGGTTGTTGGACCATAATGCCCAATATTTGTTTTGCAAAGTAAAAATGTAATTTTTGTTTGTTTTGTTGTGTCTGCAGTTCAAGGTTAAATTTACCAAGAACTTACGTTTCGTTGCTTTATATAAAATTACTCGGACCGCTGACTGTTAACCAATATGTGTTTTATTTAGGTTGTTGGACCATAATGCCCAATATTTGTTTTGCTAAGTAAAAATTTAATACCTTGTTTTCCAAAGTGCTTGCTTTTAGCCGGGACACAAACCAAAAATCGGATAATTTCTGAAAATGTTTTTCGCCATTTTGGATCTAGCTACCCATCTTTATCACCTGATTGGCCGTGTTGCAACAGTGTGTTTCTTAATCTGAATCGCGAATTTATAATCTGGCCAATTTATTTTGAGAATTTTGTCAAAAATTTATTCTCTTTTAAATTTTATATAATTAATTTTGTTAGTAATATTGTCACAATATTCGGCTAAAGGGGTTTTAGAAGGTGAGAAATAAGAATTTGCTATTAATTTTACTGTTAACTTTAGAGGGCGACACCTGCGGTGTCTGGCATAAATTAAAAACGTAATAACTTTTTCGAGCCACTTTGTATGTAACTTTTTTAAAAAATATTCTTCTTCTACATATTTTACATAAAAAGCTATACATGGTAAATTTTGATTTAGGCAGCTGTTTCTGAGATATCTGGATTTTAAAAATCAATTTCTGTATGGTCTAAGAAATACAGGGTGCTTTAATATTAGATGCTAATCTTTTAGAGTCTGAATCCTTACGCGATTTTAAAAAGAAAAGTTCGTATACACCTATGTATTAAATAGCTTGACTTTTGAGATACAGAATGGTAACAAGTCTTATTTTTTTAAACTTTACCACCCTGTATCTCAAAAAATAAGTCTTAGGACTGGGTTTATTTGAACTTTTCTACTTAAAATTACTTAAGCGTTCACACTGTAAAAGAATAGCGTTTAATTCTAAAACACGCTGTATATCTTAGACCTGGCCATACAGGAAGTGATTTGTTTTGAATCCATATATTTCAAAAACGGTTGCCTAAATTAGCTTTAACAAATTATACCTTTATTATTAAAATAAGTTGTAGAATAAGAATTTTTCTTGGAAAGCTACATACAGAGTGGTTCAAAAAGTTATTTCGTTTTAAATGTGTTTAAGATACCGCAGATGGCACCCCTAAAGTTAACAATCAAATTGATAACGGATTCTTATTTCTTACCTTCGAAAATCCCTTTTAGTCAAATATTGTGACAATACATCTAATACCGAAATTATTTATAAAAACCAAAATCAGAATAAATTTTTAACACCCTGTGTCTCCGACATCATCCACTTTTGGACTTAGGTAAGATTAAAAATTACGAGAAGTATGATACCAGCTGCAACAACAGCACTGAAAATATGAGTAAGAAATGTCATAGTGCACCAAAAGGGTTTAAAAAGTTTTCGACGAGGGCCCTAAATTTCAACTGCAACGTTGCCAATTTGCTTAGTGCTAATTGTTACTAAAACACAAATTTACTTACTCCAAAAACTATTTAGGGTAGTTCTACCGATACCACAAGAGTCAAATGAGTGCTTAAGGTAATTTGACTATCGTGGTATTTATATTTGGCAACGCTGCGTAAAAACAATAGAAGTCCTACGCTAAAAACCTACTGCACAAGCATCTTTAAACAAGTTATCGGTTTTAAGTTGCTATGTTTATTTACTAATAAAATCTTTAAACCACCCTTACCATATCACCAAAAAAATTATATTTCATTGAAAAGGCAAAACAGTCACTGAAAAAATTATAACGAATTTGTAAAACAAGGTCAGGTAGCACATTAATTTAAGGATAAACATGGAAAGTTTCTGTCACCTAGCCTGTCAATTAACGTAAAAATTGATACATCGGATTATGATCGTCGAATTCACTTAAAAACACTCGAAAAAAACATGTTTTCTAATTATTGTGGATATTTATTATCACTCATTGGATCTTGTAACCAAAAAACGTAGTGGATTGGCATCATCTTATGTCCCCATATACCGTATTCGATAAACTTTTCGGGCGCATCATAAATTTTCGGCGGCGTTGCCACATGTCAGTCACATAGCATATTTTTTTCAATTATTTATTAATTACTTCTATCACAAGCTCTTAAATTAGCCAAAATGTTCAGAATTGTTTTTCTTTCGTTGATACAACTTTCATTCAAATCTGAACATCAGTTTTTTGAAGTTAAATAAAATCTGCCATTTCCCATAAGGATATGTTAAAAGCAATTATTTTATAATCTTTACAACTTTTTCTCAGTTCTCTGTAGACCTTTGAAAATGTTACTAGTTGATATTCTTATTATAAAGTACTAGTATGCTAAGTTTCATAATTTTCTGAACAATAATTCTTACACCGGTAGTACTACCTTAAAAATTAATTAAAAAAAACAAAAATTTAAATGTTTTTGCAAATTTTTTCTAAAATTTTCGATGTGAAACGGCTCCAGTACTCATATTAGAAGTAGGAACACAATATAAATAAATATCATTATTATCAAACTTTTTAGGTTCAGCAGACAATACTAAATCATACCGTTAGAATGAGTTCAAAACTTATAAACACAGACCTATGGGACCTCGATCCAGAACTTTTTGATATTATTAAAGATGAAAAGCAAAGGCAAAAAAAGGGGCTTGAATTAATCGCATCAGAGAACTTTACCTCATTATCAGTATTGCAATGTCTTGGCTCATGCTTGACCAATAAGTATTCTGAAGGATATCCAGGAGCAAGGTAAGATTTTTTTATAAACATAATGAATTCAAAATACAACGGTCTAGGAGAAGGAATCTAGAATCTGTTCATTTCTAAAATTCATGAAATATAAAAAAAATCAGTATTTTTAAATATTGTAAAAACTTTTAACCAATTTAGATAAAATTTGGTGCTTTTATTTAATGTAACAAGGTCCTTGTCAATTTCTTCCTAGAACTAGATTAATAATATTGGGTCCACTGCCGTCTTAATAGGCACTACATCCAATATTATTAAGAAAATAGGTACGCCCTCGACTTTATAAAAATTAAATTAATATTTTCGATAAAGCATTTAAAAATGGAACTCGTCAACAAGTCTTTATTTTATTCGTATATAGGCTCTTTAAAAAAAATAAATAAATAAACCACTTTAATTTCTTCCAAATAGTCATACACAACATAACATAAAAAACAAACATAAACAATAATCTGCCTTAAAATAAATTAGCAGTTGTGTAATTTATCAAAAATCGTCATTTTCCTTTTTTACTATAGTCGAAATGGTTATTTTTTTAAATTTGGATTTTATTTTATGTTGTTTATGGATACTTTTATAATGACTTAAAGTGGCATAATTTTTTTTCTCAAAATCGAAGCGAGATGCGAAGAAAATACAAGAGACCACAAAATTGCATTTTTAATTGCGTAATTGGAAAAAATATAAAAACTTTATAAAAAGTCGTAGCGTATTTTTTTTCTTAATATTATCTCTCTCAAAAATGAAGCAAGTCCAGACATATGTTTGTTAATAGGAACTTTTTTCATAAAAAGGCATCAGAAATCACTTTCTTAAGTTTCGTGCCATAGTTAGGAAACACCTTGTATATTTAAGAGTTGCAGTACTTCTAACTAACCTAAGTAGGTTAACCTCTAATAAAAGATGGTAATGTAGAGTGGCGAGTTAACCTTTGCACAGGAGTAAGATAAGTGATCTTATATCAAAAGCTCTTTTATTACGAATGTGTTGCATAATAAAGCTATACACAATAAAGTATTAAACCTATAAAGAAACTTATTTAGTGTTTGTTGGAATATGTAGGTATTATGGTGGCAATCAGTTTATTGATAAAGTTGAGACTTTAGCACAAAAACGGTCGCTCGAAGCATTCAGATTAAATCCCGAAGAATGGGGGTTAATATGCAGCCTTACTCTGGATCTCCTGCAAATTTCGCAGTTTACACAGGTAAGTAGACCTAGTGCATTTTTACGAATCGTCTTCTATAGTTGAATATCATGTTATTATGACACATTACCATTTTTATAGCTAAAAGCTCTGCCACTTATTATTTGTCCATATTTAAAAATATAAATGATGTGCATTCACTTTTTTTTGGCGTATAACATAAAACACAAATTTAGGAATATGAAAGTAGTATGGTTTTATTTTATCAGACTTACTTTACGTTTCATACAACCTGCTTAGCAACGTTGTTCGAGCCGACTTTTTAATTATACATCAAACATCAAACATGAAAGAAAATAAATAACTTCAAGATAAACTATTAAGTCAATATATTATACTATACTTTGGGCACTATTTTATTGGTTTAAAAAGTTAGTAACTGTAGTTACTATGTATTCATTATCAATATAAAGTGTCCAAAGTACAAAATGAGTACAATAAGGTTTTGACAAAATAAAACTAATAAACTTTAAAAAAAATTGATAAATTAAATAGAATTGTTGCCGATGAGGATGAGGCGTCTTTAGATGACATTTGTTTGTAATTTAATAAACGCGTTATTATTATTATGACTGGTTTATTTTATATGAAAAGGCTCGTGTTATTTAAAACCGCTTTATTTACAGCTCTTGTTGAACCTCACGGCCGTATTATGGGTTTGGATCTTCCTGATGGTGGTCACTTGACTCATGGTTTCTTCACACAGAACAAGAAAATTTCTGCTACTTCAATTTTCTTTGAATCTATGCCTTACAAGGTATTTATACTACTTTTGTTTTATTTATACTAATGTAGATAAAGTGAAAAACTACATCCTTCTGTAAAAGGAAAAAATATTTCACATAATATTTAAATTTCTCTAGATTTCAAATTGTTTATTTTTAGAAAATAATTTTAGTTTTGAAATAATTATATTATGCTCTATAATATTGTGCTATAAATTACTGCTCTTGTTCTTTTCATTCATCGGCTGAATTTTTTGTTCTTTATTTATATGTTTTATTTATTTTTTCAGGTAAACCCTGAAACTGGTTTGATAGATTATGATGCATTATTAAAAACAGCACGTTTATTTAAACCAAAACTAATAATTGCTGGCGTTAGCTGCTATTCTAGAGTACTGGACTATAAAAAATTTAGGGAAATCTGCGACGATGTTGGAGCGTATTTAATGTCAGATATGGCGCATATTGCTGGACTTGTTGCTGCAGGTAATAATGTTTCTTATTTAAAAAAATAAATAAAATATGATACATTACAATAATTTTGCGTTAAATGGGTAAATCTTTATAAATTATCAATTTCTCTGTAACTATTTAGTTATATTTTTTTTTGTTAGAAAACTTTAAGTAGTTTTTTCTTTCTTAATAATTGTCTTTACAACTTCTTTAATAATATTTCGAATTTAAAATAACTGTGGAGTGTTCATTTAGAAAGGAGCATATCTACATTTTATCAAAAATTCTTTTATGTCACTTTTAAATTAGAGAAGTGAGAATTCTAGGTCTACAAAGAACAAATTTAGAATTTTACTTTTAGGAATTTCAGTGTCAAAAGTTTATTTTAAAATATTTTGTAACTAGACATGCCCCTTTTTAAATGATACTCTTCAACCGTTTTACTTAAAAGATCTGTCGGTGTCTGGTATAATTGGCCCAAGTATTTAGAACAATGTTCACTTAGAGTAGTATTACGTTTTTTTAAAATGCGTCTTTTTCTTTATACCTTTATCACACTTGTTGGTGTAACATTTTCTAAATAAATATAAATATTCTATGCAAAAAATAGTAAAAGCAATACTAATTCCTATGACATGTAACCATCGGAGTAGTTCAACATTATCTTTTTATATAAATTTAACGAGATTAAACCTCCAAAAGCAAAAAAAATCAATTTCCAGTTTTTATCATCATTTATCCGTAGATCTAAAAGTGTTTTAAATTTGAACGATAAATAAAAAAAATTGGCATTGTCCTTTATGCTCTTTAATACGTTGTTTGAAACAACTACAGCCTGCCTCGTAAATTTAAAACAGTAAAAATAAATATGGCTTTTTAAATTGGGTTATTATGAATGATAAGTGTCAAAGGTTTATTTTAAAATATTTTGTAACTAGACATGCCCCTTTTTGAATGATACTCTTCAACCGTTTTACTTAAAAAGATCTGTCGGTGTCTGGTATAATTGGCCCAAGTATTTAGAACAATGTTCACTTAGAGTAGTGATACGTTTTTCTAAAATGCGTCTTTTTTCTTTATACCTTTATCACACTTGTTTGTGTGACATTTTCTAAATAAATATAAATATTCTATGCAAAAAAATAGTAAAAGCAATACTAATTCCTATGACATGTAACCATCGGAGTAGTTCAACATTATCTTTTTATATAAATTTAACGAGATTAAAACCTCCAAAAGCAAAAAAAAAATCAATTTCCAGTTTTTATCATCATTTATCCGTAGATCTAAAAGTGTTTTAAATTTGAACGATAAATCAAAAAAATTGGCATTGTCCTTTATGCTCTTTAATACGTTGTTTGAAAAAAAAATAGCTTATTTTTAGTGCTGAATTCAGAAATATTTTTCCGGGGGAACTTTCATATTCCCGGGAGGAGGGGAGGGGGTGTTCTTACTAAAAAAAAAAAATACCGCCAATAAATTAAAGTCTAAAAAAATATGGTTCTTACCTTTTAGAACCAACCGAACGACTTTCATACTTATGATTTGCCAACCAAATTTCTCCAGGGGGATGATCCCCTCCAGGTCACCCCTGAATTCAACGCGGTTTTTTTTACCATAGTAATCTTTGTCAAATCATTATTTTTATTGTAATTTTATAATTTCTTTTTTTATTATTTGAAGGTATCACTGCCAATCCATTTGAATACAGTGACATCGTAACAACGACCACCCACAAGAGTTTAAGAGGTCCTAGAGCCGGCATAATTTTCTACAGGAAAGGCGTCCGTTCTACAAACGCACAGGGTGTAAAGGTCATGTACGATTTTGAAAAGAAAATTAACGATGCAGTATTTCCAGGATTACAAGGTAAATTATTTATTTTTAAATAGTCTAGTCGATAAGTGAGTTTTTGCGACAAAAAGTTCTTGTAATCGTAAAAATATGGCGAGTATAACATATGAAAGGTGCGGAAAAAAGCTAACACAGATTCCCCCAACTTACCTTAGTTTAAAGAATAATTTTGGTAATAATAGGCGAATTATCACAATTATAGGTTAGGGGTTTTAGAAGATGAAAAATAAGAATATTTTATACTTGGTAAATGTTGATTTAGGCAGTCGTTTCAAATCACTTTTTGGCGAGGTCTCAGCTATACAGGGTGTTTCAGAATTAGATGCTAATCTTTTACAGTATGAATCCTTACATGATTTAAAGAAGAAAAGTTCCTATAAACCTATGTCCTAAATGGCTTAACTTTTGAGATACAGAGTGGTAACACAGCTTATTTTTTTAAAACTTTACCACCCTGTATCTCAAAAAATAACTCTTTGAATGGTGTGTGAATGGGAAGGAGTAGGGGTCAATATACAATAAGCCTTCAGGCTGCTGTGCACCACCTAGGGGGTGGTCGTCAGACCTGGAGGGATGACCCCGAAGGGGCGAACAAAAACATAGGTTTATTAAAACTTTTTTCTTAAAACCACCTAAGGATTCACACTGTAAAATATTAGCACCTAATTCTAAAACACTGTGAATAGCTTAGATCTGGCCGTACGGAAGTGATTTTTTAAATCCAGATATCTCAAAAATGGTTGCCTAAAACAACTTTAATCAAGTATACCTTTATTACATAACATATGTTAAAAAATAAGATTTTTTTTTAAATTTACATACAGAGTGGTTCAAAGTTATTTCATCATTTCATAGCAGATTCTTATTTCTCACCTTCCAAAACCTCTTCTAGCCAAATATTGTGACAATACAACAAGTTGGGTTAGATCGTCATATTTTAGTCTCAGGAAGAGCTTAAAGAAAATACCACATTAAATACATCTAACTTTATTAGTTTCGGAAATACGGCCATTCCAATCAGGTATTTGGGTAATATTTAAAGTACCGCCATTTTGAAGTAGGTGAAGATAATGACTTTATATTTTAGGGTTATAAAGTACTCGTCAGGAGCTTTAAAATGATGTACCACTTGACCCCCTTTCCCATTTAAATTTTTTTACGTTTGTGTTGGTGGGGGGATAACCGTGAATAAGTAAATTTTGACACAAAAATGTGTCCCCCTAAAAATGAAAATTGACGTATTTCAGGATTTTTTTATAAATAAAAATAACCAAATTATGGGGAGTAGCTCGTTTTAACTGGAATGTACTGTATAAATATTATTTAATTAACAGAAAAAAAATCAGCTGGTAAGTAGATATTTTTTATGACATCATTAACTATACATGTTGATGATAGGGGACTCTTTGATGAAACCTTACATTTTGTAGGACAAATATTTTTTCGGTTTATTTATATAATTATCTTGACTGAGAAAATTCTCGTTTGTAATAAATTTTTGATATCTGTCAAATCAACACATTTAATTCCTGCTACCCCTGTTAGCTACAACCAACAAAAATTGTTGTAAGGAAAAAGTTGGGCGTCTCGTCAAAATTAAGCTACTCACGAAAAATAAGCTTGTTAGTAATGGTCCAGGTATCCCTAACTAATTCCTTCTACCGATATTGGGAGTATGCACCGACAAACTTTCAGCTTTTACAAAATAATGATGGTCTGCTGCTGTAGGCTTTTGGACTATAAGCTCAGAATTCACTTTTTTTTACTATTAGTCATTGTTTGTCCTTGGCAATAGTTTGATTTGAAAAGTTTATGCATATATATTCAGAATCACCCTGTGAAAACAGAAAAATTCGCACAAGCGTAAATAAAGCAAAAACTATTACTATAGAATTTACTTTGTCTTCTTCAGTCAAATTCAGTTATTTTTATATTTTATTGTTTTAGAGTAAAACCATTGTTAAAAATTATTCAAAAATTAATAATATTTTAGGTGGCCCACACGAAAATGCAATCGCAGGAATCGCTGCAACAATGAAACAGGCAGCGTCACCAGAATTCAAACAATATGCACAACAAGTAATCACAAACTGCAAAAGACTGAGTGATGGACTACAAAAGAAGGTAAAGTTTTACTATTGTATAGTTTTTTCGCCCAAATAAGCTCTGTCAGCATGATCTATTAATAAAAATAACTCCTTAAAAAGTCGATTGCCTGCAATAAAACGATAAACGGTAGTCGGGAGAGCACCGTCGTATTATATGCAAAAAGTTTCTAAATTTGTAAAGTATTAACGTGTTAATTATTTTTTAGGGTTATAAAATCGTATCCGGTGGCACTGACGTTCACTTGGTTCTGGTTGATGTAAGATCAGCCGGTATAACTGGAGCAAAAGGTGAATTTATTCTAGAAGAAATCTCCATTGCTTGCAATAAAAACACTGTACCTGGAGACAAGAGTGCTATGAATCCATCCGGTATTAGGTTAGGTAAGTACATAACATTCATAACTTTAAATTAAAAAGTAGTAATTGGTAATATTACAAAGAACCAGAAATATACTAAAATAATCTTTGTTAAACATTAATAAGGCCCGGTATTATAAAAATGTATATAAACTGCGCGAAGAAATCCTAAGGTTAAACTAAAGTTTAAAAATTTAAAAGAAACGCAAATTCTATTTTCTTTTAAAAAGCCTAGATTATTCTAATGGTAAGCGGTACTGGAATACCGATTTTGAAATCTCAAGTTTAAACATAAGTTTTATGGATGCATGATTTAGATTTAAAAACAGGATATTGCAACACGGTCAATCAGCTGATAAACATGGCGAAAAATATTTACAGAAATTAACCGATTTTTCGTTTGTTCTAAAAAGTTTTTATATTATTTTAGGTACACCTGCACTGACAACTCGTGGTCTTAAGGAAAAAGATATCGATCAAGTAGCAGAGTTTATTCATCAAGGCTTAAAACTGGCGAAAGAAATTAGTGACAAGTCTGGCCCTAAATTAGCAGACTTTAAACAAGCAGTTCATAGTGAACAATTTAAAGAAAAAGTGGCATGTTTACGCCAAGAAGTCGAGAATTTCAGTGAGACTTTTGAAATGCCGGGTCATGAATGCTGGTAACGAAAGATCTTATTTTAAATCCTTTTTACCAATTTTTTAACATTATCAGCATTAAAAGAAAGTAAATTTAAAAATTTACTATCAACAAACATTGTTTTATGTTAAATTTTTACTGAGCATCCTATTTTTATAGTATTCTGATGTTAATCTCAATCAAACCATTCTGTGAATAATGATCTTGGATTCTCGACAAAAATTAATTAAATATATTTATTTTCTAAATTTCTATTACTCTTTTTATTTTTAAAAACTTTGTATACAAAATAAAATTAATATGTTACAAAATGTGTTGTTTTTTTTTATTAAAATTTTTAATAAATGTGTTTAGCGTATGTGTAGGCATTCTTATATGAAAAAAAAAACCAGATAATTCTGTTGTGAAAAAACTTTACCAGAACCATTAAATACTATTTTTAGGGTTCTAGCTTGCCAGTAGGAAACACTAGGATTACTAGGTACTTCTTCCATATTATTAATTAAAGAGAGAAATATGCAGTAACGCGTAAGTGCTATTACAGAAAATTTCATTCAGTAGAGGCAAATATTTTTGTAATACTACAAGTATACGAAAATATACTTTCATTAACATAAATATGTGCAAACTGACAAGTAAAAATTAGAAAAAAAAGAACATTTTAGCAGGTAAAGAGCAGCACATAGGACCTAAAACTGTATTAAAATCGTTTTTAAAAATGGTACTTGGGCCATTGAGTTTATTTCGGTCTTCAGTTAATATTGCGCATCTCAATCAAAGCTTTATTTAGTAGTCATATACAGGGTGATTCTTAACCTATACACATAAAGCTGGGTAATATTTTCTAAATACAAACAATTAATTACTAATGGAAAAAAGGTACTTACCTACTTTGTGTGTTATAAATATTATTTGTCATTATTAGCCAATTGTTTGTTCTTAGCAGTAAGTTTATGTGTAGAGGTTAAAAATTACTCTGTATACTACCACTTATTACAATTTTGTTCTGGATACATATGCTTTAAATAAGGTCCTCATTGCTTAAGTTTAATTTTATCAAATCTTAAAGCATAAAATTGGAAGAACAAAGCTGTACTGTATTTTCAGCCAAATAAACTCCGTCGGCATAATCTACTTATAAAAATAGCCCCTTAAAAAGACCAAAAAACGATTAACGGTAGTAGGTAGAGCAGGGTCTTATTGTGAAAGTAATAATATGACACTGTTCCTTTGACTTCCGTAATTTTTTTTTATCTTTTTGACATCCCACGAAGGTCTATGCCTAAATACCAGAGTACCGTGGGTGTCGGGTTATTAGATGTTTAACCCATCGTTCCCCCTGTTCCGTCAACATTGTCCAAGCACTGAAACATGCAGTTGCATTTCACAGCACCTTTTAGACAACGCGGTAGTGCCACCACGGTCGTTATTTTTAAATAACTACTACCTAAATTGTTGTTAATTATTTTATTGCAAGAGATATTCTATATCTTTAAGGGTTTATTTTATTAGTAGATCATACCGACATAGCATAAAAGTTTAAACAGCCTATAAATTGGAAATGTGGTCGAGTCAGAAAAGGAAAGTAATAGCCCTGACTACTGCTATCTCACTTACACGTCGCACCTAATTCTCCAATTCAAATAACAATTTGTTATAAGTGACAATGCACTAGCCATGGCTTTGGCGTTCTTTCTTTGACCCCACCATATTTGCAACACACTCTCTTTCAAGGTATTTTTGCTTAAATTCAATAAGGTTCGTCGCGTTTACCAGAAAACCTTAATCTTATTAAGCAATATCCATTTTTGTTTCCTATGATGGGTTCCTTTCTTCGAGCAAAAAAATTGGCTCCCTTAGCAAAATAGAGAGCTGGTATATTTAAGGGTGATTGCTAACACCCCTTTCCGCTCTACACAGATAACTAGGATAACATACAAATATTAAGGGTACAAATAAAAGTTTTTTAAATTTACTAAGTTTTAAATAAATTTTATTGAACTCGTTAATTGCATATTTTTATGAGCCCTGATCCCAGTATGCTAAGTTTATATACAAAATGCAGTAAGTTTTTTTTAATATACAAAAACATGCATATATCAAAAACTGATGACGGTAGCCTAAAATAGATGTCTTTACAAAAATATATTCTACAAAATATGTATCAAAAGGTTAATTTATAATAATTAATTATAATCACTATCTCTAGTTATTGTTAGCAGTATTGATAATTTAGTAATTTATTACTCGATATAAAGAATGAAACTAAAACAGGGCGTCACAAAGTTCCGATTTTGTTACTTATGGCGTTACTAAAAAATTAATTTAAAAGAAATTGACATACGAAAACAATGGTAACACAATACTTTTAAAAGGTTTGTGATAATTTTTTAAAAACCATAACATTTCACAAAAGAAACAAAATTTTTCTAGTTGTTAAATGTGAAAGTGTATATTAAAAGTATTGAATTTTGGCATTATTAGAATTATAAGGTATAAATTAAAAAAGACAGTTGGCCTTTTTAAAAATATCCTATTTAGAGCATTTTTTGCCAAATTTTTTATCTACCTATGGCAGTTTTACAGATAACCCAATTTCGAAACTTAAGACTCCCTGTACTTATATGTATGACTAAAAGAATACTTTTGTTTATCAAGACTAAGACCGTATCTTGTATAGTTTGACTTTTTTATTAATGTTTTTACCTTATTAAGCTTTTAAACAAATATAGTTTCATATTTAAAGGCATGCCTACAGTCTTAACATAGTAAATAGTACCATATTATATAAAAAGAAAATAATACAAAATGTATACTCAAGTATAAATAAAATGCTAGTAACTATAAATCAAATAATTAATTAATCGTACAAATAAAAAGCGTCAAAATCGATATAAAAGGCAATAGTTGTGTTTTACAAAGTAATCAATCGCGCGATGAAACCTAACTCAAAATTATTCATTGCCCCACAAAATAAATACAATTATTTTTACAACCCAGGTTCAGTATAATAAATAAATTCCAACAAAACTGTAAAACACTGGCTAAGTACTAGACAACATATGTACAAAAGCAATGTTTATATTCTTATTATTGTTAAGTTAATAAAAATGCCATTATATTAGTGACATACGATAATTTTGGTACTTTTTGACTTTGTAACCACACACTGCGCATCCCTTATGTAATAAAGATATAACTAGCATATCATTACGTCAGTAGGTATTTCTGGTGTCAAACCAGTTTTAAAAATATTAATCAAGACAAAAAATTCTAAAGAGAAAAAAGTAATAAAGATTTTTTTTAATTTTCGAATTATCTACAAGTGCCATTCAGATTTTGGATTTATACTTAAAAGATTTTTTTATAATTTTTTAAAGTAAATATTTTTATATTTTTATTTTAACAAAATACATTTCTTCTCCCTACGATCGAACCAGCAACCTTTGAAATATTTTTAATGTCAAAAGTGTCTAAACAAATTTAAACATTACTACTTGGTTGTATTTATAACAGTAAAATAAAAAGGTAAATAAATAGGAAGTTCTAACACTATAGTACAAAAACACCCTTTATTTGTGTTGCGTTCTGTGTTAAAGTCCCAACGACTCTTTTTATTTATATATTATATGGAGCTCTGATGCGCCATGTAACTTTTGTAAACCTTTAATAAATATGGCAGATTTTGACAAAAAATTACCAAAAGACTCAATATGTCACAGTTAGAAACTAAAATTAAATAAACCCTATGAGGAGGTTTTTAAGCGTTATTAAATAGTTGTTAAAAAATGCTTAGTTGGGGCCTTCATCGCCGTCCATGGCTTCGTCTTGTGTTGTGGAATCATCTCCTGAGCCATTACCGCTGGTCTGAATCGATCCGCGTTTGGTGGAACTCAGACGGGATGAAGACAAGCCCATACCTGCGCCTCTTCTGGAAATGAGAACGAAAAATTTTAATTGCCATCATAGAAACTTGTTAATGTACTTTCATTATGTCACCAAATTTGTAAAAGTTGTAGCAAAAATGTCAATATTTAAAAAGTAATATTTAGACAAAAACTAACTACGCCACTGTATTCCATGTAAAAAATCTGTAAGAATCCGTTGTCATTCAACTAGATACAAGGGTCATATTAGTACATGTAATAGGTATATCGGGTGTTGCTCCGCAGAAAAAATGCTATTAGGATTTATTGAAGAGCACACCAAGTTCCACCTAAAATAAAAATTTGAGCATTTCTTAACCAACCAGTAAAGAGTAAACTGCTTAAATACTTCTGCATAGTAGTATTTCATTATACACCCTGTACTCTAGAAATCAATAATAAAAACACCATATCGATTTATCAGGGACAATTTAGATTATTAATTTATAATGTCATTGCCAAAACTGAAAAATTTTATACGGGAAGTTCAAAAGAATCCTCGCATTTCATTTAAGTTTACAGCTTATTCCAACACATGCACTCACAGTTACACAAGACAATAAAACAAATTTGTCTACATTTAGAAATCAATTTATGACAAAAATATCAGGATTTAATCAAATGCTAAAATATTCCTCCATTAACTGCCAGACAATAACCCAAACGATTATAAAACTTATTTCTTACGTTGGCTAGTTGGTACATCGATATTCTGGCACATTCAGCGGAAATAGCATTCTTTAGCTGGTCTAAATTTTCATATTTCTTATTGGTATAGAGCATAGTTTTTAAATGTCCCCATAGAAAAAATCGTTTGGCGAAAGATCACGTCGATTTTCTTCACATTTGCAATTATTGATTACTGTGCCTGTAGTTTCAAATTTTGTATCGTCCGTTCTATTATCAATTTACTTGGTATTGGCCTATTGGGAAAATAGGCTGCCAAACATGTCCGCTACTCTTCAATAACTATTTCCCTGGTAAAACCATTTTATAATAGTGATTTTTTCTTGATTTAAGTAGTTCATTATTTAAAAATGATGTGACATTGATCTGACAACTTGAGAGTAAGAGGTTAAATTATTTTTCTGGTATTTTATTATAAACTTCTAATAATACAAGGCGCGTAAGAAGATAGGAGATTCGGAACTTATTTTAGCATTTATCTTTTAGCTGGCTGAGAAGAGCTGAAATTTGTACACTGGGTACAACTTTTTGTACTCTTTAAAAGATCCTTATAATATTTTCTTCTAAAATAATTAGGGGAGCCAATATTTGACCACTTCAAAATTTACATGGGATTCCCTATGTCCCGCTCGACGGAGCAACACCCGGTATAGTATTTTCAAGATGTCCTGCAATTTGGAAACAAAGACAACTTTGTTTGTTGCGTATTTTGTTTTAAAAAAGTAGATCAGGTTCTATTTTTACTAATAACTGAGATACCCTGTAATTGCAAGCAAAAAGGGACATACTGTACCATAAAAGTTAAGTAAAAATCACATTTTTTGCCAAACTAGATATGACTGATACAATCAACTTTTATGTTTTAAACCATGCAGGACTTTTCACTAAGAATGATTTTCGTAAAACTTAAAATAAAAAGTCTTCTATATGACGCCAACTTGCGTAGACATACTATTTAACATTACCCTAATTCGCAAACCTCTTATCTCCATAATCAGAAATTTTAAAGGAGAAAGAAAAACTTTTGTTTAGCCTAATATTTTTTGGGATGTTAATATGTAAGTGGGTTAACTTTTTTTAAATGGGACATCCTGTATATTAAGTCGTCATTAAAAACGTCTTTTAAAAAGCTTTACATAAATACCACATTTGTATATCTATGTTTAATAGTTTCGGAATTATGGCCATTTAAATCTGGATATAATTTCCATTACATCTACACTCTCAGCTAGTACCGTAGGTAGGTATGATATGGAAATTATATTATCTAATATTTTTCAGATTTATGTGGTCATATTTCGAAAACCTTTAAAAATAGATATACCAAATGTGGGATTTTTAAAAGGTTTTTAAAAGACCTTTTAATGGTTAATACACAGGATGTTCCATTAAAAAAGTTAACCCACTTACATATTAACATCCCAAAAATATTAGGCTAAACAAAAAGTTTTTCTTTCTCCTTTAAAATTTCTGATTATGGAGATAAGAGGTTTGCGAATTAGGGTAATGTTAAATAGTATGTCTACGCAAGTTGGCGTCATATAGAAGACTTTTTATTTTAAGTTTTACGAAAATCATTCTTAGTGAAAAGTCCTGCATGGTTTAAAACATAAAAGTTGATTGTATCAGTCATATCTAGTTTGGCAAAAATGTGATTTTTTACTTAACTTTTATTTGTTTTTGTGAGAATGTTGAAAATTTCAGTTTGTTACTAGTATTATGCATACATTCTGATACACTGCCATTTTTGAAACGTAACTTAAACCACGACCAACGGCGACGCCAACAATGCTTAAGTCGTTGTTACTTGATTGTAATAACATTTTCATTAGTGGCATTTTGTTTTAAAAACAAAACATACAAGACGAGTGCTGTTATTAGTCAATATATAAAAATATATAATTAGTATTTCACACACATAGAATTAGTTAATACAATATCCTTTACCTTTAATGTTGTAGGGTTATAATTTGAATAAACTTTATTTTGCCTGATACCAGCTTTAAAACTTATTCATCAATTTTAGGCTTTCAACCAATTATAACCGCGGTAATAATTGGTGACAACTGTGACGTATAATATACATTGTTTAAACGTCAACTTAGCCGATTAGTAAATACCGTTTTAGAATTGGTTTTTCGCCTAAAATTGGCCATTATTTCCCTCAGTATGAAATATATAAATTGGACGCCAACACTTTTGAATCAATTATGTTTAGATAAGTGATTGAATCACTAGTGCTGTTTAACCGCAAATAAATTTCTGTTATCCATACTGCTTGTCAAAATTGTTAGAAAATGTCAGATTTTATTGTCAATAAAATTCTTTGTTGTTAGCTTTAAGCTGAATTTTTAGATTGACATTTCTGTATCCGTTTGCCATTTACCGTTTCCATATACGAGAATCTGAAACGTTAAACGACGATCAGTGACGGAAACGTCAATATATAAATTCAGCTTTAATCTAAGTTGTTTTAATTTAAAGCAAATAATTTTAAAAAACCTCGACCACTTCCAGTCTCACGTTAACTATTTTCCAAGAAAGATCATGTTCATATGTTGGATAGTTTATAGGTCTTGTGACAAAAGATATAAATATTTGTTTTTTGACATTTTAACGATATCTATTTGTTTTTTTTTAAATAAAGAAACCACTATTTACAAAAGTGAAATTTTCAAAAATACACTTCTAACGAAATCTTCACGACTACATTTATTAATATTCTATGTTCTACAGCATTTAATACAGCGTGTTCTTACCAAAGGGAAACTTTAAAATTATTAACTTTACAAAAAAGTGCCTTTTAAAAAAGTCCTGCTTGATGAGAAAATACATTTTCACAAAATAATTTGTAAATAATTGTATGTTGAATGTACAGGGTGGCTTAAAAAGACTTTTTACGAAGTTAATAAACAGGGTATTTCCTAACTACGGCACGAAACTTTAAAGGATGATTTATTATGTCATTTTATAAAAAAGTTCCTTAAAACATATGTCTGGAGTGGCTTCGTTTCTGAAATACAGGGCGTTAAAGTTTTTTAAAAAATCGATATTTTCTAAGTATTTTAAATATCCTTAAACCGATTTGGTTGAAATTTGGTATGTTTGATTGATGTAATAAAGCGTTTGTAAAGCTATTACTAGATTGACTTTATTGGGTCCAGTCGGCAAACAGTTATTAATATTAAGAGAAAATGTACGCAACTGGTTTTATATGTAGTTTTGATATTTTTTTCCTATAAAGACACTAAAAATACAACTTTTTAATGCCGTACAGTTTTTTTGTATACTGGCTTCGTATTTAAGATATTTGTAAAATACCGCCTTTTGAAAAATAATTAACGCCCTGTATCTCAGAAACGGAGCAACTCCGGGCATATCTTTAGAGGAACTTTTTACATAAAATTACATAAGAAATCACCCTTTTAAGTTTTGTACGGTATGTAGGGAAATTACATGTATCTTGCATTGGAAACAAGTATTTTTAGGTCACACTGTACAGGGTGTCCCATTTTGGTTGTCCCTTATGGGAAACTTGGAAACCATAAGAGATATTAAAAATCCGATACCCCATCCTCGAGCTCTTTTTGAGAAAACATTTATGGTAAAAACAGATCATCGCTATCGCGAAGCGTTTCAGAGATACAGGGTGATTCCCGATTTTTTCACTTTTTGAAAAGGTCCTGTAGCTTTGTTGTTATTACAGATACGAGAAAACTAATTGCACATTATAAAGACACTTTTTTCCGTAGAATCCAGTGGCGTAGAAAAAATTTTTGAGCTGTCATTTTTGACATATGACCCAAACATGTTTTTTTTGTTAGGGACACCCTATAAATGATTAGGTAATTAAATTGCTTGTTTTTTTCTAATTAAAATAATATATCATAGTAGGTGGTTTATTAAATTTTTTACGTCAAATATTGGAAAAATTATGATTTTGATGATAAAAATTCCAAAAAAAAACCGAAAATTTTTTGACACAACCTGTATAACTTTGATTTTAATTTTTTTATACAACATTATCATACTAATACAGTACCAAAATTTTTTTGCTTTAAATTCATAAATAAGGACGCTATGAATTTTAAATTTAAACATAAAAATAATTATTTTTAATTTTTTGGAACACCCTGTATCATTTATATATATATATATATATATATATATATATATATATATATATATATATATATATATAATAATAATAATATTCTTCCTTATCATATATATTATCCACCATAATTTCATCCTTATATATTCATAAATAAAATTGTAGGAAATTTTTAAATTTTAAAATAAAAAAAATATTTAAATTTTTTGAGACACCGTGTATCATTTTATTATACGTATTAATAATCTTCTACATCATATATATTATTTATTAAAATTTCATACTTATATATTTATAAATAAAGTGGTAGGAAATTTTAAATTTTAAAATTAAAAAATGCGTCTTTAAAATCATAATTTTCCAATATTTGACGTAAAAATTTATTAAACCACCTACTATGATATATTATTTTAATCAGAAAAAAACAAGCAATTTAATTACCTAATCATTTATAGGGTATCCCTAATAAAAAAACATGTTTGGGTCATATGTCAAAAATGACAGCTCAAAATTTTTTTTTCCTACGCCACTGGATTCTACGGAAAAAAGTGTCTTTATAATGTGCAATTAGTTTTCTCGTACCTCTAATAACAACAAAGCTACAGGGCCTTTTCAAAAGTGAAAAATCGAGAATCACCCTGTATCTCTGAAACGCTTCGCGATAGCGATGATCTGTTTTTACCATAAATGTTTTCTCCAAAAAGAGCTCGAGGATGGGGTATCAGATTTTTAATATCTCTTATGGTTTCCAAGTTTCCCATAAGGGACAACAAAAATGGGACACCCTGTACATCGAACCTACAAATATTTTTGTGTTGTTTCTCATCAAGCAGTTTTTTTTCGTAAAGATAATAATTAAAAAGTTTCCCATTTGGCAAGAAATTCCGAAGGCACGCTGTATTATTTTCTTGTGGTACAAAAAGAAAAATAGGATATTATAAAGACTAAAAATTTATAAAAAAATAGTAGGCAATTTTATCTTTAATTGTCTATATAAAATACTACGTTGTAGAAAGAAAAGAAATTGTAGTAGCATAATCCCTAAAAATCCGGTATAAGAAAAATCCACTTCCGTTATATAATTTAAAGAAGTATTTTTTATGTTATATGCTTTGTTCAACAACATATTAGGTTAAGGAAATTTGTAAAAACAAATTACAATACTGGGTTATCAGTAAGTTAAAAAACGGCTTTTTGGAAGCATATTTGGGAAGAAGACAGGGGAAAATGTACCAAACTTACTGGATTTCTATAGAAGCACCTCTAATTTTTCTTATAGCTTCTGGAATACTATTTTGTAGACTCTCGTTTGTTGTAAATGCGGGTGTGATTACTTGATTCATACTTTAAAAATTAAAAAAATGCTTTAAATACACATTTTAAGCATTAAAGCAAGCAAAAGCTTATGTCACTGTGTACTAGAAACATGATATTAAATATTAATTAGTGGTTAACAGCTTTTTGGAGTATAAAAGCAAAGCCTCTTTCATAATTTTTTTACCAGATAACCACCTCAGCGCTAGGTGGCAGCGTTTAAAACCAGCGTTTATCGCGTCCATAAAAACTACATCAATTTTACATTGCCCGAAATACCCCTAATTATTTCTTTAAATATCTATCTATAAAAACTATATTTTTTATCTTTCTTAAAAGTTAATATTTTTTAATCTAATAAGCATTTATCACTGACGAATAGGAATCCGATTAAATGTGCGAGTATTTATTTTATAATAATAAAAAAAAAAAATAATTATTTATATTTATGTTATATACCAAATTTTGTGCAGCCAATTAATAATGCTATGAAAGCCACTAAAGCCAAAACAGAAGTTTCACCTTCAAACAATTAGAACCACATACCAAAATTTAAGTGTTCTTACGCTTGATGATCATCATTTCATAGTGCTGTAAATAGGAAATGTAATTTAATATATCAATGTTTTAAATAAAAATTAACCCATAAGCCACAAATAGCATAAAATATCCATGAACTATACCATTTTAAAATGTATATTTGCCTCGGATCCAAAATTGTGTAATATTCGTCATTTTTATTTACGTTGTTTATTTTTTTGTTATAGACTAAAGGTTTACAATAAGTAAGTACTTAAATGTACTCGTTTTATTCTTTTTATTTTTAATATTATTCTTACATTTTGCAGCGAGCCAAAGGTCACGTGCCGGTTCTGTATATTTAAATCTACATATCACCTACATCAACCATCAGCTCGGAACTTGTATAACAAAGTAACAAATGGTACCAGACCATTTTTTTCCTTTTTAAAAACTACATGATATAAACTATTTACCAAATCCCTACTGCTTCTTCTTAAGTCCATAGGGTTCATTAGAAGACCAGGGCTTTCATCTAAATCCGTTGCTTAGGACTGTAAAGGACCTTCAATATAAAATCAACATAGTATTATTTTATCTCAACAAAAATCTGATAGACTAGGTGTATTTGTTTTGTATAACTGATACAAATATTTTCTTAATTTTTTGGCAAAATTCATATCAAAGTCTTTGACGCACTTTAGGTCTTTGACGTGTGGTATGCTGCCCTCCTTAAGAAGCTTACTTCCTATGGTCTTCTACGTATACTTTCTTCTTAGATATTCAGCCTTCCTTCTAATTGACGTATATCTGTTATAATCGATGGCCACTTGTTATCTTTCAGTAAATCAATATTGCGGTATTTCAAAGCTCATCTACTCTTAAATTGACGATCTACTGTATACTCTTGTGACAGATAACTATTCCATGATTAATCTCATTCATATTTTGATTATCATAGTTGCCTTTGCTTTAATTTTTATTTTTTCAAATCAGTCAGTGCAGGGAGATACAGGTTACTTCCATTAATAATAAATTGCAGAACCAATAATTTTCATTTAAAGCTTTTTAAAAATCTTTCAGTAACGCTAAAAAACTGAGCCTATTCTCATACCCTACTACTTACTTAGGCTTGACGTCTATCTCAAGAAAAAAGGAAGGTTTTACAAAACAAAATATATATTTTTCTTGTAGATGTTCTTTTCAGAATACCCTTAAGGCCGACCGTACACATTTTACTTTCTAATCCTACTATCGAACATGATAATCGGACCCCGTAATTCAAGGTCGACTTAATATGAAGTCTCAATCTTCGCATTCATCATACTATCGGACACGATATCTAAAGGTTGACTAATTTATGATATTATGTTTGTCGTGATCCGATATCGGATCGGACACGGTTATAAATAACTACACTGTAGTAGATATTTTGTAAATTCACAAGCCACAATCGGATGTGACAAAATTACAACAGACTTATGAAAGTGTGTGAAAACTATTTGTAAATTTACAGTTAAATTGTATGTAATATAATACTTTATATGTATATTTATGAAATTTAATTTTAATAACAGTATTACATGTTTGGTGTAATATCACACAATATTAGTAATGCAAATTAAAGAATAATAATTTTTTCACACACTTTTTGTAAAAGTCAGTTGTTTTTATCTTGCCCGATTGTGGCTAATAATAACCAACGTCCAACAAAGTAAATTTACAAAATATATTTTCGGTGTAAAATCAGTCGATCTTCAGGTAATCGTATCCGATAATCGAGTGCGATAGTAGGATTAAAAAGTAAAATGTGTGCGGCCTGCCTTCATTATAAACATAACGACTGTCACAGGATAACAAGAAAAACACATTTTTGTGCCTTATGGATTACTTTGTAATATCTAGTAATAATTTTGTTTTATTTATTACTAAGCTTAATATTTATTCCAAAATATTTCAAATATAATGCACAGAAACATTGAAAAAATCCTACAAAAATAAAATAAAATACACATATCAATTGTTCTTTATACAACTTTACTACAAATATTTAAAAAAGCAATTTTATACATACCTTAGTTTACTCTTTAAATTGTTAATCTCCCTAGTCATACTTTCGTGCGACTCGATCATATCTTCACATTCTCGCTGTGCTTTACGTTTCTGCGCCTTTTCTCTGGTTACTTCTTCTTCGGCCTCGTCTAACTGCCTCTTGAGCGCTTTAACTCTTGCGTTTCCTTTTTCAACCTGTAAACAAAGCAATTACAGGTTATCTTAATCGAATCGGACGTTTGCGGCCAAAGTAAATAAACCCTTAGCGCATTAGAATCTTTATAGTTCCTTCTCTACACTGATTCGCTGTTTTATAATATCTATTCTGCAAAACAATGTTCTAATACCTTCTATGTATGTAGATATGTTATGTGACATCAGAACTAGTTTTTTTTTCAGCATTTTTGTTATGCTAGCTTTTGCTTACGGGACCCAATTTTGGAATCTATCTTTATTTTTATTTTATCACAAAATTTACGCTTAACCCCATTTTGGAATTTAATATTAAAAGCTACCACTCATTCGTGAAGCTAAAATATGACGATCTAACCCAACTTACTTTAGTCAAAAAGTGGACGATTTTGAGATACAGGATATCAAAAATGTATTCTGGTTTCTGTCCTTTATAAATAATTTTGTCAGTAATAAATGTATTTCTTAGGGGGTTTTGAAAGGTGAAAAAATTGAATCTGCTATCTATTTTCTGCGTTACCTTGCACAAAGTAAAAATGAAATAGCTTTGAGCCACTTTGTATGCAACATAAATAAAAACGTTTATTCTTAAACATATTTTACATAAAAAAAGCGTATATGTGGTAAAAGATGATTTAACTAGCCGTTTTTAAGACACGTAGATTAAATCACTTCCTGAATGGCCAGGTCTAAGCTATACAGGGTGGAAAAGTTTTAAAAAAACAGGGTTTTTGTAACACTCTGTATCTTTAAAGTTAAGACATTTAGGACGTAGGTCTATTTAAAGCTTTTTTTAATCACGTAAGGATTCACACTCTTAAAGATTAACATGTTATTCCGAAACTCCCTGTATAGCTTCGACTTGGTCATTAAAGCAGTGATTTTTGCAAATCCACCTACGTATCTAAAAACGGCTGCTTAAATTATTACCACGTAAACCTTTTTCATGGAATATATGTTAAAAAGTAAGAATTTTTATTTCAATGTTACCTACTGAGCGGCTCAAAAAAGTTATTTCGTTTTTAAATTGTGCAAGATACTGCAGGTGGCGCTCTCTAGAGTTTACAGTAAAATTACTAGGAGTTTCTAATTTCTCACCTCCCAAAATCCCCTATGCCAAATATTGTGACCATACATCTCTTATTTACAAAATTATTTATAAAAACTAAACCACTTAATCCAAAATCATCCACTTTTGGACTAAGGTAAGTTGGGTTAGATCGTCGTATTTTGGCCTCAGAAATTTGTGGTAGCTTTATTCCGCATCTTTTAGAAACACCCTCTATGTATGGATTTTTAATAAGCACATTTATTTTTATATGGCGACTGGCAAAAAGTTGGCAACATATACAGGGTGTCCCGAAGATACGTGCGTGTACAGCGTTTGATGACAGACTCCGGACGTAAAAATAAGTCGATTTGAGTGAACTTACCTATGTCCAAAAGTTGATAATAACCAAGATACAGGTTATTTCGTTTTTTTTTCTGAATAATTTTGGCAATAGTAAACCTTTTTGCTCGAAATTTGCAGTTGGATTTTTTTACAGGAGACAATTAAATTTATTTTGAATTTTAATGTAGATTGTAGTAATTGTAGTTATTGCACATAATAAAGAAATATTTTTTTGGTGTAACCATTTGCTCTAGCAAAATTTTGCAAGATATAAATAATCCAAATACACTGTTTAAATGGTTAAGTGTGTAAGTTAAAAAAATAAAAATTAAAATTTCATGCTTTTTCGTTTATGACCAATTTACTTTTTTAAGCTTTTGGACTAAACACTAAATCATTTAAAAGCAAATATCGCGAAAACCGTAAGCCTGGGCGACTTTTTCAAAGTATACTTTTATGTAAAATGAAAATGTACATAGACTAAGCCGCAAAAAAGTTGTGACATTGAAAACGTGAGCAAAGTCGACAAACAGCGCCTTCTAAAATTTACATTAAAATTCAAAATAAATTTAATTGTATCCTTGTAAAAAAATGCAACTGCCAAATTTCGAGCAAAAAGGTTTACTATTGCAAAAATTATTCAGAAAAAAACAAATTTTTTTTTTTTTTTTTTTAAGTGTGTTTAAGTGTTTCTTTTTTTCTGTCAAGGGAGCACCCATAAATTATGTAAGGCATTTAGGGGATGGGGTTCTAGTTAAATCGCACCGTGGGGGTATGTGCAAATATCACGTAATTTTTGTATTTTTTTACCACAGGTAAAATTTCACAGGATAGATTTGGGTAGGTCCCACTGTTTGGGTCGAAGACCTTTCGGTTTAAAAAATGGTGCCTTTAACATATAGCAGGAGTGGCCAACCGGTCGATCGCGACTATTAGTCGAGTCGATCGTAGCACGGTCAAAAATATAAATACCTAGAAACAGGGCCGTGCCTACCGGGTGGTGCAATGCACCAGGGCGCAACGCATGTGAAAAGGATAGTCGGAGAAAGGGCCGGTAGTTACGAATGATTGTGGTTTTGAAAAAATGAGGTGGAGACTATTTTTGCTGAATGAATTTTTTTCGTCGAAATATGAAATTGGTAGATCGCACTAGGTATCGTCACTGAAAAGTGACGATCTTGGGCCTAAACAAGTTGGCCACCCCTGACATATAGGAATCACACGTGAGATTGGAAGACGTGGATGGGGGTTGAAGCAAATCTCATCAGGGAGAAAAGGGGTCAAAAAATTGAAAATAGCACCTCACGTAATTTATGGCATTCCCACAAGCACTTTGGCATATCCGATATCCTGATAATCGATTTTGACATATCTCATGTAAATAGCAGTATGGCGGGAAATTTGAATTAAGTAAGACAAAATCACGAAGAGTGTGGTTAGATGGTAAAATATTGATAAAAAGCCAAAAAGTAAAAAGTTTTTAACGTTTAGTTTTAACTTTAATTGCAAAGTTTAAGCATGTTAAAGTATAATCGTATCATTTAATTAATCTAAAAAGCTTAATTAAATTAAATAACATTTGTTTTAGATATAATATAAGACTATTCTTTTATTTGTTTGGAAACCTTAATTAAAAAATTGGTTTTTGCTAGAACACCTCCTGTTGCAATGATTTATGTCTGAAAACCTTTTCGGTCTTATCAAAAAATATCGTTAAAAATAAGATTTGTTGGTTTTACTCCTTAAGACTAAAGACGTTAGATTATAGATTGTTTATTTTACTTGCTGACATAATTAAATAATAGATGTAGACAACATCAAAAAATGTAATGTTAATTTTTAAGTTTTTGTACAAAATGTTTTTACTGACAACTAAAACATGACTAGAATCAACACACTTTACTATTTGAGCATATTTTTACGATATGGTCTGTTAAAACAAATGTAATTAAGTTTAATTAAGCTATTTAGGTAAATAAACTGGTACACTTTTACTTTAATAAAACAATATGTAATAGAACATATTTTGTGAATTTTTTGCTGGTATTTGTATTATGTACTTACCTGTTCTTTGTACTGGTCTGCGTGACGTCGCTCATCTTCAAGTTGCATGACGAGCTCCTTAATTTTCTTGTCGAGTTTTCGATTGTTCTTTTGTTGGGCAAGTCGTTCCTTTGCTTCGACCTGAAATCAAATAAAAAAGATATATTTTTTGTAAGGATAAATAAATGTACTTTTCTTTTAACAAATTTCTTATGTGTCCATTTAACTAAAAAAATGTAGGCAATTAAAGTATACCTCAAGTTGTTCTTCAAGGTTGGCTATCTTGCTTTCCAAGGCTGAGATAGTGGCCTTAGTCTTTGTTCTCTGAGCAGTTTCTAATTCGGTAAGTTTCGCCTTTAATTCTTTATTCTGTCTTTCCAATAGTAATCTGTTTGATTCTATCTTCTGGTTGGCTGACCTTTCATTTGACAGCTCTGCGGTAAGTTGATCAATACTAAGTTGAGCCTTAAATTAAAAAAAAAAAAGATAAATAAAATGTATGTTTTAAATGAAAATTTTACGTCTGTTTTTCTATAGTAAGTGAAAAAGTACCTTTCTTGAGCGATCCTGGAGCATTTCATTTGTGCTCTGTTCCTCTTCTAGTTCTTCCTCAAGGGTGGCAATTCTAGCTTCAAGGCGACGTTTCTCATCAATAAGGAGAGAACCTATAAAACATTTTATTTAAGTTATTAAAATCTATTTTTTCTTTTAGAAAAGCATCTAAAAAGAAATCACTGCCTTTTTGAACTACTGGAATATATAAAAATTTACCTTTACTATTGCTGGAATTAATTTCCTCCAACAATTCGTCTCTCTCGGTTTCTGCTGCCCTTCTTGCTCTTTCAGAACTTGAAACGTCTTCATTAAGTTGCAAAACTTCAGCTTCTAACGTTTTCACTTTCCTTTCAGCTTCTTTGCTACTGGCGGCGAGTTCGTCTCTCGCCGCTCTAGCCTCTTCAGCATCCCTGATTGCTTCTTTGCACTGCTGTTGGGATTTCTTTAGTTGCTTAAGAGCGTCCTCTTTTACTTTACAATGAAGTTCAATTTGGCTTTCTAGTTCTTTTATATCACCTGGAAGAAAATGGGTAAACTGTTAGTTTCGTTTATTAGATAAATCTACTTTGTTTAAGTTTAAGTTTGTGACTATTTTACCAATAGCAACTAGATTTATTATGAGCATTTACAGAAAGATGAAATTTTTAGAGTTATTTTTCATGTTTAAGCAAAATATTATTTAGACAATTCATTTGGAATAGAATTTTAAAAGACTTTATTAATGTTACAAAGGCATCAATAAGTTTTATGCAACTATAATTAGAGTTATCAAAAATTATTTGTTTTAACTTTTTATATTTAAATAGCCTAAAAACTCTCATAGTTTGCTTTTCAAACGCCTGCTTTCTCCAAGTTCCTACACAACACAATTTTTCAGCTATAAATGAATGTAATCAAGGCGTTTTAACCAAATTAGAGAGTTCAATAAAATTTTGTATTATTGATTTTATCGATTACAAACTTTATTCTGAATAATTTTCCTAATCACATTATGCTTAAAAATAATAAAAAAAATAAGGTAGTTTACTCTTGGAAAAAAATTATGTTTTTTTATTTTTATTTTTGCGAATCCTGTGTATCAATTCAGCATTTTCGCTTCGTGATTCATATAGTAAATTTATGAAACAGGCATTTTGAGCGAGCAATTCTAATTTCGCTGTACACCAGTTTTATTAAAATTCGAACAAACTCGGTGCCAGGATGCTTTTTGTAAAAGCAAGAGCGAAACGAGAAAATGCGCATTGTGAAGGAGCCCGGTTAAAGCATCGCATGAATAGGACTTTTAGGACAAAATTTAACCTCACAAATTAACTTTCTGTACCTTTTATTATTTATTTGCAGTCTCCCAATTCACTACACATGGTTTTTATTTCCAAGAAATATTAATTACGTCACATAAAAATCGAATAGCACACGAAAAGAAAAACAATATTAATTTTTAGGTTAGGACGTTCAGTTCTCTTCTGCGACACCTCCATAAACAACGGTTCCAAATAGCTGGAATTCTCCGAGTATTATATCAGCAGAGTGAATCCGAAAATTGATCGCTCAGAGACCGGCCAATTTCATCGAACACGCACATTTATTGCTCGACAATAGAACTCCTTTGCGTGAATATAAAAATTTGTACTGCACTGCCAGAGTTCGAGCTTAGTGCGCATTAGGGCGACTACGTGAATTCGCTAATATTTTTAATAACAAGCAAAATTTTTCATAAAGAATGATATTTTTTCGAAAAATGAAATATTTGGTCCAATTGTAAACCCCATCCGTGGACAGTCTATATAAAGTGTTGTATATTTTCATTATTATTTTCGGATATAAATCAATATAATTTAAAACGTTATCAGTTATTATTTGTTTAAAAACTAAAAAGTCTTTAAATGTGCGAATATTTGTAAAGTCCGGCACTGCGTTTTTACGCTATATGCTAAACATAAATCCGATGTATTACGGAGACCAAAGACCAATGTCAAAAACTAAGCACGTCATTTTCCACCAACCTGTAAAGTGTAGCATCTCCTTTGCCCACAAAATTGTCGACTTGGTAATTTTGGAACTGTGTCTTCGTATACAGATGGAAAAAATCTTGACAAAAAATATACATGACAGATAACTTACCTCCAAAACCCAGCGCCTTTTAAAATAATGATTTTTAGTCTAACGAACAAATGATTAAAAAATAATAACCTTAAAGTCTCCTCAGTTTTTTGTTCCGCAGTGTATGTCCATCAATATTAATGCTAAAGCCACCGTATAGAAATGATTACCAAATTTAATAAATCACACATTAGATCAATTTTAGTGAATACTACTAGTATCTGGAAGTCTAGAATCCATATTTTGTTAAAAAACATCGAGATTTTAAAACGAATATAAAGCAGACGAAAATCCCAAGTGAAACCAAAAATTTAAGCTATGAAGTATTGATAAGTACTATTTTCACATTGTTGTATCACACTACCAAATAATTTCATATATAACGAAATAGTATCCCTAGAGCGCAGTGGGTGAGTAAACTGGAAATGCAGTATCAACAAATTCACTTAAAAACAGGGTGGATTAAGATTTTAAACTTTTAGTACATTGTGCATTGCATTTAAATTTAACTATAATTTAAACTTAAAATGTGTTCCTTAAAAATTAATTCTTTATAATAGACAATTAGGAATATACGATTAAAGAACAGTAGTTTTATCAGTTTTTAGCTGTCTACTATTATTAATAAGTAAATAAATTATTTTATTTTTGAAATATATTTTTAAACTTTATTAAACGATTTACTAACCAACGTGTGTTTAAAGTAAATTTCTAAATGACTGAATGAATCTTTTAAGTCTTACCTTCAAGCTTTTTCCTTGCACTAACGGCGGCTGCCCTTTGCTTTCTCTCTTCATCGAGTTCGGCCTCAAGATCTCTAAGCTGCTTGACAATACCTCTTCGTTTTTCTTCTGCCTGTTCTTCCTTAGCTTGAATGTCTCTTTCGAACTGAGCCCTTAATGCCTGCATATTAACCTCTAACCGAAGCTTGGCGTCTTCGGTAAGCTGAAGTTCATCTTCAAGTTCTTCATTTTGAGCTTTAAGTTCAGCAAGTTGGGATTCTAGAGATCTCTTAGCCTGAAAACAATGTATATTAGTTGTCATGCATGCATCTTTGTTTGCGTTTATTCAAACAAATAGTTTTTAGTTTTCACCGGGCGTTAATTATAAATTTACACCCCTTCCGAGTCTACAATTGGAATTTTATTATTTCTTAAGATATACGAGATGTGTCCAAAAGTATCGGACCTGCTTGTGTACCTTCGCGCCGAAGTGTTCCAGAGATCTCTGTATGGCATGATCATCAAAAGTGAAGCTTCACAAATTTCTTGACTGGTCTTAGCTGTCTAAAAAGCGGCATGTTTATTTACAGTATGTTTATTTTTACCAAACGTTTTTCAGTTCGGCGGATTATTATTGTTAGCAATGACTGAACGATTAGATCTTGTGCGGCAATCATTAACGAAACCCAAAATTTCACTGCTTCGTCAACCTCCGTACAGTCCTAACTTGGCCCCCTGTGACTTTTGGTTGTTCCCAAATTTTAAAAATCCACTCAAAGGCCACGGGTTAGTCAATAACCACAATTGATACTCATAAACTACCTCTTCTGACTTCCAGGACTGTGTTGGAAAGTGGAAGCAGCACTGGGAGTGTGTTGATTAATCAAATGGGGACTACTTTGAAGGATGCCACTCTCGCGATAATGAGAACTAACGCCAGCACGAGATACACAAGCAGACAAAAAATAAGATTTATTTAAATTTAATGCACTCTCCATTAAAAAGATCTTTTAGAGAACTAAAAATACCACACTTGATATACAGGGTGTCTCTAAAAGGTGCGGAAAAACAAATTCTCGAGGATAAAATATGACGAGCTAATCCAACTTATCTAAGGCTGTGTTTATGTTAGAGCGGTTTTAGGCGAGGATAGCGGCGCGGCTTGACCGAAGCAGCCTTATATTACTGTACCATAAAGGTGATTTTATCGAGCCGCGCTGCTAACCTCGTTCCTCGCCGCTCCAACATAAACACACCCTTAGTCCAAAAGTGGATGATTACGGATATTAAAGGTGTTAAAAATTTACTCTGATCTTGATTTTTTTAAATAGCTTTGTTTAATAAATGTATTGTCACAATATTTGGGTAGAGGGGGTTTCATAGGTGAGAAATAAGAATCTGCCATCAAGTTTATTGTAAATTCTAAGGCCCAGTTGTACAAAGCAGGTAACTTAGTTCTACTAAACTGGGGTCAGGCCTTTGAACTTTCCGTCAAATCTCAATTTGTTTCAATTCCTTGACACTGACAGCAATATTGAGACTTTATGAAAAGATCAAAGGCCTGGCTTCAGTTCATTAACGAAATAACTTCTTTGAGCCACTCTCTATGTAACTTTTAGATAAAAATTCTTATTTCTTAACACATTTTACATAAAAATGGTCTACTTGGTAAAAGTTCATTTAAACAGCAGTTTTAAGATATCTGGATTTAAAAAATCATTTCCTTTATGGCCAGGTCTAAGCTATACAAGGGGTTTCGGTATTAGATATTAATCTTTTAGACATCCTTGAGAATCTTTTGTACGTAAGAGGAAGTATGGCGAGTTATCAGGTTCACTCAGACATCCACAGTCATATTACTAGACATAAGCAAAACATTTTACAACAAATTGCCAGAACTTGTAAAAGACTTACTGGACAAAATTTTTAATATTAGAATTAAGGAAAATGTATAAACAAAAACAAAAGTATGGCTTTTTAAAATGGTTTTAATGTGTTAGGTTAGTTTAATGTGATGTGTTAATTTTTATGTGTTATGTAGGTTAACTGTGCTGTTGGCTGCTTTGTTTTGCAGTCTTCAGTTAGAATATATTGACGTATGTAAACAATTTTTTGTAGTGGCATGAATAAATTGAGTATTGAGTATAGAGTGTAAATCTTTAGGTATTTTCAGAAACCAATAAAAATATGGTGATATAATGTGTAGGGTTTTTCTACAGATCTTACTTCTTGTCATAACTTGTATATCTTAAAAAATTTAAAAACCAATTACTGATTTAAAAAACCAATTACTGATTTAAAAAACTACACATAAACTGATGTTTTTGGTAATTTTGTAGAATAAAAAATAAAAAGTTAAGGGGGAAGTGTAAATTAATCACTTGACACCCGGTACCCTTGACATTACTACCGAACATACATACCTTCTCTAATTCGTGCACGTTCTTGTCAGCAGTGCCCTGGTTGTTAACTAGCTCGTCAAGTTCGCCCTGTAGCTGCCTCCTTACTCTTTCCAATTCATCGATTTTAACATTCGAATCATCGAGCTCACGTTTAAGAGACAAAACCAAAGTTTCCTTATCTCTCGCTTCCTTTTCTACTATGTCTTTTCCTGAGCTAGTTGTTCGCTCACTGCTTTCTCTTCCGCTAAGACCTTATCGAAGTTCTTTTGCTTCTTCTCAAGCTCAGCTACTTTTTGTCTCTGGGTTTCCAGGTCAATGTTTGCATCTTCTAATTCTGCGGCGATTTTCTTTTACTTCTTTCCAGTTTGTCGTTCGCCGCGGTAAGTTCTTCAACTTGTCTATTAAAAAAATAAAAAATAGTTTATTGATTTTGACCAATTTAATTGGGAATAATTATCATATATTGTAATGGATGATTTAGAACTACTTTTTTACATGCTTTTCGAAAAAAATACCTCTCCCAAAATACTTCCTACTAGTACCAAATTATTCTTAATAAAATGCTTTTTAGTATATGCTAATGAGCCATCATCGTTCCATTAAAAAAAAAAATACTTTTATTCTACCCTGAGAACTTGTGAAAAACAAAAGAAGTATTATTTTAATTAGGTTTTTAAACATCTTTTCTTTTTAAAGAATGGCGTAAAATCCAGAAAAAGCATATTTTGGAGTGTTGCTCATTCGAAAGTTGATTCGACGTTTCTAATATCCAAACAAAATAAACTACCTTTGTAATACTTCTAAATCTTTCGCAAGTTTCTTCTTGCTTTCTTCCAAGATAGCAGCTTGTTCTGCTTCATCTTCAGCCTTTTTCTTAGCTTCAGCCAACTGGGCATTCAATGTGACTAATTGTTTTTCTAGATTCTTTTTCGCCTCTTCCTCCTCTTCAATTTGTTCTTGGAGGGTCTCTTTATCGGATTCTAATTGTCTTAGTTTAGAACTTAGACTCAGTTTCTGCCTTGTTTCCTCTTCTAGGGCGGCTTGAGCCTCAGCAAACTGCGACTCGATGGTTGCTTGGTTTTCACGGCAGTAGATGCTCTGAAAATAGGGAAAAATTATTATAAAACCAAACTACTCTTCACTCTTTTTGTAATTATTTGCGAGGAGCAGTATGAGTCACTGTTTTTTTGTATTACTATAATAAAAACATTTTTGTGTGAGAAAAACTTACTTTACGTTCAGCTTGTTCTAGTTGGGGAAATAACATTTTCAACTTCTTGTTGCAATTTAATAGTTTCTCTTGTAGTTCAACCCTTGACCGCTCTACTTCTGCCAATTTGGCGGTTACTCCTGCCAACTGGTTTTCAGCTTGTTTACGTCTCCTTTCACCTAAAAATGCGATTAAAAATTAAGTTGGGCATCCTAAAAATATTTGCAGCCCATTTTCTATTATCGTTCTTAGAAAAAATTAACTCCAAATAAAACTTGTTTCATAATTTGTTGGTTGGCATCTATTTTAAAGTTAAGCTATACAGTTAAGTTTAAAGTATTTTTGAAAAAAGATATTTAACACAGTAAAAACAAACAAATCACATGTCTTTAAAAATGTTTTTCCTACAAAAAAAATATATTTCATTGTTTCATTAAGTTTCATAAAAGGACTTTAATTGCATGGTTTTAACTTCTTACTTGTATAAAAACTGGATAACGGAACTTACCTTCTTGCCTACTAAGCACCCAACATTTCTAAGTTCGCTAGTTAAATCTGCATTCCTCAGCTTCGAGTGCTTGTTTGGCTTTCTCCAAGCTAGCTTTTTGTTTTTTAAAGTTCTCCATCTGTTCATTAAGAGCGCCAAGATCCTGAGAATGCTTATGCCTCATCTCAGCCTGTGTCGCCTCGTGCAATGCAGTTTCCTCTTCCAAACTTTTCTTGAGAGAGGCAAGTTCTTGTTCTCTTTTTCGATCGAAGTTCCTGTTGGGCTGCCGTTGTATCTAGGGAGTCCAAAAGTTCATTTTTAAGAGCCTCTAATTCTTCGTTGAGGTCGCGTTTCATTTTTTCTGCTTTCGTTCTTGCAGCCTTTTCTGCTTCTAAATCTTCTTGGAGTTCAGTTAGTTGACTTTCAAAGTTCCTCAGTGCTTTTTGCGCTTGTGCTTTTTGCGCACCTTCCTCGTCTACTTTAACCATAGCTTGAGCAAGTTCTTTCTTCCCGTTTTCCCAGTTGTAGTTGTAATTCTTCAATTTGAGTGCGCTTTTCTTGAACCTGTTCTTTTAGGTCATTAACCTCTGTTTCAACTTTTCTCTTAGTTCTGTCAGATTCCTGTCTTTGTTGATGATCCTTAAGAAGACGTTCTTCAAGCTCGGCAATTGTAAGATTCGTGTTTTGTTTTCAATTTGGCCAAATGTTTAGCTTTCTCTTCTTCTTCAGCGAAGGGCTTGGCTTAGGTCATTGCTACGCTCCTCAAGAATTTTCTTTTCTTTTACCAGTTTTTGATTAGTGTCTTCTGAAAGAGCCAAATCTTCTTCAAGCTTTTTGATCTTGGCATCACACTGAACTTTTTCCAATTGTAATTTCTGCCTTGCAGCTTCCTCTTCCTCCAATTGTTCTTCAAGATCTGAAATGGTAGTTTGTAGTTTTTTCTTTTCAACTGTAAGAGAATTGGTTCGTTCTTCCTCTCTCCTCAATTCTTGCCTCAAGATCGTGAAGGATTTCTTCTAATTCTTGTTTTCGTGCCGTCAATCTAGCCCTCATTTCTTCAGCTTCGGCGCACAACTCAACTTCGGCTTGAAGTTGTTCCTGTAGAACAATTTTTTCTTCTTGTGCTTTCTGATATTTACTTTCATATTCTTCAGCTGCTTTAATATGATGCTCTAGCTTGTCTTTAACTTGTTTAAGTTCATCCTCTTTTTGCATAAGTTTTTCCTCTTGTTTTGTAACTTCTAGCAAAGGTTTGACTTTAGTGTAAAGCCTCCACCATTGCCAATTTCTTAACTTCAAGTACGCAGAACAATTCTCCCTTTGAATGATTCTAATTGCATTACGTTGTTGAACGCGTTTTTTGATAGTTACGGCCTTGAAAGAAAAACCTCTGCAGAAAGCTTGGAAGTTGACTTCATAAGATCTGTAATCTTGTAATCTCTTTCTTTTCTTCCAAGTGAGCCAAAACTCCAGCTCTAAAGAATATTTTGGACTGTCCAATGCGGTACAAATTAGAATCAGGTTCTAGCTCTTAATCATTGTTTCACAAAAGCTTTTTTTACCATCCATAAAACCTTTGATTAGTAGGAGTAAGAGAAGTTCATAACGTTGTGACGAAATTCTTGGAATGGAATTCTGTTGGGAGTCCTTGTCTGCAAAAATCACGGTTCGCTTCAGTACGCCATTGCATCTTAGCTGATCAGGAACCCAGGAGGGCGTGGGTTTACCATGCCTGCTTCTCATGATTTAAGAATAGCCACTTGCCTAAGATAGGGTCCCATGTTACAGAGGATTGCCATATAAGGTTTGCCCATTGTTCACTTATATAGGTAAACGGTTCTGAAGACATGCCTTTGGCCCTGCCCAAAAATTTCTCGTCTTTCCATATGCTGCGAATGGATCTTGAGAAGCGAGTAACGAACAACATTTTCATTTAGTCACTGTAAGCCACTGGTTTGCACAATGATCCTTTGCCAGCATAGTGTATAATCGAAAAGTCGGCCGCTCACGAAATCGCTTTTGAACTGAGATGTCTTGAATAGGCGCTTACAAGTTTGCGTCTACAACGTCTTGTCTATTGCTGGGAAGGACATTCCTCATCCCAAAGGAGCCATAATACCCCGCCTAGGTTTATCTATGAGATCAATTGTGGGTTTGCAAGTCAAGACGAGAAATCAATAATTTCCATTCAATGCCTTCACATTAGTACTCCTCCTGTTCCAGAAATAAAAGCGGTGGCCTGGTTTAAACAGCTGCTGAAGCTTTTTCATTGGTGTAGTTAATACACAACTGTTCAGGGAATTTAGGTCGAGAAAATTTCCAAAACCTGCTATATCGGAATACCTATAAAAGCTAGCTCCTTGACGTTTGTCACTTCAAGGATCGATTTATTCTGTGAACTAACCATTTAAACACTCATTCTTTCTATGCTTTGAAACAGCTTCAGCAGCAAACTCCACCTGTTCTTTTGTTTGACTTTTAGTGACAAAATCACGGCCCACTTTGATCCTTGGTTTCAAGAAAGCCGTGTCATGTCAGTAACAGATAAACCCAGTAAATGGGCGATTTTCTGGGCAATCGTGTATTCAGGAGTAGAGATTGGCTTGATCGGAATTACGATCCTGGAACTGCATTTTCCGAAAAGCATTACAGCTGAGACTACTCTAAATATGGCATCGAAATCTTCAGAGTCATGCCTAATATTCATACTTTTCTGATTTGCCTCCGGGTCCAGGCGGCGTCTCGTCAGTTCACCATTTTGATGTGATTATTCATCCACGGAAGAGTTGTAAGATCTTGGGAATCTTCAGGTAATGTATTCCTCTGTGGTAAATGGGGATTTACTCGATCGTCATAGAGACCTATTGGGTAGCAAAGGTTAGATGATAAAGAAAAAAATGTATATCTTTTTATCGGTGGGGAAGCGGCTTTAGATTTTTATTATGTCGAAAAATACTGTAATCATTTCGGCTTGTGAACATTGTTCGGATTATATAACTGATTGGCTGAAATATTTGCTTCACAAATAAAAGAATTTAATAATAATAATATTTTCCTTTATCCTTAATTTATTCTTTCCAAAATCAAAAAAAAAAAAAAAATAGCCACGTCGAGAATGTCAAAATGACGTTTTTTTTCACAACTTTGCCAGCTCTCCGCTCTCTTTGCGAGAAATTGTCAGACACTGTTTAGCCATGTAATTAACTTACCCTATCGTAATCTGGCTTAGCAGCTCATGAAAATTTCTTATGGATATATTTTTGTTTTTTTTTTTTTACCATCGGCCCTGTATAAGGGGGCTTATATTTGGTGGAGGTACTTAACCGGGTACAAGGTATCCTCTGGTAATTTCTTAAACGAAAATGAACAGATTTTAGTCTAAGTTTATCAACTAGACTAATTACACTTATTTTAAATCAACTGTCCAAGATGAGAACAATCGGTTTTAAATGTGTAAATATTTCTTAAAATGAATGCATATTGGATACCAACTGAATTTTATTAAATACTTACGAATCTTGACGAATTGTCATTTTTGATTGTCTTAGCGTTTCCAAACGCTTCCAGGATTGGGTTGGCTTGCAAAAGTTGCTGTTCTAATCCGCCCTGTTAACAGAAGAAGTGCATATTAGAAAAAGCAATAAACATTAAAATTGTAAAAGAAAACAGCCAAAATATCAAATAAACCTGAATCTGTAAGTTAATAAACAAATATATCAACTAAATTATAAAAAAGTATTTTAGTATTATGGTAAATGTGATTTATTAGATAAAAATTAATCAAACAAATAAATAAAAGGTTTGAATTCTCTGCAGTGTATATTAAGGCAAACATAGGAATTTTTGGGAGGTTAAATATTTGATTTGTTCATTTCAAAAACCACATCAAATTTTTCTTTAAAACCAGATTTTTCTAATTGTTTTTTTTTATATTTTTGTCTTTCTTATTCACAAACTGAGTTGGTAAAAAGTATCTAGGTATCTAAAGCTGATGGGCATGAAGAACTTAACGGTGATGTTGGCGTAGTTGCCAGATTTCCCAGTTTTCTGGTACACGTATTTTTTCGATTTGTTTTTTGTTTTCTTCTTATGGAAGCCTGATTTTTTTATCGCAATAAATTAGACATGAAAAAATTTGCTAGTTGATAAAATATGACACCACCAAATATTTGGTAAGAAGTACAGAAGCACTAAAATATATATAAAACCGCATAAGCTGCGTTTACAGGTTACAAGTTGCCGATAAATGACAAAACTGAATTTTTACGAAAATTTTGCAAAAGTGCTTATATGACATATATGATATGTTCAATCAGGCACGCCTAACACCCTTAAATACCAAATTTTGTAAACACAGCTTTAGCGGTTTTAAACATATTTAGGCGTTAACATACTTTTTACTAACCCAGAATTTTCCCTTCAAGTCAAAATTGTATAGTTTTGACTTATTTTGTTTTGGAAATGAACCATTTAATTATTTTAAAAAAACTTGTTTGCATGGGAGCTTTTGAATACCAACATCTCCAACGAGAAGGTCTTTACGAAAAAAATGTTGTATAAGAGTGTGGTACTAATCAATAAATAATAATCAGGTAATTCTCTGAACATAAAATAAACAAATTATCTTTTTCCAGATGTCGAAATAGTGACCAAACCATAAAATCATAAAATTAACATTTTTGTACAAATTTTCAAGTTTCATTGCAGAGAATTCAAATAAAAAAATATTTTCAAAAAACACAACACGTGAATAAAACGCAATTTTATTGCGATGCGGATGTGAAAATTAAGCAGCTCACAACAATTATCACTTTCTTACCGTGAATTCCTTGGATGGACTCTGTGGTTACGACCGCATGTAAAAATAAGGAAAACTGGCTTAAGATGAAAAACCCAAGCTTACTACTGTCTAATTACTCATTTAAATGCATAATTATTGCAGGTAAATACTAAGCCAACCAAAAATATTTTATTTTAATTAATTGATAATAAAAACCAAAATATAAACTCTCATTTATTAAGTGTGCAACATATCAACTTTTTACTGGAAATTTTTCAAAAAAGAATTATTTATAGAAGTCTGTGTCTGGTTCTCAACTATATTAGCAAAAAAGACCAAAAATATATAAGGTAAGGCTCAAATTTTAAGCCATACTTACTGGTGTTGAAAACGCAGGGAATTTAAAAACACGCTACAGCGTGTTTTTAAATTCCTGCGTTTTCTTTAATTCGTCGTACCTTTTTTATTTATATTTTTTAATCCTGTAAAAAATTTGACCGCAACTTTTTAAGCCAATTGCAGATATGCTTTTTATTTTTAAAAGTGAGCATTTTTGACTTTTTTAAATTTTAAATGGAACACCCGGCATATTTGTTCGGTATTAAAATGGCCAACAAGTTATCTTCTTAAAAATATATCACACTGCATTTCTTTCAAGACATTTTAGACGTAAAATATGCCCTTAAAATTTGGTGCGTGAATTTCTTAACACCCTGTATAGAGTACAAGAGCCCGTGAGCGGCAGACCTTCGTTATTTTGTAAAAGATAAAAGTTTTGCTCTCAAGTGCATGCTCCCAACATAGGTAAAAGCGATGATAGACTAAAGTTTGACTCATAGTGGCTTTGGCAGGTACCAGGTACGAAAGGTTAATGAATTGAAACTTAACAGTTTTGACAGTTCCAAACCCTTGGCAGACAAACACTAATGTGGCCTAATGGTCCGAGAAAGCCCAATATTTCTGTTATTGAACAAGATATATCAAAAAGTCTTATATAGGAGTTGTAGGGTTTATAAATGAGCATGTCCTAAATATATTTTGATGTACACAGAGTATCCCAAAAAACTTTAAAAAAAAACTTCACAGGAAAAACTGTTTTTTGAGGCCAAAGCCACTATGAGTCAAACTTCATTGTCTACCATCTACCTATGTTGGGAGCATGCACTGACAAACTTTCAGCTTTTACAAAAAAAAAACGAAGGTCTGCCGTTCACGGGCTCTTGGACTATTATGACGACATCGCAGACGAGACGATACGGATCGAAAAAAAAAGAATGAAATTAAATGAAGCAGCGCACATAACAGATACCAATGAATTACGCTATTTGACAAGTTTTTGGACCGATTCCTACTTGGGGATTTTAACCCAGGGGTTTTCACCCTGGGTGAAAAGAAGATAACGTTTAGGATGCACCCATGACCCATATGTGTGTGTGTCAAAAAACTTCACAGGGACAATTTTTTTCTATCCGTACCGTCTGTACGATGCCGTCGTATGTTCGCGTACCTCTAGTCTCCATTCGATAACTCTGTACTGTATCAAAAGGCAGACAACAATTGACCTAACTTATATTTTAATTTTGTAGAATTAAACAAAACAAAATCCATAGTTTCTTGGTGGTCTAGTTACACCCATAATACTTAATTCATACGTGAGTGGTAACCAATAAATACTCTATTGTCTGTAAATGGTGATTGGCATGAATGAAAATAAAATGTGTTGGCAGGCGTTCAAAAAGATGAAATAATTCGTAAGACATTGGCTTTTATTCATTGAAAATGTTAAATAAAAACATCTGTATTAAAATTTTCGTGTTTTGGCCGATTAAAAATAGATTTTTTAATGAAGTAATTTTATCAATGGTCTAACAGGTACAGCTTTGTGTTGAATAGAAACGTGAAAAAACTAATAACAATATCCACAGCAAAATGTTAGAGCCCTACTGATCCATGTCTAGCTTTACGCCCAAATTAAGGAAATACCAAAAGAAGTACTATTTAATTACTATTTGTAATTTTGAATTGTCGATATACATGGTATAACAAAATCTTAAGAAAGTTTAAAGGCATATCTTACATCAGAAAATTTAAAGAAAAAGTTCATATAACATCGGTCCATTAGAATTTTTAGTTTAAATATTTTTGGTTGGTTTAATATTATTTTACGAACACATCAAATAAACTACTATAACGGTTTTTACTAAAATAATCCAAAATAAAACACTTTAGAGTCAAGGTACACCATTACGGTAGCTATATTAGTATCATATAATACAGTGCTAGAAAGATTGCTATTTAATAATTTTTAGCAGTGGCGTAGCGTGCCTTGGAGGATTGGAAGGCCCCGTATCAAAATTAGTTAATTAGTTTGGGATTTTTGTTTGTATCAAACAAATTTTCCCTACTTTCCACATAACATTGTTTTCTCGGTTTTTCTCATATAAACATTGCTTTTTTCGTTCCTATCAAAAATGTTTGCCGAGCAAAAAAAAGGTCATTACTTTCAACTAACAATGAGATATTTTTGTTGACACACGTTAGGACCCCCGTAGCCCGGGGCCCCGTATCATTGATACGGCGGTAACTAAGCCCCTGATTTTTAGATTAATAGGAATATTTTTTTTCGCTCTAAAAACGTTTTTTTCAGTTTCAATACATAATATAAGTAGTAAGATTTTTTATAGGTACTCCTGATCTTATGTAACGGTTAATTTCGTAATATATACAATAGAAATTAAGACAATTGCATAAATAAATCAAAATGTAACTGTTGAACTAGATTGAAATTTCCGGAAAATTAGATATAGTGTAAAACCTTAAACCATTTAGTGAATATGGTGTTTAGGTTTTAATAGATATTGCCATTTTAAACAATTACAAAAGTAAATAAATATAACCTTCATTAAAATTTTTAATTTTAATATATTCCTATACACCCACTAGATAAATATAATACCTAGCTAGCATACAAGCACCTTGGAATCCGTATAAGCATATAAGTTCATGATATCATTAATAAAAATAGTATAATTTTATCGTACACTAAATAAAAGTATATTTTGAAAGCATTACCTACCCTTACGTTTAAAAGTAAAGACAAAAAAGTTAATTACATTTACCGTAACATTAAGGATTTGTTTAATAAACATAATGTAACAAAAAATATAGTTGTGTAGGTTTTTACTGTTGGAATTACACTTAAAAACGGACAGAGGTAGGGCCGCCGGAAACGTGTAAATAGTTAAAAATAAAAACAATGAAAGTCCGAAATTCCCCTAACTGATCCTTATTTGATGTACACTATCAAAGCAAGTGTTTCAAAACATTAAAGATTCATCAGAAAAAATATATTAAAATTTTGGTTTCTTTGTTAAGGTTTAGGTTTAAAGTTTTACTAAAGTAAAGCTGGATTTATAGTGTGACGTTTCCCTTTTCGTTATCGTTTAGTTCCTGATTGGCGCGTCTATAGTTTGCCGTTCAGCACTACCGATGCATAAATGTAAATTTATATGAACTATTTTGAGTTTACGGCAAATAATTCTTTCCATGATGTATAAAGACTATTTGGATAATAAATTCAGTAAAATAATTTGTACAGAAATAGGAAAAATAAAAACAAACATTGTAAATAAAAAGTGGGGTTCTAAAAAAGTTAATATTACAAACCGCTCTTGAACCACGTGATATTACCCTAAAGTAGACGATAAACCATCAAATCTTTTTCAAACCCGTTTGTCAAACAGGAAAATTTGATAGCATGCGGTTTTTTTTTAATGTGTTTGTCAAATTTAAAAATTGCTCGACATGCTTGATGGAAATTTGGATGGATAAACTGTTTAACGAGCATATTTGAAGGTGTGAGGTACGTTTTGTGAAGTACTTTTTGTTTTTTTATTGTTGTTATAATGTGAACACCAACAAGTTCACAGGTGAAAAAATTTAGCAAATAAACGGAAGTTTGACAAAACTTGATTGGATGTATGCGGTTGTTGTGCGATTAAATGTTCGTATTTGATAAAAAGTTTTATCGTTTACTGGCTGCTTAAGATGTGAATGGGTATTTATAAACGTTACACTGAAGAAGATAAAAGTTGGCCAGCTCAAACATCGAGCGTAAACGGTAACAGAAAGTATAAATTGATAAATGGGACGTCGTTGTTTCATCTGTGAACTGCAAACCTCAAACCACAAACGGAAACGTCAAAATATAAATCCAGATTAACATTTTTTCACTACAAATGAAAAATAATGTCTTAACTTTTATCGGTAAGTGTATTAATACCATACCCTAAGAGCTGAAGATATCAAAAAGTTGGATCGGTAAAATAAAAACATGTATATTTACTGAATTAAGGATCAGTGACGTAATAAAGCCATTATCATACCACATACCAGTTCCAAATCTTAATATAATTGTCACAAAAGTTTTAATTCTTGGGCATAGAGAAACTAAGTAAATAAACCCCTCCCGCACTCTGTAACTCGATAGAGAATAAATTTTCTTTCTATGCAATGTAAATCATATGACAATTTCAGGAAATTTCTTTTCTATTGAGTTACAGAGTACGAGGGCTGGTAGATACGAATAATGACCTTTCGCCTTATACACCTAGACGGCGCAGTTTTTACCATCTTTAACCTATCGCTACTGTGTCTGGCTGTTTTGAAGTTGCCAGGCGAGAGGCGCTGAGGCAATGTCAAGGTGTCAGCGATGTATATCGGATGTGACAATTCCAAACGAGGATGAGACACGTGTCGCCCTATTCATCGTGGCCCGAGGTTATCCATTTATTTGAAGGCTTCGTAATTATTTCAAGATTCAAGAGTTCTTTATTATATTAAAATTTGTAATTCCCAAATTTAAATATTTTTCGATCCAACTATCGCTAAACCAAGTATAACATACCAGCACTACAACATAATCTGTAAAACAACTCAACGCCATTAATCTAAAATGTAACCCGTAAAAGAATGTTTTTTTTAATTAGTTTATTGCAGACTCTTGCATGCATACTGTTTGTGAGAAATTTTAAAAAATTTCTGTATTCATCTGTTACATGTCAAGATATACCGTCGAAATCGGTGATTAAATAAGTATAGTTGTTGTTGTGTTTCCACAGGACGAGATTAAGATTGGTTACTTTATGCCCTCACAAACTACGGTAAATCTGCACAGGTCAACGGAAGCATGTATTGAACCACACAAACCTGTGCAGTTTCTTAACCTCTGAAAGGCGACCGGAAAAATATTGACAGTAATTATCTTTATTAACACCGTATGAAGGCTTGAGACCTATCCGGCATACCCGATTGACAAAGTCTAAATTCTTAAAAATACTCTTGAAGCCGGACTTTTAGATGTTCAATCCATTTTTCCAGAAACTGTTTGAGAGTCAGAAGGGTTAAAAAATAAGTATCATAAAATATTTATTGGCAGACTCACAAAAAAAAAGGGATAAATCCTTAGAAGTGGGACATGGTATAAAATATCAGACAAATATTTGTTACAGATACCAAAGCCAAAGCCCTATTACACGAATATTTTGGTGGTTATGGAATATAAAAATTTAAACGAACAGGGCTAGCGATATTCTTTTTTGGAGCAATTTTAGCCATGATATACTAATGATTTGGATGAGTAGTTTACATTAAGTTAGTTTTTGTCAACCCAATATTGATTTTTGTGAAGGTAAAATCCCTTTCTAGATAATTTATTCATTAAAAAAATTAAAATTAAACGTCTCCATATAAATTCCATCAACAAACCCTGTATGGACATAAAGTGCATACCATGTAAAAAAATAATTTTATGGAATTAAAAAACATTCATGTTATTGTAAGTAGGTGTCTATTTGTTTCTACAATAGACAGGCCAGAACTTTTTACAGATAATGTTTAGCTGTCTAAATTACCTTAAAATTAAAATAGGTGTAAAGTGTAAATTACTTACGATAAGGTCTTTTTGCTGTATATCCCCAAAGGCAACCATGCAAATAAAAAATAGAATTAGTTAAAATACACCAATAGCGTGCAAAATCAAGAATATAAAACAAACCACTTACATTACATTGTTTAAAATACCGAATATCTGTCAAGTGTTGGCTATAATAAAACTTGGGTCAAAATAGCTTTAGTTTCTTTAAACTCTAGTTTTTCCCATTGAAATTCTTTTAAAAAAATACCAGAGTTTAATGGCTAAACTTTTTAAGCAAAGACGATAAGGTTAGTAATAAGCAAAGAATAGTGCCTGGGCCAGTAATAAAATGGAGTTCATGATAAGAATCATTGTAAAACCTTTTTAGGGCTGTCCCAGTTGACAAGTCTAACACGAATATTCATACCGCCCTATATGGAAGCGGCGCATTGACCCAATCTGGCAAAGTCAGATGTTTCGGGTGTCGTACTGGGTGAACGCGTAACCTTTTTTTGTCGGACAAGTTTACCACAATGTTTTATATGAAATTTTTAAACATTGTGCCAAAAATGGTAAGAGTTACTACAGTCATAAAACCTTAAGACTCAAACACATGTTTCGGATATGGAACTCTTTCGAATTTGGCAAAATGTTAAAAAATTGCATTTAAAACATTGTAGTAAACTTGTCCGATAAAAAAGTGACGCGTTTGCCCAGACCGACATCCAAAACTTTTGACATTAACAGGCTGGGTTAAAGCGCCGCTTCCATAAATGGCGGTATGAATATTCGTGGTTGACTCGTCATCGGGAACCCTTTAAAAGGGTATTAATCCAGTTATAATATTATAAGTATTAGGTAACAATTAATTAAACATTTAACATTCTAAATCATAAAATAAAGGATTTTTGTTTTCTGTAAAATTTACGATTATGGAGATACGAGGTTTGCAAATTGTGGTAATGATATTTATTTATTTATTAAATATACGGGATTCCCCATTTTTACAATTATTGAATAAAATAACTACAAAATTAAATTCAGTTACAATAAGATAACTAACTAACAAATAACTGGTACATATGGCAGATCAAAAATATTTATTAACAAATCACAAAAAGAACACAGCTACAAGTAAAGTACTAATTTATTAAGGAACCATATGATTGATCTTAGATTAAAATTGAGACAACGTGCTGTTAAAAACATCCAATTGTGTACCAAAGGTGTTCAGCACAAGAAGAGCTCTATCCATCGGTGAGTGCATTCCATAGTTTGTGGTATAAGGGCGGATATGGAATAAATTAAAATTCCGAAGATTAGGAGAGGGGAAATTATTATTGATGATTGATATTATATATTGATGGACAAAAAGCGAACATTTATATTTTGGCACTTACATCTGACACTCTTCATTTGTCTAGAAGGTATGTACTTTGAAATGCCATATTTAAATTTTTTTTTTTAAACCCATGATGCGATAATGCCAAAAAATATTAAGCTGTAAGCTAATTAAATATCAAAATAAAGTAAATAAAGGTAAGTATTTTATTTCATAAATTATTTTTATAGTAAACAGATAATTTATCTTATCAGTAATGTTTAATAATGAAGATTAATACCATTTATTGACAGTTTTATTTCGAATAAAATGAATTTAGCTAAATTACATTCGTTGCAAGTGGTTTATTTTTTTATTCTAATCTATTTATATCACAACTAGTAACAAATTGCAGAACCTTTCAAGTGCACAATCATATACCATATTACCATACCAGTACTAAATATGTATGTATGTATGTATATACATAATAAAAAACTAATATAAATATTATGAATTTATATTTATATTAAAACCTATTTAAAATACATAAGCTTGTTATTATGTACCAATTTAAGTGGCGCCTTTTTAATGGTTTTAAAAAGTTATAAATATTACCACGACTATAACATGTACACGAATTCTGATGACACAATGTGGTCTAAATGTGCAACAAATGGGAAACTTTTTATTAGCAATTTGTCAAAAAAAAACATAATCTTAATAAAAGTGCATGGTCTGAAACTGTATTATAGCAGTAGTTAGTTTTAAAAGTTAGTTGGTTGTAACTACTCTAAAGAAATATTAAATGAAAATAATAAAAAGTTGTATCTTACAGGGTTAATTTAAAATTTTCTATTTTTTTAAATATAAATAGGAGGCCATGACTTGGTATTTAGGCGTAACTTTAAATTGTAAATAACTTTTCTATTTAACATTTTTAGAAATATGGTTACTCTAGTCCTAAACAAATTTTAGTTTTTTTGACCTAATCCGTATATTTTTTAACTTTTAATAAAACTAACTTAAATACAGTTTAAGAGCATGCACCAAGTTGTATAAGCAAAATAAATTTTATGACAAATTGCAAAATAAAAACGTTTTCCATTTGTGGCACATTTAACGGACCACAACTGCCTATCTTTAAAACTAATTTTAAAATAAAATAGCGCCTGCTTGTCCCTCAAAACAAATACATAGATAGAAAAATATTTGCATTATTGTCTCCTATGTATTCACAAAAAGTAAATTTCTAACAAAAATAATTGTTAATTAGCTCTGAAAGAAAGACCTTTGACTAGTGTAAAAATCCGCATGGCCTGAGTGGGACAGAATTTAGATTTATTAAAAAGTAGCTCATTTTCTGAGCTTTTAGAAAAATTTAAAAACATAAAAGTAGTTTCATGTAGGTTCATAATAATTTGTTGTTTATTATTTCGGCTAAAATGCAACTTTTTTTTACTGAATTAAACTAATGTAAAAAATCTATGCATGTTACTAGAACAAGTGTATTGGTGTTAATGGAGATTAAAAAAAAAAAACATGAAACCAGCTTTATAACATTACTGTTCAGAGATGTTTGGAGTATGCAGAAGCATGTTTACCAACCCTGAAATAGTATAGTTATCAAATAACGCAAAAATTGGATTTAAGATAAAAAACGACTACTCACCGCTCCAGCGCCTTTTGGAGATTTGGAGGCGGCTACGTAAGCCAAATACTGAATAACTTTTTGGTATTTTCTGTTTTTCCTGCACCGGATTCGCCAGTACACAGTATGGATTGATCTTCTCGTTCTGTAAAATTAAAAGTATATTATTATGTTAACGTAAAGTAAAAAGAAATACAGGGTGACTACTTAAAAACGAAACACAGCTAATTTTGGGCACTTTAGGTCATTTAACGAAAAACACGCGGATACAGACGCGGCGAATTTTGAAATTTTATAGAGGTGCCATGTGTCCAAAACTTTTAAAGAGCAAAAAAAAAGGTCCTCACCAACATACATTACTTACTTCATTTCTTCCTACCTGATAACATAAACTTTTGAACAGTTTTGAAAGACAAACCAAAAATAATCAAAATTGTTCTCTCATATGGGAGCATTATTGCAACCATATGAGAAAAGAACAATTTTAATATTTTTGGGTTTGTCTTTCAAAACGTCACCTTGACATTTTTGAGCGTGGCTTTTTTTAAAAGAAAATAATTTAAGGGTAAAATATACAGTGTGTCCCAGGATAGGTTTTACAAGAGGACAAATGGACCAAAAATTTTTGAATTTAAAAATGAAATTTTGGAAAAACTGGTCTCATGGTCCAAAACTAATAAATACAAAATTAGTTATTACTAAAAATATGAAAAAATCTCAGAAACAAACTACTTTAATTTTCAAAAATAACAGAAAATTGTATAAGTAAAGGATGTAGATAATTGAATTTTATGTCAAAATTTAAAGTTTAGGCGTGAGAGTAAAAAAAATGTAGTTGTCAATTTTTTACATTACGCATTACAACTTAAATATGTAATGGACAAGAGGGAGCAAAATTTAAAAGAAAATTTAATAATTTTATTATTTTTTATAAATTTGATGCCGTAAGCCAGTTATCTTAAAAACTGTTAATGCATAATCTAAAATATTGATAAACATATTTTTTTACTTTAATTCTTTAACTTTAAATTTTGACATTAAATTTAATTCTTCACAACATTTACTTATAAAATTTCGTCCTATTTTTAAAAATAAAAGTATTTTACTCTTGGTTATTTTTTTATTGTATATTACCAAACGGAGTAAAATTTTGTATTTATTAGTTTTAAACTTAGCGACCAGTGTTCTTCTTCAGTTTTAAAAATTCCAAAATTTTTGGTCCATTTGTCCTCTTGTAACACCTATCCTGGGACACACTGTATAATCGGATACGATACAAACGATTTCCACAAGCCAAAATAATAACAGTTTTTTTAACATATTTAAAAATTTATAGCGGCTTCCCCCACGGATGAAAAGGTACACCTTATATAACATTTTTCTCTGTAACGCTCGAGTAAATCCCCATTTAGCATCGTGGGCTCCCCTACTATATAGGTGTCTTAAAGCTTTAACCACGTTTTATTCAAAACAGTGTTTTCGAAGACGTTGACTACGATTTCTCGGAAACTAATGAACCGATGGCTCTCAAATTTTGACACAAGCTTCTTAGATACATTTTTAACAATTAATCTATGGTTTTTCTTTTGCAATAAATATTTTTAAATAAATAATTTAATGCCTAAATTTTGGACCTATTTTCTAAGAAAAATGTGCTTATTCTTTCGATTAATTTATGAGTAATACATTTTTAAACTAGATATGTTTGATCTTTTTTTTAGATAATCCAGTCCAGCGATATAGTGGTCACCGCAAAACATCTTTTTTAAATAAGCACCCGGACATCGGCTACAGAGGCTTTCGAAATATTTTTTCTGACTAATTAAATATGTCATGAAATTGTTAAAAGTATGCAGAATTTATGTACAAAATTCCAAGGGCTTTTCAGAAAAAAATCTTGAAAAAAAGGGTTTTTCTTCAATCTTCTAACAAAATATATAACTACTTTAAAAGTAAAACCATTATTAGACAAATAAAACGACGTACCTAATAGCTTGATCTCTTATAGAACGACAAAATTTATTAACAAACATACTAATTTAAAGTAAACAGGTTTAATATTATAGTCTTACCCTGTAGCATAGACCGGTATGCTGTGTCTGTAATGGCGAACACATGTGGTGGTACCTCGTGCCTTTTGATTCCTTTGTACCTCTCCATGATCTTTTCTGTGTAAATAGGTAGTTTCTTGTAGGGATTGACCACCACGCAGAAAAGACCAGAGTATGTCTAAAAAATAGAAAAAAACATTTCAATATCTTTCTATCCAGCAAATAACTATTTTTTGAAAAATAATTCATATTACTTACAATACATATTGTTCATATAAAACTGCATCCTTATCCACCTTGTAGTGCAAATATCTTTTGACATTGAAAGTTAAAATTTTCTTAACTGAAAATTTTATAAATGTCTTTATCAATTAAAAAAAATCATTTTAAATGTTTTTAAAAAATGAGTAAAATTATGCTGATTAATGTTGTGAGTGTTATAACATTTACAGTATTTTAAAATACTTTCGTATGTATTTCTTAATGGGCATACACACGTTTAGTCAGACCTTCGAGCCTACCTGAACTGAAAGGAGCTCAAGAGAAAGTGCGGCCGTGTGTATTCTAAACTCAAAGAAAATTCAGAGTATCAATCTTACTTCAAAGACTTGCCTTCGAACCTAACTTCAGGATGACTCGAAGGCATGCCTCTCCGTGTGTATGCATATTTATATGGGGTTGCTCACTGATTTTCCTTTAAACATAAACTACGGCAACTTAAAAACTATTATAGATGGTAACGTTGTGATCAAAAGCTACCAAGAATTGAAGCTTACACGGAACTTTGTCACTGTATTAAAATATGGCTTATACGTGAAAAAATGAGGAATGTTAAAGCAAAATAGCAAAAGGTGGAACATGGAAAAATGTGACAACTATGTTGTTATGTTTTAACAAAATTTAAGCAAACAGACATTCTGAACTTAACTGAAATAGCTATGGCGAAACTGTACAGGGTTTTCATTTATATTTTGACACCCACTTACAATGATAAATAAAAAGGATTAAAAAATCTTGTATAAAAGTTTTATACTTTTTTATTTATTATTTTTTGGGAATAACAAAAGAAACAAATAAACATCAAAAAGTAAAGAAAAACAGTATATTGTGGTAAAAATGTCTTTTAAAGAGCTTTAAAGAAATACCACCTTTAATATGTATGTCCATCTTTAATAGTTTCGGGACTAACCTTAGTGTCTACATCTTAGACCTGTAGATATAATGGAAATTATATCTGTTATTATTCAGATTTAAATGGCCGTATTTCCAAAACTATGAAAGGTAGATGTATCAAATGTGGTATTTTTTTAAGTTCTTGATAAAACCTTTTTAAAGGTGACGTAATATACAGGATGCTCTATGAAAAGAGAGTTTACATGTTCATTTTTTTAAACTACAAGATCATTGAATTAAAAACTATACAACTTTTATACATATAAGAAGTTTTTTTCAACCTATTTTGGCTATAGCTGTAAGTGGCTGCCAAATATAAATAAAAATCCGGTATAAAAAGTACCCGGATAGTACAGTGAATACGACTATACCGAATGACGCTAGTTAGTGTGTTATTAAATTCCAATATATCGTGTAAAGATATTATTTAACAGTCTTATTTAAAATAAACTTATTTTTAACCAATTTCTTAAGTTATATATAATACCCAAAAATTGCGACACACTGTATATGTTTCTTTAAAACACTTTAATTTATTATGCATATAAAAAAGAGCTTTAACATAGTGAGTGCTTTATTGTCTGACCATATAATTCGAATGAGTCAGACGTATAAAATCTCATGGTTGTTTGTAAAAAGTTATATATTTTATGGATATAATGAAATTAAATTACAGTTATAGTTAAATATTTGTTTCAATAATTGTTTATTCAAAATTATTAATTTGACGACTATAACATAAGTTTTTCTGATAATTTTATAAAGGGTTATGAACTATCATTAAGTTATTCATATCTTCATCGTCAATTTAAATATTGATATTTTTTAGTTTTCTGTAAATTTTTTAAAGAATATTAAAAAAATAAGCCTAATTTTTAAACAAGTTTACTGGCTGGATTAACGTCAGGCCTTACACAAAACCAGTTAAAAAACGTTGTAAATGTTGTGGGTGACCCAACTGCGTCGCCTTAATATCTCAGGTTAATACAAACAGCTCTCATGACATGACTACCGGGATACAGAATGTCATGCAAAACTGACACATTCACATAAAAAGGTAATATGGTCGTGTGTATTACAAAATACATTGATTTTTTATGCAAATGTGACAGTTTTGCATGACCTTATGTACCCCGGTTATGAATACAATATTTTTTAAACGTACCTACCTAACCTTAAATTCAAAAAAATTGGTTTAAAAAACATGATAGCTTCATTTCAGCGTCATTGTCATAGGTTAGGTTTAATCGAGCTGAGGCTTTGTAAAGAAATATGATCGTAAGTTCAAAGACCTTTTCTAAAGCATGTCAGCTAAGGGCCCCCACAGACATGCAGGTGTAACCACGGTCTACCGTGGGTATACCCACGGTAGACCTGCACAGTTTTTTATTCAGGTAGACCTGAGCGTGTGTGGGCAAAACTGTGCAGTTTTTTTAACTTGTTCAGGCGACCTGAGAAAAATCAAAAATATCCTATTTGTACCGGCCACAGACACGCAGGTCGACCGTAGAAGTCGTAAAGTTTTTTTAACCTGTTTATTTTAAAAGGCGACCGAAGCCGGCATCCTTTGTAAACTCGAGGGTGAACTGGTTTATTTGTAATTGAAAAAATACATAGTAATTGATTATGGCAACAGAATTTTTTAAACAATGCAAAACATTTTTTGGGTTGTTTTTTTTAATTTTTTAAAAGAATAAACTATAGGTAAACTCCATTTAATAACTTAATGATTATAAATATAATTTAAATGTATAAAAATACTAAAATTAAATAAATAATATACATGGTGTCCCATTAAATAAAAGCTTGTGTGTATGACTATGGTTACCATAATTTCTTTAGTCAAATTAAAATGAGACAAATAACTTTGTTTTCTCATTAATGCATTTATTGATATTTCGACTGCTTGCTACATTTTCAAACCGAAAATTTAGCAAAGCTTCAGGACTGAAGTCAAAATGTCAATAAATACAGTGCTAGAAAATATAGCTATTTGTTTCTTTTAATTTGAAATGTACTATCAGAAAGTAACGGACAACTTAATTCAGTAACTCTTTAATCAATATCGAAACACCTTTATTTCTGATATGTTAAGCGGGAGGGGGACCACTATTTTAAACCTAAATGTTTTCCTAAAAAAATGGTTTATAAAAACAAAACGTAAACATAATTAATATGCACAATGTGTCACCTTAATTCTTTAGACTGCCTTCTTACCACGTATTGGCAAAAATGGACGGAGGTAAACGGGGCGCGAAAATATCTCTTTTACCTGCACGCCTGTAAGGTTACGTTTATATCATAGGCAAATGGGGCGCCAGCCCTTCCCGAGAGGGGGTGTGGGTCAGGGCAGGTAAGAATTCCTATAATTTACACTAATAATTTGTATACCACTTAGTCAGTTCAGTTCTCATTGTATTGTAATAGTGAATTGATGTGCGAAAAGATTTCCGCTCAAGATTTTAATAGTGAGAAAATGTTGGTATCAGTAATTGAAAGTGTGAGTGGAAAAGATTTAATAGCCTGCAAAAATTTTACATTTTCCAAAGACAGTAAACAAAAGAATGTAAATATTTTTTGATGCAATAAATGTTTCGTAATTAATAATTTTTTTAAAATAGACCAACATTTTATTTCAATACCTTTACTTTAAAAGAAAACATTTGCGCCCTGTTTACCTATACGATTTTATTGACCCCAAGATCCCTGCGTCCCATTTACCTGTTCAATAAAACTTTGGTGAAGGCCTTGCGCCCCGTTTACCACCGACGGCAAAAATTACCCATAGAAGTGGAGCTACGTGACATGTAAACGTTTTTTATATTAATTATTATATTAGTACCTGGACTTTTTACAATGGGCCGTTATCAAAACCAGTGTAGCCCCTTTATTATACCGCGCCGCTTTGTCCTACTAGCAGCGCAAAAAGGCGCCGACAGGAGGGTGAATCACATTTTGGACTCTACGTGGACTTGATAACTTTTATGATTTTTATTAGTTGATTTCAACGAAACAATTACCATGACCGAAATAAACGGGAAGCTGCTTATCAAGAACTTGTTAAAAAATTAAAGGTTGTTTTATAAGATAATAAAATTGAAAGTTGAGATTATACTCCCAACTCGGACCTATACTTAAAAAGGTAAAAGTTGTTTTTTTATTTATTTTTTTACCATAACTTTTTAGCCAACCAATAGCGGTTTTTTGTTTCAAATATATAAAAAAGTGTTTAAACGACAACAGATGGGGAAAGGTCGCTTCTTATTCGGATTTTTGACTAATTGCATATCACTATGTGAAAGTAATAACAGATTTTAAAGAAAATGATATGATATACAGGGTGGTTCAAAATCGCAAAAAAAATTTAAAAAAATGAAAAATATATTTGGAAACAACTTAATACAAAAACATTAAAAAGTAAGTTTTATACATTTTTTTATCATTTATGATTACTCGGGAAAATTAAGTGTTAACTAAAATAAGCTTTACATATGCAAACATTATTAAGTTAAGTTAAAATGCATGTAAATATTATCCAAAGGGTAACGATTTACTTAACAAAAAATTAAAATTTCTATTACGTAATAGTATTTAAATAAGTAAGTACATACAAAAATATTCATAATAAATTTTTTTATATTTGCAAAATACCATTTTCGTAATTTTGGATCTCCCTGTATATCATAAGGCGGTTCTTTTTAACGCTTTTATTTTTAAAAATCTCTTTTCTTTCTACGTAATTGTAAAAATATTTTTTTATTTGTTTTTTTACGTTAACCTTAAGTTATTCCAGAAACCATAATCAATGGAAATAAATTATTTTTAACTTTTAATTACGATTTTTTTATTTTTAATTATTATTAATTACTATTAGAATAGTAGGTATCAAAAATATATTCTTTTTTTTTTCAAAGTTATATTTCGCAATTTTCAACCACCTTGTATATCCTGCAGCGATTTTTTCTTTTCTTCAACACCGATATTTTCTTATTTAAAATATTAACTGAGCTACGGAAGAAAAAAAGTGGACCAAACGGTTTTTGGAAACATCTAGTAAGCCATGATTATTCTTAACGAAATAAAAAGCGATTTAAACTAAGCACTAAAAATACAGTTCTTTCCCCATTTATCCATCTCTGTAGCGGAAGCGGTTTTCAAGATCACTGTACTAAACATCGAAAATAGTATACCCTGTATAATACATTTTTATCAAAGAAGGAAAGTATTTAAAGGCCTCAATAAGAAATATTTTTTTCTTAAAAAAATCATAAAAAACAATAAAATAAAACGAAACTATTTACATATATTGTGGCACAGCAATACCGTATTTGTCATTTAACCTAAACATTTATTTAAATTATATAATTTTTAATTATTATATCCTTTACCTGTTAAACTTTATTATTCATTAAAAAGAAATCTGTTTACGGCCGACCGAAGGAAAAAACTGTGCAGTTAAACCTGATTGCCCCACACACGCTCAGGTCTCAGGTCTACCCGAGTAGTGTTTCGGCCGACCGGAGAAAAAAACTGTGCAGTTAAAACTGTACAGTTATACCTGATTGCCCCACACACGCTCAGGTCTCAGGTCTACCTGAATAAAAAACTGTACAGGTCTACCGTGGGTATACCCACGGTAGACCGTGGTTACACCTGCACGTCTGTGCCCTCCCTAAGATTTAAAAGTCAACGACATAGGACAAACAAATAGTACTTATTTTATTTATTAACCGATTTTAAGACAAGTCGTCTATATTTTTATCCATGTTGCAAAAAAATGTTTATTTTGCAAAATTATGCCATTAAAATTCAAATATTATAAACAAAATACACCTGCTCAATTAAACGTGTCAAACCGCTGTTTATAATAAAAAAACAAGCTATTGCAGTATTAAACCTAACTGATTTTTATTGTATATTACTAAATAATATTGCTTTTATTTTTAACTCTTATAATTTAGTTTTTATGTAAAATAAAAAGTATTTTTTGTTTATGTATTTCAAACAAAATTACATTGTCAGGTGCCATTTGATGTTTCACTAGAAAATTTGGCATTTTGGTCTAAATCGCGTTAATGTAAAACAATTTTTAAAAGGTCCCAAGGAGGACAGAAAAATATCTCGAATGCATGCAAAAGTGTGTTAGAGATCATTTGGTTTTTGTTTTTATTATTAGGGTAAAAATGTAAATAGTGCCATCGTTATTAAAAAGACTTAGAATTGAGATAATCAATATACAGGGTGTCCGTCAACGATAACTACCCTCGCTAAAAAATCTATGGTTTTCGAGATATTGGCACTTAATTAAAATGTTCGCAATTACCCTGTATATTATATGGCGATTATTATAAACGCTTCTGATATTTCAGATAGAGCAAAAGTTTTTATGTAGAATAACTTTTTTCGAAATAAAATAGTTACATGTAAGTCCATCCTACAGTTTTTCAAAGGAAACTTTTAGTTTAATGTTTATCCTTGATCAATAAAAAAGCCATTTAGTGCTGCAAAACTGTAATAAAAAACAAAAAATCTGAATTTCTTTAAGTGTGACAATAAAAAATCTGATCGAAGACGACGATTTTGACGAATTTAAAGTGCTTATATCTAGAAAACTAACGATTATTTACTTCATTTCATACGTCATTTTCTGCATTTCTGAATGCTTTTGGGTTGTTTCACCAGCCCTTTTAGTATTATCGCTGACTTTCCGGACACCATATTATTATAAACAGTATGCAAGTATAATTTTAATTCTTTACGTTCTTGACCAAATTACACTCACAATGGAATTGTGTCAGATTAATTTTTGTCGTGCAGTTTGTCCCGTCCTACCAAAGGTCGCCGTCCTTCCAAGGTCATTAAATTCCATCCAAAACTAACCCTTTGTTGGCTGACTTACTAGCAAGTTAAGCTCTAATGCAATGTTTTTTGTAATCTGTTCATGATACATACACAACATTTTGTTTGGCGTTTCCCAATAATGTTCCATTTTCTTTACTTAGCCTTTATTTGCGCTTATCTGCGAACCGGATTTTACACACCTCTTTTAATGGACATGTTATTCGCAGTTTTGTTTATTTAGTTTTTATTTACTCGATACATACATGGTTAAAAAACATACTGTAATTGGTTATTTATCCTAAAAAGACACATCTTTTGAACAATAATTGAAGACCTTAAATTCAAAAGGATTTATGTGCCATTTACGTATTTAAAAGTTATGAGTAAAAAACATTGAATAATCTCTATAACGGCACATGAGATACACTATGAATATCCCTACCTTTCAGAATAACGTTAGGCAAAAATCTCATTTTTGGCACTTAGACCCTTTTGAAGTTAAGGTCTTCAATTTAAAATAGAGAGATATGGGTACTTTGGTTACCGCCTACGTTCGTTATTTACGTAAGGCGCTATTTAAATACCGCATACGGTATTTAGTGTTTGTTTTTAGAGATATGGAAGACGCCGTGTTACGAACGGTTAGTTACACTTGTCTGCGAATTTACAAAATCAAAAACAAATGATCCTTTAATGTGCGAATACTAAAGTTTTTCCCGTTATTTCAAACACATTTTACTGTATATTTTTCCACTTTTCCAGATGAATTTTGACCAAGACATTCTCTCAGTAAAGCCAGGTCATTGTCGGCCAAGAATCTTAAACCTTTTTGTTTCTCTTTCACCTGCGGCATTTCTCCCAAAATAAAAAAGCAAGGCTTTATCAAAGATTAGTAGTTTAACTTTACTCTGTGGCTTTATTACACAAATATTTGTAGAAATTGTCGAAATAAATAATATAACCTTAAAAAATAAACAAAGAAAAATATTGTGCGCATGGCAATTCTATTCGCTATTTTAAATAGCACACGGCGTTATCAGCCCGCAAATTACTCCATGCGGTAACGATATTACCACCAGCGACGGTAAAAATCGAATCGCGCATAACTTAACTGTCATAATAGGGCTTACGTTAATACCGCATGACGTTACAGCACCACCCATATCTCTCTAATATTCAGGCTATTTTGTTATATAAGTTTTGTCTCTTTGGGATAAACAATCCTACTTTCTGCCAAACTTGTGTTTTTTGGACTATTCGGCCGTCGCCGTAGATTTTGTACGCAAGTAGTCTACCAAGCGGCGCAGAGCGGCGGTAGTAATCTCGACGCATAATAACCTAATTTACCTCTGCCAGAGAAAAGGTCCGAAAATTCGATAGGCATTTTCGATGATTATTTAGGTACAGCTAGTTTTGTTTCGGTTAGAGGAAAAGAGTGGCGACATAATATAGTGCACGTGCAATGATATTACTCGAACATTATCTACCAAAGAGTATAGGTTGGGGGTTATGGTTAGTTCTGGTTAGTTTTTTTATTCTTTAAGTAAACCGTAAACTCATACACACACACACACTTTATTTTTAATTATTATTTTGCGGTATTTTATTTGACAGCGCGCGAACGCGGTCTGTCAAAAGCTTATAAATACAAGAAACACGTCCGTGCATTGTGTGGCAGTACTAAAAAAACACTCTGTATGGTATTCAACATAGGTTTAAATTTTCCCCTTTACTTATATATACGTCCAGCATTACCATAAACCCTCCGCTACTGCGTCGAGGTTTACCCGTTGCAAAATTTGCGTAATTACTTCTGCGTCGAAATTACATCCGTTCTTTCCAAGAACTTTCTGAGGATGCCAACCACTTGTGCTGGCGAAACGTCCAGGAAACAAAATCTGCGACGACGCCCGACAAATAGCGCAAAAGCCATAAGTTTAGCAGAAGATGGCCGCGAAAGCCTTACACAGTTTAATCCTACTTTACTTTTTACAAACTTCATATTTGCAATTTTAACAGAATGGCGTATAAGCAATTGTTTTTTAAAAGCAAAAAAGCATCGAAAGTTTTTAATTTTTATGCTGGAAAATAGTTTATGATGATACAAAATGTGGTTTACCAGTGACCTGTTGCAAATTTCGATGACACTGACAATGAAACTGGTGTATAAAATAATAATAGATACATTAAAAACCTTGGGCTATTTAAAATCTTAAGGTTTGATATTTTTAAACCAATTATTTAATTAACTAATAATAGATGTCCAGAAATAGCAACCTGTTTTATTTTCGACTTAGTCCTGTTGCAGTAATAGTAAATCTAGATTATTTGATGATTGAGTATATAACGAATATTATGATATTCTATTTTGTTTGAGGCCTAATTTAACTATCTGAAGATAAAGAAAATATCGGATTTACTGGGAAAACCTAAAAAAATATACATACAAATTTTGTTTATTTGATTTAGATATTAAAATACAGTTGCTTATACTGTAACATAATTATTTTTAACTGATTTTAACATAAAATTACATTAAATGAATTTCTTTATTAGATTTATTTAACACTGCACAGATACTTTCCGTTTTATGGACATATTATAAGAAACAATTAATTTCCATAAATATTAATTGAACAATATGGTGGAATTTAAATTAGATATTAGGTATATGATGGCAATATTTCAATTTTAAACTGTATTACACGGAACCATAAAACAATAATTAATTAGAGTATTTTTACTGAAGGACAAAATACTTAAAAATGCTTTTCAAAATGTCGTAAAATAAATGACTTAAATATTGGACACTATATTTACTTCAAAAAACTATAGTCCAGAAAAGTCCGTTTGAGAGACACAGGGTGTCCAAGTTTTAATTTTATTTTGGGTATTTTTAAATATTTTCTTTAACATAAAACATTTTCCTCTCAAATTTGGTATTGGAAGGTTTTTAGGGTTGGAAATCGAAAGTTGCCCCTATTTTTCCCATAAAATGTAGAGGACCAGAGGAGAGATTGATATAAGCAACCGTTTATGAGATATTTCAGATTAAACGTTTTATACCACAAAATAAACCCCTCAAGCTTTATCTAGGCCAAATACAACGATCTAATGCAATTTACCTTAGTCAAAGGTTGCTTGTTTGCAAGATACAAGGTGTCAAATTTTCCATTTATTTTTTTACTTGGACACCCTGTATCTCGCAAACAATCAACCTTTCGACTAAGGTAAATTGCATTAGATCGTTGTATTTTGACTAAAGAAATTTGTAGTTATTGTTTATAGAGCTTTAAGAAAAATCCGGGTGGCCTAGATAAAGCGTGAGGGATTTATTTTGTGTGTTATAAAACTTAATCTGAAATATCTCATAAACGGTTGCTCGTATCGATATTTACCAAGTATATCATTTTTATACCAAAATTATAGTGAAAAGAATTTTTATTAAAGCCTTAGTATACCGAGGCACCAAAAAGTTATGGTATTTTCCTCTACATTTTATGGAAAAAATATGGTCAGCTTTCGATTTCCAACTCTAAAAAACTTACTCTTAATACAAAATTTGGTCAGAAAATGTTTAATTTTAAAGAAAATATTTTAAAATATCCGAAATAAAATTAAAACTTTGGCACCCTGTATCTCCCTAACGGTTAACTTTTGAACTAAGGTAAATTGCGTTAAATCTTTGTATTTTGGCCCAAGGAGGTGGTAGCATTTTATACAGACCTTTTAGAGCCACCCTGTATAATCAGCTATGTGCTGCAAAGGAATATTAAAATATATACCTTATAAGAAGTGAAATTACAGAAGAAATATTTTGGGAACTTGATATACATTTTGTTTGACAAAGTTAATTGGAATATGCCATTTTTGGAAGTCCTAATCTCATTTATGATATAATAAACTTTCCAAGCCACAGGCTGACTCATTAGTAAAAATTTGCTGATACTCATTCATTATACTAACTAAAAATTTTGAGAGTAACATTCACATACCTACATAATTAACATTTTAAAACTAAAATCATTTATCTTGCAAACTATTTTGTTCCCTAAAGGTTTAGGTCTGTAACCAAATACGAAGAACAATCTGTTAACTTTAACCAACATTTCAAAAGAAGTGTCTATTTAGTTCACTAAATAACAAAAAAATCGTTTATAAACTTAACATATAAAGTGAACAAGCATAGATGAAAAGGTAAGATAATTGTAAAAAGTAAAAAAATCATAATATGTTAGTATAGTCCTTTTAGAACACGTCACTAAAATTTTAGAACCTAACATAATGTTCATATTTCTTATATTACAGAGTGGGTAAGTCACTACAATTAATGAATTTTTATGTACCTATTTAAACTTTAAACGCGTTTTTCTCAAATCTTTATTTTGAAATTGGCGGGCACGATAACTGAAAAAGTTATTTACCAATCTTCCTGAAATTTTGCACACATATTTTTAACAACAGTACTATCTATATGACTCTACAAAATTCCGATAATTAAAAAATAGCAAAAATAATGGAAAAATTTAGCCAAAAAGTCATTTTATTTTTCCAAGCATTGTATTCCTCGGATTTTTTTTTAGGTTCACCGACAAATTATGACATTAATAATCTCCCCGTGGCCTAGCGGACAGAGCTTTGATCTTTGAAGCCAGAGGTCGGCGGTTCGATTCCCAGCGGGGGAGACATATTTAGGTAGTAGTTATTTAAAAAATAACGACCGTGGTGGCACTACCGCGTTGTCTAAAAGGTGCTGTGAAATGCAACTGTATGTTTTAGTGCTTGGACAACGTTGACGGAACAGGGGGAACGATGGGTTAAACATCTAATAACTCGACACCCACGGTACTCTGGTATTTAGGCAAAGACCTTCGTGGGATGTCAAAAGATAAATAAAAAAAAACACAAAAAAATAGTTTTTGATTTTCAAATCACACACTCGTTCTAATAATATTTGAGTAAACTACATACATACCAATTTTTGAAAATATAATATGTATAATGACTCTTTCATTTAAAACAAAATCATGAAAATCAATGAAAACTTAAGCATTTACAGGTATCTTCCTCCTTAATGGAGGCGTTGAAAACCAGAGGAGACCATCCCACAAATTATAATAATTACACCGTCCAACAAAAAATGTTTCGGACTGAAAGATAGCTTATTTTTATGTATTTTCATTTGCTGAATCCGATCTCTACTGTTGAATATACAGGTATATTTTCTACATTCTGTACTTATATTAGTTTTGTAGGAATTTTTATTTTTTATGTTGGCACACCTGTTAACTGTTTTTTTTTTATTAAATGTGGTAATATGTATTATACATTTAGAACTTGCCCACCCATATACTTTTTAGAAAAAGAGAACAAAATATGTGCGGTTTGGTGGTATCTTGTCGCTGTGATGACCTGTGCGTTAAAGCGCTGTGTCGTTAGGCGCACAACCGACGCAGACTTGATTCGAATCCAGGCCAGACCAAGAAAAAATAAGTTTGGTCAGAGATTTAGTGGTTAGCCTAACAAAAGACGGTTAAAAAGTGTAAAATGTATTGACGTTGAAATCACGCAAAGACCAAGGCGCCGGACCACACTTTACCGTGTCCTACGCAACCGCAGACTTGAGGACCCCAACCAGTTGAATAATAGGGATGAAAACGACCTTACCTGGTTGGGGGCCCGGTTTTAGGTTGTGGTTCAGAGCCCACGTTAAGCTATAGGTCCCGTCTGGCTAACATTACCCAGACGTAAAACAAGGGTGCACCATAAGCCGTGCGGCTGCAGTACAAGGTTATCCTAGCCCCTTTTAATTCTACCATCTGGTGGTATCTTCTAAAAATCAAGAAAATGTTCGCACCCTCTAGAATTTATAATATTGGCAATTCCCCAAGCATATAGGGAATCTTTAATTGATTTAATTTCTTTACCGTGGGGACAAATTCTACTTGGTACATATTTCCAGAATTTCCTTCAAGAACGGAAACGATAACATTACGTATCGTAAGCTATGTAGGTCTAAGCCTATTAAAAATACAAATGAATTATATCACTATATAGATGAAAATTAAAACAAAAAAACTTAAATTTATAAACAATGTAATCTATTTGTCGTTATGAGTGTTAAAAATAATGTTTTACTTGTAAATATTTACATAAAAATAAAAACAGATGGCTGACGTGGGATTACATAATTTAAATTGCAATTTTTAAATCATTATTTTTTTATCTTGACGTAGTTCAACGCTAAGTAAAATATTAACTGTAGATTTTTTTAAATATTAAGGATACTTCAAGAAGTAATACGTTCTGCTAATGCCGAATTTCAGATGTTTAATCCATTTTCCCCAAGTTTCACCTAACGTATGTCTTAAAAGTTTTGGCACAAAACTCATTGTCTTTAATTTTAACAAAAACAAAATAATATCAAGTTGCCTTTGAAAACAAATGTTTATTTACTTTATTTACTGTCAGTTGAGATTTATTTATTTTGAAGTTTTCGCTTTAAGATGTCGTATAAATTAGAAATAAGAAAAAGTATCTACAAGTTAGTTGGGCGGATACCCAAAGCTGAAATCTGTCGAATATTCCAGAATGAAAACATTTCACGCAGAACCATTTATAGAACAATAGCGGAGTGCGAGCAGGGAATACCATGTCTGAATCTCCCAAAAGTGAAAGACCACGTGCATTTACCGCAAAGAGGTCAGAGAGATTGGTGAGAAGAGCAAAAAACAAATTGGAATGTCAACGAGGAGACTGGCTAGGCAATACAGATCTTCTAAGAGTACGATATCGTTGGAATTGAGGAGGAATGGTCTTAAATATCGAAAGAGACGTAAGTGCCCCAAATACTCTCAAGCGCAGCTTCTTCGTATACCAAGATAAATATTGTGTGCCAAAACTTTTAGGACATACGTTACGATGTATACCATCAAGCATGTAATCATTCGGTCTTAATCGCAGACTTGCCTTCGTACCTACCTTCAGGTAGTCAAGGCAAGTCTCATCTTATGTATCCCTATTAATTTCACTTTTAGTACTACATGTAGAAGGTAGGTAGAAGTCTTGTTGCTGATTTTAAAAGTACTTTCCATCCCTGTTGATGCGCTTATTCATACGTATGACCTAATAAACCATTCATATTATTTTTTCGATAAGGAATTACAGATTTCTATAAATTGCTATGATGCATTTTTGCCTCCTAAAAATCAGTGGTCAAAATTTTGTAATCAAGTAACTTTTTTTTCAAACCTCAGAAAGCCTGAAAGAATCAGCAATTTTGACGGTGTTTTGCAATTTACTGAATATTGATGGATGCTGGAGCAAAACTGACCACGGATTGATGTTAAGGACGTGGAAATATGCCGAAAACGTATACCGCAAGCCTGGGTAACCAGTTTTAACTCTTGAAAAAATTCCTAAAGATTATTAAGAACTCAAAGAAAACACAATAAAGCCTATACATGCAATATTAATGGTTTCTCTTGTATTTTTGCTGTATAACACGAATCCATGGTCAGGTTTGTCTAAACACTTGAGTGAAAAAAATTCTCAATCGAATTAAAATTGCGGATTTCTCCAGGTTTTTGAGATTAGGAAAAAAGTGACCTGATGGTCAAATTCTGATCAAGGATTCGTGTTTAGCAAGCAAAAATATATCGGAAAATCATCCAACACATCTTTGGGTTCGATTTATTTTTTATTCAGTAAAGTGGTGTAATTTTCCAGGTCAACATTCAAAATTCTCTCACATATTCAGCTCTTTTTTCCTGACTTGTCCCTGACGTAAAATAAATTTCCTGATTTTTTCAGGTTTTCAATGTATTTCAGATCATTAAGAACCCTGCATTAAAGTTTGATAAACAATTTTCAAACAACTTAAGCCTTGCTTTCAGAACTACGTTGTGTCGCCAGCGACAATCCCCTCCGCCGTGTCGTTGTAGGGGAACAACATAATTATGCTCTGTCGCTGCGACAAGAGCCGTGTCGCTGCAACACCATAATTGTCGTTAGCGACACGTTTTTAAAAACTCGAAAGGCTGTCGCTGGCGACAAAAGAATGGGAGAAGTCTGTCAAAAAATTCTAAGCTTCCATTGGTCTCCTCATTGTCGCTGGCGACACGACATAGTTTTGAAAACAAGGCTTTATATGTCCTATTAGGTAATGCAATAAAAATTCTGTACTTAATCATAGGCGTCAGTGTGACAAAACTATTTAAGCTCCCTACGTATTTCATAAAAACTTTGGTATATGACCCTAATAAAACTTTCAACTTTTCGTATGTTGTTTTTTTATAAACATCCAAAGTCGATATAACCGCTCGCCATGATACCGACAAATCTTGTCAGAAAATTGTTATACAAGTACACAACTGACTCACCTTCATATTATAAGCATTTCGCCTTTTTATATTCGTATTACGTGCCTGGTAATTTAATAGGGACCGCCTGCAGCCACACTGTATACCATACAAGGAAAGTACGGGTCAGCAGGCCAGGGCCTTCTGTCATATGGTTTTTACAATCTTGCCTTACAGTACCAAGATGACTAAGTAATCAGAAGAGTACTTACATATTTAGATTTATTTTATTATAGTAATTTCGATTTAACTTTTTTTATATGGAACCTATTTAAAACAGTTTATGTATTTGTTTATACGAAAGGAACAGTAACTTAAATTGGCATCAATATATTACATTTATCTTCTTGTGCGTGTGAGTAAGAACCTAAAATTCCTCCCTCTTTTCTTAAATGTGAACTGTTAGGTATGTTCTGAAAATGGAACCCTCGTAGTGGCATTCTTTTGAAAAAAAAATATATCAATTACACTTTCCTCGGTTCATTCACTCGCAACTGATCATGATCATTTGATCACGTGACAGATGCTATTTGAAATATTAATAAACATTCAGAATGAACTTAGCCAAATAAGTTTTACTTCCATCAGTTTGTTCACTGATCATGTCTCAAAAGAATGCCACTCTTATTATGAGCAGGGTCTTTATTTTTAACATATCAGTACTAACTTTAAATGTCAATGTGACAGCTGCGTACTTTCGGAATCATTTTTATTTATTTTTTTATGCAGAATATACTGTTCAATTTTAAACACTTAGAAGGTTTGGGTTCGATCTCCAGCCGAAAGAGTTTTTAGATAGTAGTTATTAAAACATAACCGTGGTGGCACTACCGATGTGTCTAAAAAGTGCTGTGAAATTCAAAAACTGCTGTTTCAGTTCTTTGACAGCGTTGACGGAACGAATGAAAAATGGGTTAAACATTTATATCCCGACACCCACAGTACCCTGAATTTAGGCCTTCGCGAGCTGTGTCACAAAGACAAAAAAAGAAGTAAGAAAATATTCTTAGCTCGAACTTGCGTAAAATAACTAGTTTTTTACATCTCAACTTGAAGTGGTTTTTAGCAAAGCTGACCAATTTTAAATGCATAGTTTAAAAAGCAGTATGAAAAAAAGTCAATAATGACATTTAATGGATATAGGTAAAACCGTGTGCTATAAACAGGAAAAGTTATAACATAGAAGGATACATTATTGGTTTTCATCTAAGAAGTACTTAAACAATGATTTTGAAAATTGGGGAATTAAGCTTTAAAAGATCTTCAAAATGAGGTCATATTCAAACTTTAATATTTCTAAATGTTAATAATTTGAAAATACTTGCTATCTGTACTTATAAAACTTATCTTTACAGCAATATCTAATGCGTGTATTAAATTTCTATTTTTCTAAAACAACTTTAAAGAAAACAGCTATAAAAGTGTTTATTTGAACTTTGCCGTTAATTTACAACAATTACTTATAAACAATAATTTTAAAAATATATATAATAAATCTTCTTTTATATTTTTAATATTAAATTCATTTTTAATCCACTAATAATAATGCAGAGTTTAAATAAATACTTACAATAACTATAGAAAATAAATTTTAAAGTATTTTTTTATTTAATAAAAAGAAGTATTACTATAAGTATATGTATACAGAGTGTAGTGTGCATAGCCAACCTGGGAGCATCAACATCTTTAAGGTAGGAATTCACGATGAAATAAATATAAAAATGTCATGAAAATTTTATTTCATGAGACATTTGTTTCATAATGGGTTATTACCATATTATGTCATGACATTTTTACAATTTTTATAACTATTAAGAAGTTGTTGTCATCATGGATTTCGTTAAAAATTATGAAAAAAGGATAGAATACGCGGTCGCTTTTGTGTTCTGTCTACGGTTCAAGTTTAAATAACCAAGAAATTAAATTTTGTGACTTTATATAAAATTATTTGAAAAGCTGTCTGAAAACCATTTTTTGTTTTATTTAGGTTTCGACAATGATGCCTTATATCTTTTTCTGAAATTAAACTCTTTGTTTTTAAGGGTATTTACTAGCCGAGAAACGAACCAAAAATCTGTTTTTTTTTAAATATTTTACATGTAGATAACCCAGGTGTCAACGAATTTATTAGACAAGCTCTAACTCCTAAAGTATTTGACATATCAAAATAAGACTTGGTATGAAAAAAGAATAATTTATGTATATTTCTCAGGTTCCAGTCACTTCAGGTTTCCCTGGAAATGGTTTCAATTATAAAGCACCCTGTATATTTTGATATTTTTAAATTCCTGCGACAATTCTAATTGAGAATGTGACATATTAAAAAGTTTTAAACCCTACCTAATTTTTTAAATCCATTTTTAATATGCTTTCAGGTGGCCATGACTGGACACAAATTAATCTAAAAATCCCAGGTAATGTCAGAAAAATACAATCACCAAGTTTTAGTGACTGGCACGAAAGATAGGAATAAAATAATTTGGCAAATTGACATTTTTGTGTCTGACTATTATTTTTTAAATGACAACCCTTTTTAGACAAGCTTTATTCGGAAATTTTTTTGACGAATGTACAGTACCAGAAGCCACAGAGAACTAACCAGAACCATCTGATCGAGTCTACATCTGCTTGCGTGATTTTAAAATGCCTCCACCTATTAAGGCCCCTTTCAGACGGGCGACTTTTTGCAGTCGAAGTTGACTACAAAAATATCGGCGTCTTGTCGCCAATTTCGACTACAACTGTAGTTGTAACTAACGTGTAGTCAGTCGACGGGATCGGCGACAATCAGCGGCAGAAGTTCGGTTGCAGTCAAAACAACACCCGTATGAAAAGGAATCGCTTTTTCCATGGTTGTTAAATGACAACTGCAAGTAGCGACAATCGACCACAAACTATCGACTTTTTGCGGTCAACTTCGACTGCAAAAAGTCGCCCGTCTGAAAGCAGCCTAAGAATCCGACCGCCTGCAAAGTGCGTGCTGTAATACAGTTTCTCTGTGTTCAAGGCTTCAAATCAGTTGACATTCATCGCCAAATCAGTAAAGTGTATGGTGAAAACATTATGAGTGATGGAATGGTGCGGAAATGGGTTAGGGTCTTTAAAGATGGCCGCACAAACATTTATGATGAGGAACGAAGTTGGAGATCTTCAGTCATTACCGATGATCTGATGATGTTTGTACGGCCATCTTTAAAGGCTCTAACACATTTCCGCACCATTCCATCACTCATAATGTTTTCACCATACACTTTACTGATTTGGTGATGAATGTCAACTGATTTGAAGCCTTGAACACAGAGAAACCGTATAACAGCACGCACGTCGCTGTCGGCGGGATTCTTAATAGGTGGAGGCATTTTAAAATCACGTAAACAGATGTAGACTTGATCGGATGGTTTTGTAATGGTGTTGCTAACGCTAAACGGCGACCGCAGCGCTGCGGCTGCGTAATTTAAAAACGGTACTTACTTTAAAAACACCCCTCGTATTTGCGATCGGAATAAAAATACGGACATAAATAAGGGATCATAAATATAAGATATTAAATTCATATTTAGAGTTGTCCCAGGATTTTCGAAAGGTTAAAATATACAGGGTGTCCTATTTAAAAATTAAAAATTGAAGCCATTTCGGATTAAACAGGAAGTAATAGAGAAGTGAGAAATATACCCAGTCTAATTTTGATAAGTCTTATACTCTAGGAGTTATGGCTTGTCTTAATAGATTTGTTAGCATCCGGTATAACAGAAGTACATTTTTCCTTTTTCGCTCGAGCCTTGGCCTTTAAATAAACTGCAATCTGTACACTGGTACCCTTAATTATCATATAATTAGCAAATTAAATTAGGTTAAATGATAAATTACTTGATGCATTCCATTTGTCGGCAAACCACTTTAATGTTTATGAAAAAACCGACTGTTTTGAATATTGTTGACCCCGATGACCCCAGTCATAAATGTGTTTGTTTGCAGTATTTACCGCGTTGTAAATAATCAATTAGCCTGTCTAATTTGAAACAAAAACAGCTTAAATTATTTGATGTCACAATCAATTTGGAATAACTTATACAATAAATGACAACACATTTTGTGTGTTAAATTAATACAAAAATATAAAGAGTGGGAAAATAACATTGATATTTAACTTAAATGGATATTTTGACCCGTGAAACCATAACTCAAACACATGTTTCGGGTATCAGACTAGACGGATTTTGGGACTGTAACACTTACGGGTTTTGGCACAATTTCTAAAAATTGCGTGTAAAACAATGTAGTAAACTTGTCCGACAAAAAAGTGACGCGTTTGCCCAGTCCGACACTCGAAACATTTGACATTGACAGCCATACTGTGTGTCCCAAATTGGGACTACATATATTGTATGTACTAGGGAACCATTAGAGCTACAGTGTTGGTTAAATTAAACAAGTTTTAGACAATTTAATTGCAAAATTAAGTCTGCTTTCAAATTTTATTTATCTTTTATGGTTTTTGAGATAATTAGGAAAAACAAAAATTGTGCATTTTTAACTTTTGCCTGTAGCCCCCAAACTACGGTTTTAAGATTACTACATTACACTTTTTAAAGAAGAATTTAATTTAAGTAAAATTTTTTTCTAACTTTATTTCTTTTTGAGATATTTACCCAAACTTTGGATTTTTATACGGAGGCCATATTGGATTTTTACATTTTTGAAAAAAACTCTTTAAGAACCTTTTATTAATGAAGTCAAGTCTAGGTTTTCAAATTGCTTAAGCTCAAAAAACTATATTTTTTGTTTATTTGATAGTAGGCTTAGACTAGACTGCGTAATGGTAGTTTCATAAAAAACAAATGATACGCATCTTATTATTTAAATAATGTAAATATCATAAATAAGCGTGCATCTTATTTCTCGTTTGGAAACGCCTTTCACAAAACCAACGAAATAAAGGTTGTTTCGGCCATAAAAGATGACTTCTACCTCTTGACATTGAAGACATTTTGAATCAAAAGATATCCTCTCTTGTTTAACGAATACTAGTTATTTTTTCTTCAACTTACTTGCATGAGACATGCTTTTCTGCTCTAATTTTAATTAAAACTACAGCAAAATCCTCTTGCTGTCGATACCAACCTGATGGTAGCCCTGGCAAAAACAGAACCCGGACTCAACCAAGTGGTACACAAAATAACATTTTAAGTCTTTCATTAGTGTCGGCACGAAAAACGGCCCTTTTTTCCCGGGAATTTTCTTTCCTCTACCAGCAGGCATACCTACTATTTTTTCTTTTCGTTTTTTAAGTTTGTGTGGTTGGCCTAGAGCGTAGATGCCTTTAGAGTTTCTGCTTACTTCAAAAAATATACAAGAACGGCATCTTTGGTAATTCTTTTGACATGGATTTCTGCCATCCACTGCATAAACACCAAATATATATATATTTTTTCATATCGTTTACGAGACTTAAGGTCGGGCCTCACATAGCCGCAACCAGCCCGTGGCCGTGCGCTTCACCGGTGAAATGTAGGGAGATGCGGAGCAAAAATTTGGTATATAATCAAACTGCAGTAATATGAGTCAATTATACCACGCTTTTAATTACACCTGATCAAAAACCACACCGCACCGTAGCACGGCCGTAACTTGGTTTTGAAATGTACCGTCGTAATCAAATGCCGGAGGCTTAATATCACCGCTCTATATCTATAAAACAATGTATTTGTAAGTTTTACTCACATATTATTCATAAGATGTTACAATAAAATTAATTTTACACTTTTTAATACTTATTAGATCATTTTTTCTTGTACAACCTTTAACAACTAATTTTATACGTAATGAACTGATTTAAAAGGTGACTTCCCGCTAGTAAACTCCGAGCTTCCTTCAGAGAACATTGGCGCTATCCGATCCACGTATTATTTCATTTCGGGCATGTTTCAGACCGTACAAGACACGGTCGTGCTACGATGCCGGTCTTGTGTGACATTTGTAGCCAGACTTTTTCCTATATTATACTTAAAGTTTAGAAAAAGGGAAACAAAAGTAGGTAGGAAAATCTGTTTTAGTTAAACAAAAAGTTTTACATATATAAAACAATAGACTGAGTTTGACAAAAATGCTTTGTATATATTTGAAGGTATGAAAAGTGCTTTTGTATTTTTTCCGAATTAATTTGCCCCACTTTCCTCTATCACCGTAAAATCGGGCTCGGAGCGGTTATGTGGCCCGACCTTTATTTGGCAAAATATTTAATGACAGTAGCCTTGCGGTTTCCAAAATATTTTGGGGGATATTGTCGTCATTTCGCTTTAGAATAAGTTTTCTTCGACCAAATAAAAATGTTTACTAATGTCACATTTATTATAAAAATAACGCTTAGCGCCTTGACAAAGATGGCTTCTATGATGTTTAACGATTTCAAATGTCATATTTTAATAGTGTTCAATTATTTCGCGATACAAGGACCCGAATTAAATTAGAATACTTTTTTCCGATATTGCAGCTAAATAATTATGTATTTCTTGAAAATGTGCCAAAAGGTAGTAATAAAAATAAAATCCTGGAGTAAAGTGTCTTTTCCTCCCTTGGATAATTGCTGTCAACCATGCCCAAGAGAAAAAGTGGCACTTTCCTCCCTCGTAATGTAAATAACTAATAATTCTTCAGAAGTTCCAAAGCATAATTTAAAGTTAGTGTTGTGCTTTCTATAAATCAGTATATGATAATACAAAACGCTATTAAAAAAGTTTTTTTATTAAAACATAAATTAAACAGCATTTATTCGTTTAAAATTACTCGGATTCCAGTCCATTTTTCTGGTACATTGTAAATAAGATGGATAAAGTTATGTCACAGTTCTGATGATGGTCATGACACTCACTTTTTACCATAAAAGGATCCGATATCTCGTTAGCTCCCGTATCACGTTCGATAAAAATTCCATGTTATTTACGAACAGACATGGCTGGTGTAAAATATAAACAAGATTTTAAAGTTAACATATGTATGTCAGACTATTTCCTTTTGTGTATATAAAATGGCTCGATAAAACGTCCAATATAACGTAATTAATCTTCGTTTGCACCAAAAGAGAGTTATGACTGTTTGTCATAACATATCAACTTTAATACATATTAACCCAAAAAAATGTATGTCAACTGAATCACTTGAATTAGGGTCAATCAACCTTTATTTGTCCAATCACACTGGCCATCGTAAAAAAAAACAGAAAATATGAATTCAATTAGTCTCTTTTTATTAATTTCAATTAAAACAAATCTTAAACTGACAATAATTTTAATTGTAATTATTACTGCTAATTATTGATTTTCTATATAAGTTCTTTAATAAATGATTTAAATTGACGTGTTTAATATATTTGCTCTTGGTCCCCATGCAACCAGAGTATCAATTACCTCATATTACTAAAAACGCTTTTTATAAATAACTGCAATTTTAAAAATTAATATGAGAAAGAAGAAAAATTAATTAAGAAAAAATATACTTTTTTTTTTAATTCTCGAGTTTGGCATTTTTTTGCATATGCAGGGTGTACAGAAAGGTGAGGTCAAAATTGATAGGGGTGATAGAGTGAGCCAAAATAATCTTAGTACTTCGTATAAAAAAAAGTTCTATCGCGCTTTGTTAGGGTGATATTGACCTTCAAAGTTAGAATAAAAAACCCTAGGCGCAGTAACAATGAAGGCTAAAGTGAGTAGGGGCTGCCCACAGGGAAGCGTTTTATCGCCATTACATTGGGCAGACCTAGTAGATGAACTTCTTAACAAACTGACTGGTGAAAGGTACAACTGCCTAGGTATGCGGATGACCTGACCATTGTGGTCAGTGGTAGTCATCTAGGATACATATCAGGCAGAATGCAGAACGCCGTAGACATCGTTGACAAATGGTGCAAACAGGAGGGACTTTCAGTCAACCCTCATAAGACAATAACCGTCACTTTCACAAAAAGAAGGGCCCTGAAAGGATTAAGACCTCATAGGCTCAACGGAAAGGAAAACCCTGTTTTCAAGAAAGGTCAAAGATTTAGGAGTCACGTTTGACCAAAAATTGACCTGGGGACCACACCTAAGCAAAGTCACTCAGAAGACAAAAATTACCCTGGGTAGATGCCAAAGACTTTGCGGCAAAAATTGGGGACTCAGCCAGAAGATGAACATGTGGATGTACAAAAGCTTAACCTACCGCCACTTCACATATTTATACAGGGTGAAGTGAAAAGCCAGAGTCCTATTATAAGACAGAAAAGGGCCATACCATGGAGATTCAAGAAGGACCAACTAACTGTGTGAGATGCCTTCGGATAAAATGGTACCAAGCTATTAGCTTAACAAAGGTTTTTAAACAATTATACCAAATAGAAAGGACTGGGAGGCAGGCCCTCCCATGACTCCAAAACCGACCAAGGAGTCGGAGCTGGTATATATGGAGACAAATCGAGGACGAAAATAAACGTCGGTTTCGGACAACACCCTACAGAATTCCAGGCGGAAATTGTAGCCATAGAACAATGTGCTAGGGAAAACCAAAGTAATTTATTCGAACAGTCAGGCAACTATCAGGGCGGTCAGTTCATGCAAGATCAGCTGGCCGTTTCCATTTGAAAAAATTGACTTTTAGGGTTTTTGTCGTTATCATTTTTAATTATTATTTTTGACCACTCTGTATTTCTTTATTGTAAAAATATCAATACAGTCTACTAAAGTAGTTCTTTCTCTACGAGGAACCCAACCCGAACTTATATTAAAAGGTTTTGTTTAGAGAAAATAAATGGTTTTGTAATAGCTTGCAAATGTCATTTTTAACATAAAATTTAAAATAAGTTAAAAACGGTTGGACTTAGGTATAGAACATTATACATAAATTGTGTTTAGAATTTTCGGCAGAATCTAAAAAGTAAATAATATATAGGGTGTTCCATTTAAATTAAGGAAGTTGACATTAACTGCCGGTATAACCGAAAGTGGTAGAACAGTCAATATATTTTAGTTGTATGTCCCCCACCGACTTTATAATGTTACCAAATTTTCAAAATTTTCCAAAGCCTACTTTCCGAGAAATCGATCGAAGCAGTTCCCGGTGGGACACCCTGTATTAATATTTGCTTTTTAACAATAATAATTACAGGTATAGCTCTTAAGTAAATATAATAAATATTTCTAGTTGTTTTTTTTTATTAAAGGAAAGATCTTGCAGATTCCGATGAAATGCTGTGAAAACCGTGGTCAAAAATGAACTTATTATTTCCATTATAAAAATTTAGAGCTTTGGAACTCAACTTGCGCTTTTAAAACCCGTTTTAAAAAACTTGGGAAAACAATATGCAGAAACTAAATTGCTTTTTTACCCCGCCTTATTCTTATTAGTGCGATGCAATAGTCGATCACCACACAGCAACATTTTAACAGGTATTTTTACCTTAACGAACTGATAGACCCCTTTACGCTGATGACTCACACTATATGAATCCTACCAAATGGGTTTTCTTCGATGCGTCATTTGGTCGATGCTTAACGTCACTCGTTAGTTTTGCATTCTGATAACATTTCGTCAAAAGGATGCAGTTCAGTGCTTTAGACAAAAATATTCGTAAAGTTTTGCTTAAGTAATATGAAACCAAAAAAAAAATAAAAATGATCTATTTGTATAATTTTATTATTATGTTATTACTTCTACCGAAACAATCTGCTTAATAACATACACCTAATGATTAATAAAATAACCTGCTAAGATCTATTTTATATTAAATATGCACTTTACAAAATGATGTCTACGAATTAATTATCAACGTTACGATTGAATAGTTAAAGAATAAACAACATTTTAAACATGAAAAGAAAATGTCAAATAAATTAAGCAAATATTTTTGTTATCCAAATATGGTTCAATGTTTGAATCTAATTGGCATAAATTTATGGTCCTACACTGTAGCATAATATGCAATAATAGATGTATTCGACGATTTCTAAGAACACAAACATGGTCTTCCATTCATAGGACCTTCTATTAACAAGCGAAATCACTCAGTCAGTACAGTAATTACCATATAATAAATCTACCAAAAAAAAATGCCACTTGGTAAAAAGGCCTGTTTGGTGGGAAAAAAATCACTATAACATTTGTATGTTGGACGTACCATGTGGGTGGCTTCAAAAAGTTATGGTTTCCAATTAAAGCAAAACCTATTTTTTCATTCTCTATACTGCGTAATTTTTATGCGAAAATTAGGACACAATTAACGCGCTAACTTCGTTTATGACAGCTGAAGAGTAAAAATACTTGTCTCCAATTTTTCTGAAAATTTGGAGTTAGGCGTTTTCGTCCTTCCCGAGTCGATTTCTCTTATTTAAATTTTGGAATTCCGAGAAAGTTAACCCTTAATAAAGCAAATTATCATTTACGAACAGAAAAGTCCTACGAAATTTTTTGATATCTAATGATAATTACGTAATGAGAGCTGTCAAATTTTGACATTTGGAACATACTAACAGGAACAAAAAATTTTTTTTGATTTTGCACACAGCTGTTAAGTTTTCAGTTTAAAATTTTTATTTTAATTTTGTCATGTCTTCATTGGATGTTTCGGATAAATAAACATTTCTGAGAAATGAAAATACCTTTTAGTAATTTCTCATAGGCAATTTTGTAAAAATGTTATTTAACGTAAGTATTTTCAATTATAAGTTTTGATAATATGGCCAGCGTCTTTTACTAATTTGGAAACAGGCACCCATATTCAACATAAAATATTTTAGTAAAAATTTATTTTCCCATCAAGCAGGGCTTTTTATAAAAAGGCACATTTTTTCGTAAAGTTAATAATTAAAAAGATTTCCATTAGGTTAGAACTTCCAAAAACTTGCTGTAGGTGTATATTATACTACTACTAATTATTACAATTTACCTGAGTAATAGTATTTTCTATTAAAATTTTTATATTGTTTTTACTTTTTATTTATATCGAAACTTTATAACACCTAATTATTGTCAAATAATTTTTCGGTCTCAGAAAAACTTCCTTCTTAATTATTTTGCTTTAATAATTGTTTGCTTGTAGTAAATAATCGCACATACCCGGAATTATGAATGCCTTCCTCCATGAGAAAAATATTCGCCGTATTATTTTTTATTCTAATACTCGCCGAATGCCGATGCAAGTAATCCGAACTTGAAAAGCAAGGTTCATTATAATCCGTCAACCATGACTAGTAGTGGCATATTTTTTACAATTCTCAGTGTATAAAATTATTAAAAATATTTTATTTCACTTATTACTACTTGGCTGGACCAAGACAATATTATTAGGAGCTTTGACATATTTTGTTACTAATTATTAAATTGTGGGACCTAAGGCGACGAAATAATATTGTGTGTGTGTCTGTGTGAATTAATACCCATGTTTTATTATTAACTTTACAGAAAAAATATGTTTCTTCCATTTTTTTTGGAATATAACAAAAAATTATCATTCTAGTAGTACTAAGAAAAAAACAAATATAAAATTTAGAGAGCTTTAAATTCCATTAAAAATGTCAAAGTATGTGAAAGTCTTAAAGAAGAAATAAGATATGCAAATTCTACTAGAACAGTAGCGACATTGTGAAAAAGCCGGCCGGATCGTCATTTATAATGTAAATTGCAGCATAATGAACAACTAACTTCACCCACGATGATGCTAATTAACAAGACTCCACCCTGGATAAATAACAACACTACTACAGGACCGGTGCAGAGGTAAATAAGTTATTCGTCAGATTTTGTAACAATTGGGCACATTGCATTGATCCCCCTAGCACTACAAAAATTTTAACAGATTTATTGTGGTTTTTTCAAGTTATGGCCGGCCTTTTTAAATATATTTCATAAACATGACACCATCTTTACCTTACTGGCCAAAACTTTTCCTTGTCAAACCTTACATTGCCAGTACAATAACCAGATATTGTGGCTGTCTTGTGCCAGACTGATTCCAGAATGATTCTAGTCATTCCCTTAGTTGCATTTTATCCATTGGTTAATCATACAGGATTTTCTTAAACAAAATGGATATCCTTCCAGTTTTTTCTAGCTTGGTATAACATTATATCATTTCATTAGAAAGCATCTCTGATTTTACATCCTGATCTTCTACAATATTTCAGCATTAAAGACCTCTATTTAGGCCTTCGTATCTCATGCCATTTTTACCACCCCTCATTTAAAAATGCCCTTAGGGTAGATCTCATAAAAGGTACAAGCTGACAGCTTTTGCACATTCTATACTTGGCCATTGATACCGCCCGTAAAACCTACAATTTGATTGTGTCATGACACCTTTGTGCTGAATACCCTGGCTAATACTTATAGCGCGCTCTTTATATGCGCTACGCAACTCACTGCGCCAATTTATGAAGAAACAATATACTTGTGTCATGACACCTTTGTGTTAAAACACTGTGTTGATAAAGAAACCAGTATCAGTGTCACTCTTTCAACACCAGAAAATTTTGACTTTTACACATGACTACTTTAGTCTGCAGCGGGGACGAGATGCAAGGGCCTACCGTTGTCGGATATCCTCGGGCGTGTTTGCGCTAATAGCGAAGTGACTTTACCATGAGTTATTTGTACGGTGCCTCTACGGTACTAGTATGATTGGGCTAAAGCTTTAAAATATGCCGAATTGTGGGATGAAAGTTCTATAATTAAATTTGATCACAGTTTCCTTGTAAATTGTTTGGCACAAGCATACCTCCTTTAACCGGTTCTGCTCTCAGACCGAGCGGTCTACACACGTTCACATTTAAATATCTTGTTATACTTTAGTATACTAATAACCGCGTAAGTGGGCTTAAATATCTTTTTAAATAGTATGCACATTAATCTTAGACCAGTTGAGGCACATTTCCATTGTGGTACTAAACAGTTAACTGAATTATTTTCCAAACGAACCAATACAGCTGGCTGCAATGATTGTATTACATTTACAACAATAGAGATCTATTGAGATAGTCTAATAAACAAAATTTATATTTAATATTCATAAAGTTAATATTTTGTTTACATCAGTAAAAATATTTATTTATTTATTTATTCTGCCCATAAGGGACACAAACAGGTGAAATACCCACTAGAGTATCCACAAAATTAAATTAAATATGATATGATCATTACTATATTCCTTTCAAGATAAATTCGCTGAAGAAGGCATAATGCCGAAACGTTGAAAAATAAATAAAATGAAAAACTAAAGGCATCCTTTAATTTTTAATTAGAACCAAAAATCCCAAGAATCTATACTAAGAATATATTTCGAGGGTTCAGAAAACAAGTTTTAACAACGTGTCCAAGATAAGAAGCACTAGTATGGGCATCTTGGAAATGGTAAGAGATACGAAGTTGGTTAAATGAGTTGAGGTTTTATTCCGAGTATTTTCGGAGATATCCGGGAAAAACCAAAAAATTAGAAATTTGTTTTTTTCCTGGTCTTATTTAAAATCGGATTTAAAAATAAATTACACTTTTGCATTGCCACTTTTTCTGCTCTATCTAAAGGTCGTATTTTATTTAAACTGCGACGTTTCGTTTTCGTAGGAACATCATCAACTTAATTTTTTTAATTCGGTCTTGATATTCTGATATCAAAATTTAAAAGCCTCTTTTAATACAAATTCAATTATGTGTCAAACATTGGGGTTTAATCCTAATACGGACCTGTATTTTGGGAAATCTGATTAAAATAATTATCTCTACATTTTAAGTTAATAAATTACTTTATTAAAGCAAGCAGAACTTATCGAAAACACACAACATCACTAATTTACATTTTTTAAATACGGTCCTGATATTTAAATATTGAAATTTCAAAGCCAATTTTATTTAAAATTTACATTATGGTTTAACCGTAATACAGCCCTGAATTTCTCGAAATTCGGTAAAAATAGTAAGTACGACATTTTAAACTAATACATTGGTTTAGTAAAAAATTAAACTTTAAAATACAGAAATAATAAGTGATTAAATGATTTGCTTATAAAATGACAATTTTTAGGTGGAACTTGTTATAGGTTTTTCTATTTGGGTAAATCTAACAACAAGCAAAACATACTAAATAATTTTGAACTGTAATTTATCTAAAATATCAGGAAACATACCATCACCATCAATTTTAAGAAAAACAAATGATCTATTACTTAGTTATTTACTTTTTAAGGCGTTTTTGATATTTTAGATAAATCACAGTTAAAAAATATTAAAGATTCTTGCTTTGTTAGATTTACTTAAATAGAAAAAAGCGGAAGCAAGTTTTGTGTAAAAATTTTTACTTTATAAGTGAAATATTTGACCATTTATTATTTGAGAATTTTTTAGTTATTATTTTTCACTAAATTTATGTATTATTTTAAAATGTAGACCTTACCATTTTTATCAAATTCTAAAAAGTACAGGGTCGTATTACGGTAAAACCATAATGTGAATTTATAATAAAATATCAGGACAGTATTTAAAAAAGTAGGTAAGTAATGCTAGGGGATTTTCATTATGTTCTGCTTGGTTTATTAAAGTAATTTAATATTTTAAAATGTAAAGTTAATTATTTTTGTCCAATTTTTAAAAATACAGGTCCGTATTAAGATTAAGCCGTAAAGTGTGATACATCATTAAATTTGTATTAAAATGGGCCTTTAAATTTTGATTTTAGAATATCAGGACCGTATTTAAAAAATAAAGGTGATGATGGTCCTACAAAAACGAAACGTCGCAGTTCAAATAAAAACACCACCATTAGATAAAGCAGAAAAAGTGGCAATGCAAAGGTGAAAAGGAAAATAATAAAACAAATTTCTAATTTTTCGGTTTTTTCCGGATATCGCCGGAAATACTCGGAATTTTAAATAAAACTTTTTAAACGGCATATTATTAGGCATATAAAACCTCAACTTTGTTCTCATTAAACCGACTTCGTATATCTTACCATTTCCAAGATGCCCTTACTGGCCCTCCTCATCTTGGACACGTTGTATATATATATTTGTTTAAAATCAATTTTAAAAAATCAACTTTTTTAACCAAACTACTAGAGGGCCGTTATCCAAAGAAAAGTAAAAGACAGTTTAGTACTATTAGCCTAAAAGATTTGGAAGTTTGAAGGAATAAGAAAAAATACTGCTGCAGAGGTTTCTATTGGTTAAATACTCTAAGAATAAGCCGATGAAGTGAAAGTTCATGCCCTGCCTTTTGTGTACAAAACCTACAGAATTATATTAGAAATCAACACAATGCTGTTTAAAATTGAAATTACACAGGGTGTTTTAAGAGTATGTACAGGGTATTCCATTTAAGAAGGAAAAAATGGCATTTTTTTGTAAAATTTTCCGCATCGGAGAATCTAAAAATCGTAACCAGAATACAATTGCATAAAAACGAAAGACTTACGACATAAATGTTACCTTTTTAAATGGAACACCCTATTTATTATTCCATTTTCGGATTTTATTATTAATTCTAAGTGTTTTTACTAAGGGTACTATAAGTCTATTTTCAACTGTTTTTGAGTTATTGAAGCTTAGAAAGTCACATTTTCAGCTTATATTATTTAATTAAATATATCAATATTAAACAAAGTTAATGCAACTGATACTTTAGTCATTGAAATTTTTACCTTTTATAGATTTTATATTAGTTTTCATAATAAATAATTCTTTAGACGAAAAACTACAGATAGTAATGCTATATTACAAGTGTCAAGTAAATGCCAGTGAAGCAAGAAAGAAGATTATGAAAAAACTAAATTAAAATCTACTAAAAACTTCAATGAGTTTGAAGTATCAGGTACCACATGCGTTAACTGCATTTTATATTAATATACTTATTTAATTAAATAATATAAGCCGAAAATGTGACTGATTAAGCGTCAATAACTAAAAAACAGTTGAAGATAGACTTATAGTACCCTTGCTAAAAGAAACTTAGAATTGACCATAAAATCCAAAAATGTTATAATGAAAAGGGTGTTCTATTTAAAAACGCAACATTTGTGGCGGTGGTCTTTGTTTGCATGCAATTGTTTTTATTATGACTTTGAAATTTTTCGAGCTAAAAGACATCGATTGGCTATACTATAAAATCTTAAAAAAAGGGAAAAGTTAGAAAATATGCAGTTTTTTAACCTAAATGGAATAATCTGGACAACATAGAACCACAAACTCCTTTGGCCTAGAGAAACGATCTAGTAAAAAATTATTATTCTTTCATATCATTTATTACAAACAAAATTGATTTGGTAAATATAGCTACGACTACCGAAAAGATATTTCAGAATTAACGTTCGTTTAAGAAATATTTAGGAATTAAAGTTTTATTTATAAATTCTTCACTAGAGCTCTAATATACAGAGGCACAAAAAGATATGAAACAAAACATGAAAATTTCGATTTCCCATCCTGAAAAACCATCTAGTACAAAATTTTTAAAAAAGTTTCTAATATTAAAAAGGATATTTTAAAATAACTAAAATATTTGATAATAAAAATTCTGTACACGTATCTTTTGGACAACATGTATATCATCGCCTATATTTATACCAAACGGATTATATTATTCTCATAATACCTTGTTAAATTTCTTGATGAGAATTATTATTAATTCTATTGCGTTAACAAATTAACACATATATGTTACCTGGATGTATGAATCATCGCGAATAGTAAGGTATTTATTTCACTGTCAAGGCATTGAACTTAAGCCTTAAGCTTTGGTAAAAAGATAAACAATTCTGAATTTTTTCTTTGTTACGTAAAGCACAATAAATATAAACGCATCCTTTAAGTCGAATAAATTTGTTTATGCAGCATTAAAAAAAATTGTTGTAGGAAAATTAAAATGAGATAAGTAGGAACATTAAAATGTACTGTCATTATTAAAAACCCAAGATGTTCTTTTACAATTTTTGTGGTAGAATGTGTATTAAAATAACTCTCATAAAAAACTCTTTATTTTGCCAAAAGTACGCATAAGTTGGGATTTTGAAGAGAAATTGCCAACTTGATACTTAAAAGTTTTTTTATAATTTATATTTAAGCTGGTACAATACAACTGGAGTAAGCTGATTTGTTAATCTTAATGGCAATTTTTTGAGACCTAATCAGTAAACAAAGTATTAGAAAGTGAAAATGGTAGCTAATATTCTTTTAAAAGTTATGTGACTAATTTCATTTTGAATTTTTATTAATATTTCAAATAGCATTTGTCACGATAGTGATCATGATCACTTGCAACTGATTGAAGTGAAAGTGCTAATTTAAAAAATAATATAGCTAATAACAATGGTTATTGAATATACAGGATAAATAATAATTTGAGGGAGAGTATTTAAGCTTTGTATTTTGGCATTGTTTTAATTTTATTTTCTGAATGGAAAACATTTTAACAATATTGTGTAAAATTAAGATGAATAGAAGTATATTTCACGAAGATACTATCCACGCCTGATCTACGACTCTTATGAACATTTTATTCCAAATTGTTTTAGTGGTCAGAACTTTAAATCGATTTTAACCACTATTTCTTTACAAAATTTACGATACGCTAGAAATTTGAAATTTTAACAAACCCCTTCCAGCGTTACCTGGGCTAAACGATTATTATCTAACGAGCGAACTTAAATGTTTTAATATTTACATTGACTGTCTCACTAAATACTGTATATTCCACAACGGCATATTTTTCTCCTTTGTGATCGGATTTCTACTTTAAAAAAAAATAAAATGTTAAAAAAACATATTAGAAAAGGTAAATGCACACTGCTCTATGTACTTTTTCTTTTGAAATTGTACACAATATTCTTCTAAACGTATATTTTAAAGTACTATTCTGTCGTCCAACTGAAAAACGCCGTATGTGAATAGGCTTATAATATACACATACGGTGTTTTTCAGTAAGACGGCAGTATTCAGTTAAATAAATAACTTTAGACTGTGTCGCCAAAAATCATAAAAATGTATCTCTTTTTAAAACCATAATTATCTCTAATTTAAAATGTTAAAAATTATCTGATCCAAAAGTTTTTAACAAAATTTCTTTACTTTGATGTTTTTGGCACTTTCAGGTAAAAATTATTTTGGCCAGATTTAGCTATTAAAAAAACAATTGGATTTCTTTATTGCATTTTATGCTAAACAGATATAAAATTATATGTCGATAAAATATTGGGAAAGAACGTGATAACATCATCTATCTTTCTGTTGAGTAATTGAATCAATATTTGTTGATTATAACTTGTCAAGATTATCGAAAAATAATTTAGTGTATCCATTACGTTCTTTAACGTAATGATTATTAATAAAACTCAACAGCCTAAAGTAGTCTTTCTTGTAAATTATAACAGGAAACCCTTTATGCTTTATCTAATTGAAAAAATAGTTTAAAGTAATAAAGCTAATCCCAAAAGCGCTGCGTTATCATTAAGAAATAATATACCCGGTAATAAACCCAGGTTGTTATAATATAATGGTTCCCAAAACTAAGGTTAAATATTTTAAAGGGTAATTTTATACCTAAAAGCAAAAACAAAGTTTATCACGTTGATCTAAGTGAAAAATATATTGGCCAGAAAAGCAACAGCAAAGCGGGACCAATGCCCAGTGAGTTGAGAGCTAGGGATTTCGGGACAAAAATCGTATCAGTTTTATTACACTAAACTACCTAGTTTTGGTATTAATAATTTATTAGGGTACAATACTCTGCTTGTACCACAAGCAATACTGTAGTATCCCTAAACATTTAACCCATTATTACACATATTATAAATTTATTGTTGTTATTAAGTTGTTATGAAAATATTAATTTTGGTATTTGTATCTACATATCGGCATATTGCCATCTTTTGTTTCATCAAAAAGTAGCACACACCGCAAGTCTCTATCTCTAATAATAACCAGATTGCAACAAAATCTGGACACCCTGTACAGTATCATCTGCGCCATAGCGTCATATCGTTGGATTTTCTTAAAAAAACTGCTTTTAGAAAAATTGTGACAGTGATATGGTCCCTTTTATTTTTAAGCTAGGGCAAAAGAACTGAAAATATGAAGTTTGGAGCTTCATATTAAAAAGTTAAAAAAATAAAAACATGACAGCCGGAAAGTAATCTCGAGGGCACCGGTATACATTCTGAATATAAAATTGGATAAAAAATACGGAATAATTAAATGAAAGGCATTTTATACAATTTTCTTAACTAAAAGTACCCAAAAAGCAATAACAGAAAAAAACACATCCACATATGCACAGATCAGAAAAACAAAATTTAAAAATTTGTAACCATGTTAGGTATTTTGTGGATAACATTGTGTGAAATATCTCCCTAAAATTACCCAGAAATAACACTGTATCTTCGTCATATTTGTACATGGCTTTGGGTGCTCCATATCAAAGAAATATTGGAATTGTGACACATTCAAAAGGATTTATATTGTTGCTTCGAATTTTCTAACGAAACATGTTTAAAGTATGTCAGACATTCTCTGACGCATCTGCATGCTGATTAAGGAAACATTTTTTCGAACTTAAACAAAGCCTGTAGTGATTCTGCTGATAAACTTGCCCAATAGGCTGCTGACTAATACGTTATGTCTTTAGAATGTCTTTAGACCACGGGTGTACTAGTTATTTTAAAGCTTTTATCAGCTTTTATTATTTAAAATAAACACAAGATAAAGAAGAACTAGACTTATACAAAGTAATATTCGGCTTTTCTCCAGAATAAAAAAGGTTTATTACAAATTTCAGAATATTGCAATTTTTTTATCGATATTTAAACCAAGCCTTATCTGCGTGAAAGGTACTTATGCGTTTTTCCTGGAAACCCATTAGATTAGAGAAATATATTTGACAAGAATCGAGATACGCTTTTTTTTCTGGAAAGTCCAAACAAAATGCGAAAATATAAAAAAAACATTCTTTATCTATTTAATTGTTTAAAACTCTGTGAATTTTGTTTTATTTCCTACAAGATGGGTCACAAAAACGCAAAATACATTCAAGGCATGTTGCAACAAGGCAATAATAAAAAAGGAGACAAAACTGTTTTATGCATGATTTGTTGGGCTTTTCGATTTCTTTAAAAAACTCAAACGGTCTGATGGTATTTGCATTTTTTTTTAATAATATGACGTGAAAATTTAATTTCTTTTTTAATTAAATACTTATCATTAAGCTTACAAGCACAGTTTTAAAATTGAATATTATTATTAGACCATTTAGGCGCCCTCAGTAAAGCTGTTTTTACAGTTTGAAAGTTGTTCCTGCATGCAATTTTTTCTTGCTGCAATTTTTCGATCTGCGCACGCGCACATTGCAGCAAATTTTAAAAAGTGAAGAATGCGCGTGAGCAGAATGAAAAGTTGTAGCAAGAAAACTTGAATACAAGAAAATCTTTTAAACTGTAAAAACAGCTTAATAATAATTAATTACTTTATTTTAAATAATTACCAGTTTTGCAAATTTTTAAAGAATATTGAGATATACATGGTGTTTCTAAACAAATATAAAAAATATTTGAGATCACTTCCTTGTTCAAAATGATAGAGTAGTTTATTTTATAAACATAGGGTTAAAAGTCCACCATTTAGGAAAATATCGCGGTACAAAAATTGCAAAAAATATCGTTTTTATTTTTTAACTCAAAACCAACAAGCGCTAGACTAATGAAATTCTACGAAAATATTCATATAATAAAGTAGGTACATTTTCTAAAATATATTTGTACTTTTTAGAATTAATGGAAATGTTGAAAAATAGACTACCTCTCTGGTGTTTGCCAACTAAATTTAAAGAGACACTTACGCAATGACCACAAAAAATATTAGTAATTAGAATGATGGTTGACTTTTGATCCCATGTTTATAAAGCAAACCCACCCTTTATTTTTAACAAAGAAACACCTCCTAAAATTTTTCGCATTAGTTTAGAAACAGCCTGTATAAGATATGAATAAAAAAACAGATTTGTTTTTAAAAAGTCTAGCACCCTGTATCTTAGAAAAAACTTAACAACCTAACAAAATTAACACAAAGAATGTTTGTTTGGATACACCTATTTTATAGAACAATATTTAGTTAATATACAGGGTGCCCAAGAATATGTGGGCAATCTCTTGGATCTATACAGAACACATGAAAATAATGTGACAAGTTCCTATAATTTTTTCCCAATGCCCCTCTTTACAGACGTCACTGAAAATCGGTTCCCAATTTTTAAGATTTTTTCTGAAAAGCTTTAATAATTTGAAAGTTTCTACATATATTCTGTATACTTTTAACAATACTGTAACATGTTTAATTTGTCAGAAAAATTATTTTGTAAGCCTCTGTAGCCGATGTCCTGGTGCTCCTCTAAAAAGAGTTTTTGCGGTGACCACTATCTCTTGCATCATCTAGATCATCTAATGCCGCCGCCAGACATTGGGCCAAGTACGACAAACTTTGGCAAACAACCATTGTGTGGCAGGGTATATGTCTACATTTGTCTTGATTGGCCCAACTTTTCTCGAGCCCGCATGCTTACAAATAAATAGTTTGCCAAATGTTTCGACAAATAGTTCGGCCACAACTTCGCCCAATGTGTGGCGGCAGCATAAAATGAAAGAAACAAACGTATTTAGTTCCAGAAATGTATAATCTATAAATTAATCGAAGGAATAAGCAAAAAACCATTTTTTAACAAAATGACAAAAATAGATTTCGGGACCCAAATTTAGGTCTTAAATTATGTATTAAAAAAATAAATCCGAAACTGTTTTACGAATTAATGTTAAATTTTCACAGAATATACTTGAACACATGAGCACCTGAAATATGCTTGAAAAAAAATCGATTATTTTCTAAATCACAAGTGGATATAACCCCTTAACATGTGATCTAACAAAGTTTTTGTTTTCCCCTACCTCTTGTCACACTATGTCACATTAGGTTGATTCCCTCCCCTCCACCCCTATTAACTTGTGACGTAATTTAAGGATAGCCCATAACGAATTAGGGTCCGCCTGTTTAGTAAAGAAGCCATTAACGTTATCATTATTTGTACGAAATCTCCTGTATCTCTCTTTCAAACGCGGCTTCGTGGGCTTCGTATCGTTACCATAAAAGTAGGCATTTTAAAGTTTTGATTTTAAATAAAAAATACCATTTTAACTACAGGTCGAGAGAGTAACAGGAGATTTCACGCAGACAATGATGACGTCGGTGGCTTCTTTACTAAACGGGCGGACCCTACCAAATAACTCCTGCCAAAAATATGTCGTACTATAAAATACTCGTATATCTGTCAAAATTAACAGTACAGAATTTATTCTTTACATATCAGACATAATTTATTAAATAAAAAAGAAAAAACCTTATGTACATGTAACATTTTATTACACCCTCGCTTGCAGACTTCAAAGTCCACATAACATTGCAAAAAGCTGTCCAATAAATTGTCAATAATAACAACTAAACCGGCTTGGCCGTCGAAACAGTAAATAAAGTTTCACTTTCGCAACTGGCATCTCATGGCCTCCATGGGATTTACACCGCTTTTACTATAACCAATTACGTTATGAATCCCATCTGGCCAAAACGTAAATCGACCAAGCAACAATATTTATTTTAAACAAAAAGAAATAAGAATTAAAAAAGGTACGCCTACTTAATTAACTAAAACTGATAACCTCGTATAATTGAACCTAGTTATATAATTTTCCCTCTAGACCGCGGTACAGATCCGGACCGCCAACCTAGTTTGTGCAGTCCTTGTTAAGTCCGCAATTTCATTTTTCGCGCTGTCTTTGCTATAGTCGACTCGCCAACGAATTAGCGCGAAGCCCAAAATCGTAAGTCATCGCAGTGTGAGGCGAGTATAGGCGAGCGGCTACGAGTACGAGGAGTGGGGAGAGTACGCGCCATAGCCAACCACTTTCGGTCTGAGGGTCTATTTTCTTTCTGTACAACGAAGCGCGACGGTCATTTTATCTAAAAAAAGGACCCCTAATGAAAGTAGTTGGTGACCCGTGCTCTAGCACATACCTGTATAGCAACATGAAATGCCACTCTTACGGATAACTTTACAGTCCATCTGAAGAGGCCCTAGTTTAACTGTTGCCTTGCTTAAGTAAGACATTATACATACTTAGGAATGTAAAATTACCAGAAATTTAAAAATCGGTAATTAATATTATGTAATATTACAGTAACGTGGTAATTTATAAAAAAAAATCTTTTTAAGCAATAAAATTTGCTTTTTATTTCAAAACTGCAAAAAGTTTTTTTTACGTAAAATTTAAATTGCAGTTTATTAAAATAATAAAGACAGAATTTGGCCTCTGTGTTAAGTCCAACTACTTTTAATGTTTACCACTTGCAGAATGCTTGACAAAAACTGTAAAGTTGGCCCAATTCTCGGCCTAATTGAATTTAATTTTGATTTGTTATTAAGCTCAGGGCAAACAACTAAATTAAAATTAATAACTCTGCTAATTTAAACGTACGTTTTTAATCTAATGCTCTGTTATTAATATTTCTATTTATTGCGTCTCCTTACTGATCAACAATTACAACTTGTTGCAGTTAGTTCTTAAAATTTGATAAGATGAAGAAAACGACGACCTTGCTACCTATTTCTGTAAAAAACTATAAGGCATTAAGAGTACCACACAGACTTTTCTATGTTATTAACTGTTGATCAAAACTCTTCTGTAGAATTTCCACTTATAATTAAATTAAAGCTTAAATTCCATGATGACAACAACCAAAACACTTGTAAAATAAATCTTTTGTATTTTTTATTGCATTTATTCAGTAAATTATAAAAAATATTAAAAAATACGATATTGACTGTAACAACAGCAAACAAAACTTGACTATGAAATGTCATTTTGCACTAAGATAGTGTGATGGCGATAACAACGTTGTCAAGTCGCTTAATTTTAAAAGCCAATCTAATCATATTTTTGTAATTCAAAGGCCAAGTATTTTAAAAATTAGGAATTATGATTACGAACTGGATAAGCCATTCTTTAACCAAACGTACCTCAGTTAAAAAGTTGATAATAGGAAACATACCGGGTTTTTGATTGACAAAAATATTTTTAATTTACGTCCATAATTTTTGCTATATTTAAAATTTTGTAATGAAACTGGGTAACTAGGAGCAATAAATGAAAATGTTGATTTTTATATACAGTGTGCCCAGTATAATAAGTGCTACAAGAGGACAAATAAACCAACAAATTTTGAACTTTTAAACGACATTTTGAAAAAACTGGTTGCATGCTCGAAAACTAAGAAATAGAGAATTGTACTCCAATCGCCAATATACAGGACATGTTATAACTATAATTATGAAAAATGCGCAAAAGTAGGGTATTTTTATAAATAGAGCAAAATTGCAGAGTCATTTTTTATACTTATGGTTGTAACTCGTCCTGTCTATTGCCGATTGGAGTCAAATTTTGTATTTCTTAGTTTTGGACCATGCGACCAATTTTCCCAAAATGGCGTTAAAAATTCAAACATTTTTGGTCTGTTTGTCCCTCTTGTAACACCCATTCTCGGACACATTGTAAATTACATATTAATAAAAAAATTATTTAAAACTAAATCCAAAGGAAAAAGAAGTCTTAATAATGTAGAAGAGATTACAACCGAGGATTACATAAAGTCTGTTGGACGGTGACATAAATTGATTATGCGAAAGTATTTACAGTTAAGTACAGGTTTTGAATCAAATAAATACGTATATAAATGCACACTGCATACCATTCTTGATTTTTATCCATATATAAATGCCAACCTATGTTATAAGCGATTTAAGTGGAATTTATCAAGAAATCATAATTTTCTATTTTACCGACTACTTTACTTACTTACACCGTCTCAAATTTAAGTAGTAGGTACAGTGCGTCCAACCGAACATGTCCTACATTTTAAATGCCTATAACTTTTTTATTTCCTAATTTAAAAATAAATGATCCAGAAACCAACTTGTACAGTAAATTATTAAGTTTTTTTCATGTTATAAAGATTACACAAAACAATTTTGTTAACAGAATATATTGACATAACTTAACCTATCTACAGGTCTAAGCTTGGACTGTAGCTATAAAGGAAATTATATCTATTTTTTTACTATTATCTAATTTTGATGATCGATAAAACTGCTACATTTATACTTAGTCCTGGTTTGGAATTTTAGACGTATGTATTGTGATCTTTTTCCATTGTCTGGTTTAAATCGTAAATTCCTGATTTATATTAAATAAATTATGTAGTTACCAAATATAAATACGATTTTTTTAATAACCTGTATAAGACATCTTTAAAACAAATACAAATACAGTGAGGATATCAAAAGTCCTTTCCACTTTATCTTCTGAATAAGACAAGATATCGAGATCGGGTAAAATTTAGGTAAAAGATGTCACTTGAATTACTTTTGGCCTAAAAGAATTTCGGTTACGTGGGGTAGTGCTAAGGAGAGTACTAACAATTCTTCTTATGTTCATGTGTGCACACCTGGTTTTAAAGGCAATTTAATTCTTTACTTATCAGCCGTTTTATTTTATGAAGAGTAGAGCCGATAGTCGTTTCAAGAGTTACTAAACCTTTGACGTTTAGCTTCTTCAGTACATATTGTTACGGCAATATTTAAAAATCATCTTCCTCTTCTCATTTTTCTTAATATAGAAAGTGGGCCATGTATGTAGCACTTTTTTAAGCCTTTGAATTCTCTTCTCAAAGCCAATTTTATTGTTCAAATCAGCACCGGCCGTTCCAGTTCCAGACTTACAAGCCAATGTCATTAAAACAGCACTGTTTGTACAGATTTTAAGCAAGAATTTCAAATGGTTTCAAGTCTGGCACGGTTGGGCCGATTAATTATTATTAACGAAGTGTCGTCGAGTAAAGAAGCAAATGGCCTTTAAAACAAGGTGCTTCATGAACCCAATTCTCTTTAAAAAAAACATCTTAGTAGTGACCCCTTGGCACTAGACCACGTGACCAAAAATATTTTTATGCTAAAAAGTAATATACATTTTACCTCGTCTTTCAAAAGATAAAAGGGGGAAAACTTTTAATATTCTAACTGTATAGTAAAATAATGTAAACAAAAGGTTTATGTTTAATTTTATATTTTAAAACGTTCGTCAGCAACGATTCCATATTATTATTTTAAGAAAAAGGTTTATTTAATATAGCTAAATATTAATATTGTGGTTTTTTACATCCGGTTCTTTCTGTGACGATCTTATTTTTGGCGATACTGACGCAATGTAAATTTTAAGAAACGACTTAGTATGTCGAATGTAAGTAATTAAATACAGAGAGTTCCAGAAAAAGCGTCTGATATCTGTGCTAGGTATTCTTAATATTAGTAAACATGGGACAAACAACTGGTACAGAAATCTACTGTTAGACCCTCAAACGTAAAAACACTTCCACTGAACACAAGAGAGAATTGAAAACTAATTTATTTGTGTTATGGTTTTCTTTTAATGTAAAATGTAGTCCCAAAAGTGATTTAGTTTTTTATTTTTCAAAAATTTTCCAGATTGTCTAGGATTTACGGTTTCCTTATCTTTTTTATTTTTTCTTTTTCTAAAAACTTATAGGTGATAAACCGTGTTCAAATTTAATATCAGCATAATTTTAATAAATAAAAAAAAAACAAATACAAAAACGCGTAAAAAATCCAAATGCAACACAGTAGGCACCATTGGAGACCTTAAAAAATTGATTGTTATAAACAAATTTCCCCTTCACAAATTTGTACCTTTTTTTCATTAAAATTTAACGTTAAGAACTATAGTCACAAGGAAAAAAGAAAATACGTACAGGGTATCTGGAAAGGGGATGCCGTAAATGATAGGGTTGACAGAGTGACTCAAATTAATATTGTTTTCATATAAAAAAAATCTACTGTGCTTAGTTAGCGAGTTATTCATCATTTAGGCGAAGAACCAATTATAAAACGTTATTAGGGCCGATGATATGCCAGCAAAACCAAATGTCAAAAAGTCACCCCCTGTCCGAAGACACCTCACTTTACGGTCCTACCAACATTTTAACACGTAGTAAAATAATCATTTTTTAAATAAAACTATTAAAAAAATAATAGAAATTAATAAGGAACAGTGTTATGGCCCACCATAAAGCTTAAAGAGCCCATAAACACCATTTTTAATACTTTTTTAAATAAACAGGCGTACCATAGCCACAAGTTTTTATTACGTGTTAAATTATTGGTATGTATGTAAATAAGGTATACATTTTTGTAGAGAAAAAGGAAATCAAACGGTGAAAGCAAAATGTCAAATTTATCACCCCTGTCAAAAACTATACCGGGTGTTTCTCACAGGTAGTTCCCCCAATAACTTTTTACCTTTTAAAGATGGAAATATGAAATTTTATATGTGGGTATTTGATATAATTTTGGATTTGTTGATGTATTCACTTGTTTTTGATTACTTCCGGTTTAACCGGAAGCGACTGCTACTTTTAAATTTTAAATGGCACCCCTGGTATATTTAATCTTATTTTAATAGAATATGACATTCCGAATACAATTACAACTTACTTCTCATTTTTTAACCCTTCTGCAGTCAAAAATTTAATTTTTTAAATTCCAATCTAGAGTGCCATGATTAAGCTAAAACGGTTTATTTTAAGTCAAGTAACCATGGAAAAATAAAATTAATCGTCTTTTGTTTTTTACGGCTTCTCAGGGCGGAGTCAAAGTTTGCAAAATCCCATTTATGGTAATAAATCTTTTTTAAATGGAACGAGAGTGACTCGTTAGCATATTCAAAAGAGCATTTTATTCCGAATAAGTTGGTACCACATAGGCGGTATTTCGGGATATGTTTTAATCCAAAAAGCATGTAATACAATTATTCTAAACCAACCATTATACTAAATAATAAATATCGATTTAAGACAACATCCGGTATGTATTATGTGTTCTGTAGAAAACTTCTTACTCGAAATACCGCCTATGTGATACCAAATTATTCGGAATAAAATGCACTTTTAAAATATGCTAACGAGCCACCCTCGTGATATTTGAAAAAAAGGAGTTATGACCATAATTGGACTTTTGCAAAAATTTGAATCCGCCTGAGAAGTCCTAAAAACAAAAGACAATTAATTTTATTTTTCCATGGCTAATTGACTTAAAATAAACTGTTTTAGCTTAATCATGGCACTCTAGACTTGAAATTTAAAATAATAGTTTTTTGACAGCAGAAGTGTCAAAAAATGACATGAGGTATCATTGTATTTAGAATATCATATTCTAATCAAAATAAGATAAAATATACCAGGGGTGCCATTTAAAATTTAAAAGTAGCATTCGTTTCCGGTTAAACCGGAAGTAATAGAAAACAAGTGAATAAATCAACCAATCCATAAATATGTCAATTAACTATGTACCGAATTTTATTTTTCTATCGTAAAAGTAAAGCTATAGGGGGAAACCACCAAAGGGGTTTTAAGGGGAGAGGAATATTACATATGAGATGCGCGGTTGCAAATGGTCAAAAAAGTATGAGCAACGGACGCGAACGGCAATTTAAGTCTTGCGCAAATAAGGCTTCGTGGTGGTCACGTTTATCGTACATTAGGAAAATTAGCATGTTTTGATAAATGCGCTCCGCAAAAAAAGTTACCTGTATTATTGAATTGCATTGCCAAAAGCGCTAGATGGCGACAACATTTATTTAAAATATTTCGTATAATTACCAAGTTTTTGGCGAATGCTGGCGGCAAATGGTCTTTTTTTTAAAAAAGTTACCTACATTGCAGGAGTATTATTAACTTGTTTTGTCGAATACGCTAGATGGCGAACAGCTTTACATTAAAATCGATATTAAAAAATACAGATTGCTCTTGCCCCATGTTACCATGCGCGACTGGTATTTTGTGCCATGTTAACAAAAACGGCTTTGGCTTTCTTCCCACCTCTGATTTCTATGAAAACCACCTGTTAGAAACAACCGGTATGTAGCACGTTATATTGGGTTATCATTTACGACATAACCATTTTTGGAAACTCTGTATATTATTATTATTATTATTGTTTTTTTCTTAGAAAGGACCCCAGGGGTAAGTTTCTTTGGTTTTTTTAATACAGGTCCTATAAGGCAGTGACAACGCCACGACATTCTAAGTAAATGACTTTTCAATGAAAACCACAATAACCGCAGTAACTTAAGCGCTAATTCAATAATAAATTAATACGGTAAAAACATGTAATACATTTTTTTATAAGTACTATTTACTATGTTCAAATTCCACGCATACCTCTTAAGGCAGTAAATAAGTAAAACAAGTTTTACACCAGACTGGCTGGATCTTTAAAATGGACATTTTTAATACCCTTTTAATATTAATACTCTTTAGTGAAAAGGAACATGAAATTAATTTTCATTTGTTATATCAGGCATTACTTAATGTTAATTATATCAAAATTTATTCAATTTCTAAAATTCTTAGAAATAACAAGTTTAACAAAAATGTACAATAGACTGATTAAAAAAATCGACTATTTTTTTCTAATTATATCGAAAATATTGTTAAAAATGAGGAAAAGAAAGTCATGTGAAAGCCACAGCCCTAATATTAATGTTAAGAGGTACCGTATGATACATTTTAATTTCCCATATAATTAACATGGGAAATCTTGTTTTCTTTTAAGTTAGAATTTAACTCTGTAATGGTTTATCAAAAAGCTAGACCAAATCATTCTCTTGTATAAAATTAAACGCTTTACAGAAAAGCTTTCAATAATTTTTTGAAAACCGAAGCTTTTCAAAGTTATATAATTTATAATTTTTGATAAACTTTATAGTTTTGACAAAATATTGGAAAAAATGCATGGGTTTATCGAAAAATTATAAGAGAGCTTTTTTGTAGCGAGTTCAATTTTATACAAGAGAATAATTTGGTATAGCCTTTTAATAAACCATTAAAGAGTTATAAAATTCTAAACTTAAAAAACAAGCCTTTCCATGTTAATCATAAAATATGGGAAATTAAAATGTAATTGTAATGTAATTATAATGTGGCACCTCTTAACATTGTTATTAAGGGCTCTGGCTTTCACACGATTTTTATTAAATCATTCCAATGTACAGGGTGGGTCAAATTCCACCCTTTTTATAGGACACTTTTCTATGTTTCTGTAAGTGTTACACAAAATCTGACTCCCATTTGCGAGGTTCAAATTTGAAGTCAAACTTACTGATGAAAACCGCAATTCACTATTTCACGCCGTTTACTCGTTTTCTTGCAGTTTCTTTAATCCTTCAAAATTTATATATTCACAGAGATTTTTTTATTGTAAAACATTTTTACAAGAACTTTTTAAGCTTATTTTTTATAAGGTTGAAATTTCAGCCTCGCAAATGGAGGTTAGTTTTGTGTAAAACATACCGAAACATAAGTTTCCTATAAAAAAAAGTCGATATTTGCCAACCCCAAGGTTGGTATCTTAAAAATCACCGAAATAATCACCAAAATATAACTAGCATCACTTGCATGAAAGAAAAATTTCAACCGTTTTACAAACGGTAGTAGTACGAAAGTAGTTTTAAAATTAAAGTTAAAATACCTCTTATTATGTAGGTTCTATCAAGGAACAAAACGTAAAAATTCTAATGGTTTTTGATTACACTGATGATTTCGTACGTCCTTGAACTTACTAATGAATGTAACAAACAGGCGACGAATCTTAAGTACCTAATGTGGCAGGAACCATAAAATAAAATAATGTATGGGTTGGTAGGCATTTTGTTGTAATATAATAGACTGGCGCAGAGCTGGTACAAACTAACCGATTTTTAAAATATTATTGGCTATTTTTACATATCGGTATGGGCCAACACGAACTGTAGGCGACATAATCATAAACTTTGGCTACCGGTTGTGACGTCTTTTTGACATAAAAAGGTATGTCTTTATTGACAGAATTAAAAACTGCGTTGGTTCTAGTTCGGAGTACTTCATGTTTTAAGAACTACAAAGCTATTTCGGCCCCTGACGACCAAAGGAAAATCATCCTGCCATCCAAAAATTCCGCGAGATTGTTTTTGACGTTGACGAGTTTATTTTAAAAGTTCTCGGGGTAAACGCTTTGCTGGCAAATTCGACCGAAAGTAACCAGAACCAAAAAGAAATGTCAAATTTAAAATATTTTCCTTTAGTGCATCAATTTACAAAGTATCATATATTTGGTCAATGTAGGCTTTATGCTTAAGTACTGCCGTACACTGAGTATCTTAAGTGATGTAAGGGGAAAAAAGGGCTCTGCAAGTAACAGTTTTTACATTCTGGGTACTCTAGTAATTAAAAAAAAAGAAACAAGTAGGAAATTCAAAGTTTCTTCAGATGGAATGTATGGAGATGCACTTAAGTTGTACTTTACTTCATTAAAAGGTAGCTTAATTATATTTATTTACTTACTATTTAGAGCAGAAGAAGCAAAAAAACCCTATAGAAGGGACGGTGATAGCACTTCGATGGAGAAGAAGAGGAAGTTGTCTGTAAGGGTGGGGTCATTAATAATATGAACAGCTCTTCTTTGGTTGGAATAAACAGTCATTTGGCTTGTTAAAGTTGCCATTCTCATCATTTAGGAACAGTATTCCATCTAGGGTTTGACCTAGGATGTGTGAGCTCGAAGCGTTCAATTGACTTTAGGTGTGTTGAATACTAGCTGGTAAAGATTAAACAAAAAATGTCCGCATGTAAACATTCCAGATGACGCACTGATCTCTTTTTGTTGTTGCTTTACCGTCTTCTTTTCAAGCATTGAAAAAACGTCCCATAAACGTTTTGAAGTGGGGTGTATACAAAGTATACTAATTTTAAAATAAAAAAAACTTTTCGGTTTGAAAGAGGAATCTAACATTTTTATTTATAATTGGTCTGTTTGTAGAGAAATCACAAACTAGTCAGCGCCAATCAGATTTTACAAATTCGTCTGGTGACCAGTTGGCAACCGGTCACCTGACTAAATAATATAGTTTGTGATTTCTCTATGAACAGGCCATATGAATGATTTGAGTAATGTTTAAAAATGTTTTTTGTTAAAATTTAGCCTTATTTATGTCTGGAATTATCATTATTGAAATAGAACACGTTTGATGCCACTATTGATTTGCAATTATATAATTAGTAAGGCTGGTCTTTTACCGACATTGTTAAAAGCGACGCCCGTAAGGGTTTCCTGGAACGCCACCTACAATAGGTCTAGACAAGAACATTAAATTTTATTTTCAGGTGTTCGCAGAAAAACAAACGGGAATTGTTGGTCGAAGATAGAGGCTGAAACATTATGATTTAAAAATTTAAATATACAATTTGCATATTTATTTCAATACGATTTTTTAAAATATTTATAGTTTTATTTTTATAAAATCTCAATGATTAAAATCATGATTTTAATCAAATGATTTTAATAATCCCAACCCTGACACTAATTAATTATTGTTATATCATACTATAATGTTATAGTTATTTATTAGATAAGTGAGTTATATGACATATAAGTCACGCAAGAAAAGTTTAACTCTCGAGCCCGAAGGGCGAGAGAGGTAATTTTCTTAAGTGACTTATATGTAATAACTCACGTGTCTAATACAAAAATTTTATCCAACACTTTCGTATAAATCGTTTTTAATATCGAAAATAATTCGAAAACGTCATCCATTATTTGTTACTTGTCATTGTCAACACCAGCAACAAAATTTTGTATTTTTTGGAAAGCAAGCTTGTTTGGTTGTAATGCATTTTGTTGGTAACTACGGGTTTGTTAAAGTCTATAATTCACTAGTGAGCTAAAGGGTACTTTAGCTCACTAGTGACTTATAGTACACTTTATATCCTCAAAATCTGATCAATTATGTAGATATTATATGTACGTGTTGGATAAACTAATTTTAAATGAATTTCATTACTTAACTACAAACATTTGAAGGAACTACTAAAAAGTTCATCATTTATCTAAACAGAAAATGATTTTAGCATAATGGCAATTTAAAACACCAACATACCAAGACTCTAAATCTTGTTAAAAAAATAAAATCAAAGATGCACGTTTGATTCAAATCGTTCGTTAAATAACAAAAGCGGAGAAGAAGGTTGATACAAAATTAATAAGTTTCGTGTTTGGAGGCATATTTTTACCAGTTAACGAAAACCGAGAGCAAATAATAAATACCTGATACTTCATAAAGAAAAGGTATAATTTAAGAATTAAAATAGTCTGACCAAAAAGTACAGAAACACTGGTATCTAATTTTAATTTAAAAACTTTGAATTATTTTTTTCAAAACTAACGATCTCATCGCTGATATCAACACTGAATTTAAAGTATGGTTTTACTCCGGCGGGCATACCGAATTTGGTCCAATTTGGTTAAAAATTCTTTAAGATATTTGACCATTTCCAGACTTTTTGGACACACTGTATACATCACGTAAATTATATAAAATAAACCTGAAACGGGAACGCTTTAAAATCCAACTAAACGGGAGTTAACCTTTTACCTCCGTTCAGGTCAAAACTTCAGCGCTTGTTTATTTTTCATAAGGACAATGACTCTTACTTTCTCGCCCCGCGACTACGTTACGGTTATTGGAAATACACAAAAAGGGGTTTGAATGATTTAGATTCAATAATATTATGTTAAAACAACATACAACTTTTTATTATTTTACTAATAAAATTCTTTTATTTTTAACGGGTCTTTCTAAAGTGTGTTTCAATAAGAGCGCAAGACTTTAGTGTTCAGCCAGAAGTTTAAAGGCGTTAAGACGCAAGAGCGTGAAGGCCAAATCTGGTCAGCAAATCCGGAAATGGCACCACCAGGAGCAAACTCGCGCAAATTCGTCAATGTCTCACGGGTTGTTGAGTCAGCTGGATTTTGTAGGCACGCAGCTGTAAATCCTTAGTGAGAATTTGTTGAGAAGTGCCTGTTGAAATGTCCAGTTTTTGTGCCCGGTGACGAATTGTCTTTCTGTAAAACTCTCGCGAACTACCGTGATATTTTGTTTTGAGCGAGCTCCGCGAGCTCGTACTTTGTCTTTCACATCAGCTAACCAAACCAGTACTCCCGAATTTTTCAATTATTATTTTCACAGTAGATGATTTAGGAAGATTATTTCGATCGAATATTGGACGAACTTTACGAATGTTGGCATTTAAAATTTCACCATTTTGTTAATAACTTTTTACAATCAAGATGCGTTGTTTTACCATGTAATGCTCCAAGTTTACTAACTCCCATTGGTCAACTTTCGAACTGCTACGTCATAATCATGAGATATTGTGACTGTCAAACATGGCGTGCAATTTAAATCTTGCGTTCTTATTGAAACACCCTTTACTTCCACATTTTTGAGTTATAAGTAACGATTTTATTACTACTTCAAATCTAAAAACAGTTCACGACGACTGAATAGCTAAGGAATATTTAAAAGCTTGTGAATTCTCAGAGTAACGGACAGGATATTTTTTTAAAAAATTATCCATTTTATTTCTATCACCTCCAATTTTTGTAAATTTATGTATTTATAAATGGAGTAATTTCATAAATAAATAAATAAATGAACAAAAGTGATCATGATCACCAAACAATATTTATTTTCCTATTTACTACTAAACCAAAGACTACCAGAATATTAGCTTTAAGTGTTTTGACATTTTAGCAATTAAAGAATTTATTGCTAATTTTTATGTTTTCTATCGCAAATCTCGCATTTGCGAAGTTAATTATTGTTTACTCAAAATAAACCCAAAATCCTTTTTACTGAATTATAATAAAATAAATGAATTAACAAAATATTGTATGTCCTTATCAATTTATAATATTAAAAAGCATCAACAAATTTTTTAAAGATTTCTGAAATTAATTCTGTCATATTTTTTGACAGATCACTTGAAGAGGATCTTTTGTTTCTTTATTAGGCCGTTGTATTTTGTCAGTCATTATTTTAAAAGCTTTTATCTTATAAATGCAAAAGTAAAGAGGATTTATATTATTTATAATAGCAATGAAAATATATATATTTAGGAAACGAGTTCGGAAACAATTATTGAGTCACAATGCTTTAATCAACAGTAATTTATGCATATTATGCACAAATATAATTGTTAGCCAACATGCATTGTTGTTGTTCTTTTTATAGAAATGCATATTTGCTGGACCTTGCGATTATTAATTAGAAGCACGATTAATCAGATTTTAATATTTTTTATTCTATTGTTTGTTTAAAATCGTTTAACACATCCGATTTCCAAAAATAATAATTTAAGCCGTAACATGTCAACAAGAATTTAAATGTAATTGGCGTTATTATAGGTGTTATGCATATACATAAATACGTGAATTTTCCGAGGTATTTTCACCAGCTTACTCCCTCAATAATTCTAGACCAATATTAAAAATTCTTCTATTATTTAAATGAGTGCCCTTCCAAGTTGGTTCCAATAAAACCAAGTCAGGATCTGATAGTGACATCTTGAGGAACTCGCGAGAAAACCTCTAATTTAAAAGGCACATATACAGGGTGTCCTTAGCCAGTGGCTCACCCCTATAACTTTTTTATTTTTTAAGATAATTTAATCAAATTTGGCTGTAGGTATGTCAAATAAATATGCATTGTTGCACGTATTTCGTTGTTTTCTATCACTAGCCGGAAACGACCATTACTTTATTTTAAATGGGATACCCAGTTTTTAATTACTTATTTGAATAGAAAATTAATTTCCGAGTACAATGACACTACAGTTGCTACTTTTTGACATCTAACCTCTAAATTTTTTAAATTTTGAATCTAGAGTGCCATGAATGGAATGACACGTCAAATACTGGATCAAATAGTCACGGAAAAATGGATATGACAATCTTTTGTTTTTTATAGCTTCTACAGAGTTGTTTAATGTTTGCAAAATCGTATTTATGGTCTAAAGTCAGTATCTTTAGATGGATCAAGGGTAACTATAACAGTTAAAAAGAGTGTTTTCTTATCAACAATCTAATACCACACAATCAATATTTTACTTAGCAGTATAACACAAAAATCCTGATTAACTTTTTTTTCTCTAACAGCAACAGCTAACTCATATTATTAATAGAGAACTGAGGGCGCAATAAGTAATTAATGGTTATTACATTAAATACTGCTTTTTTCAACTTTAGTTAAACATTAAGGCTGTTACAGAAGAAACAGGTTTATGTGCTGGTTAATGCTATTAGGGAAATAATTATTTAATACGAGTTTTTCTGATATACTTTTAACTCGACAACTAAAATATAATTTGTGTTGTCGGTAAAAACGGACTCTTTAGCTCTTAGCTGTTATAGTAAGCCACCCTTAATCCATTTAAAAAAACTGACTTAGGAACATAAAGACGATTTTGTAAACTTTAGGCGACTCTGTAGTGGTTATAAAAAACAAAAGATTGTCACATCCATTTTTCCCTGACTCCTTGATCCAAAATTTATCGTTTCATTGCATTCATGGCACCCTAGATTGAAAATTTTAAATTAAAAAGATTTAGAGGTTAGATGTGAAAAAGTAGCAAATGAAGTGTCATTATGCTCAGAATGTTATTCTCTATTCAAATAAGTAAAAATATACTGGGTGTTCCATTTAAAATAAGGAAGTTATGGTCGTTTTCAACTAAACCGGAATGTGTTATACGTACGTAACAAATATTATTTAAATAATATCTTAAAAAATAAAAAAGTTATATGGGTGAGCCACCGGCTAGGGACACCCGGTACGTTTTTCTCATACTTTCTAAAATTTACCAGATATTTGCGGCTTGTAGATACATATAGAGATAGAGATAAAATAACAATAAACTATACAGATAGAAAAAAACTACATCGACAAATAATAATTTATTATTTTTTTGGAGTCTCTTTAATTTTTTATTTAGTTAGTTGGGATTAATGAAAATCTCTCAACCCCACCGTTAAGAAAACTATTTTATACTATATATTAATAGCAGATTAGATTATTAATATATTGCCATTACCACAATTTAAATCCTCAATGTAGACAAACATACATGATAACTTATTTTGCTTATTAATTAATACCTTGCAATTTTAAATTAAGTGTGTCAAATTAAAAAAAAACAATTCTTATTATAATAACACTAACGCAATGTAAATACTTTTGGTACCCAATGATAATTAATTTAGATTAATTACATTATCAGCCATATACACTACTCAAAGAATTATCGCATATGCTCGATTAATTTTTAATCGCCTTGTATAATGTGCTGTTGAAAGGGAGTAGTCAAATTTGTGATTATAAAATGTCAGAAATAGGTAAGGGTATAAATTATTCACAAATGAGCTTTCTCCCTTTAACAGCACATTGTATAGGGCGATTAAAAATTATCAATTTTTTCAAAAATTTATCACCCCGTGGGATGTATTGCTAACAGTAAATAACAACGGTTAATATAAAGTTATAGCTTCACGTTTTCTTAACATTTTCTTTTTTAATTGTCTTGATAACTTAATTATTAAAAGAGATATGGCCATTTTAATGAAAGCATTTTTGTATTGAAGCTTATGGAAGAAATCGAGCATATGCGATAATTCTTTTGAGTAGTGTATTTGGGGAGTTATAATTACTAGAAGTTTTCTATAAGCAATTATTGCTTATAGAAAACTTGTCAATGAAATCAACAAGCTAACAAAAGTAAAGATTTTATGCCTTTTAAGACTGTATACATGTCGTGCCATTTTAAAATTACCATAGAAAGTTTTTCCCAATGCGTGGAAAGGAAACGGGTTGTAAGACCGACCCGTCATCGTATTAGGAAAATTTTGATGCAGGTGTTCTCTGTCTAATCCCTACATGCTAGTGTTCAAAACATTAAAAAATTAATTGGTTGTATCGACCTGCCACGACATGAATTTACAGGGTGGGAGAAATGTGATGCTTTTAATAGAAAAATTCATGTTATTATATGTTAACCAGAAAAACTGATTCCCTTTTGCGAATCTCAAGCTAAACTTCTGGTGAAAACCACAATTCGCTATCTAGCCCACTTTACTCACTACAGCATTTTTTTCATTTGTCGGGTTTTCTTTAATCCTTCATAACTTTCTTTATTATTATTATTATTATTATTATTTTTTTAATTCAGTTAGACATTTCTTAGCAACTTTTTATGTATGGGTATTGCAGATATGCTTTTGATTTATTGCTGAGATAACGCATTTTTGATTTATTTATTTATTTTCTCAAATTTTTAATAGGACACCTGACACCCCATATATTTTATCAGTTTTTAAATAGTCAAAAAATTACCTTTTCAAAAATGTATCACACTTCACACTATATATTTCTTTCTAGCCATTTTTGAGATATTGCATATTATTTCTTTCATTATTGTTATTGGGTAGAAAATGGGCCATATAAAAATTGATCACGTTTTATTTTAAACAATCTTAATTTAACTTTTGTATATTATTACCCGCAACTGCACAAAACCATTTATATTAATAATAAGGCAAATGTAAATTAGGGAAAAGAATAATCGCATTTTAAGAGTAAACTAATTTATTCCTGACTTTATTCTGTAAAACATCTAAAGAAAACATGAATTTTCTCTACAAAGTGTCGAATTTGACCCACCTTGTACCTTATGTGGTTAGCTTGATACCTATAAATACTACTACTGTATACATTTTTATTTTTTCTTCTAAAAAAATTAACACTTTATCATCAGATCAGTACAATTCAAAATATAACCAACTTAAATATGTTGACTTTGATTATTTTATGAATTAATTTCAAGCCGTGTCAATAAATGTAACAAAGAAGCATCTGTTTTATACTGAAATAAGCAGACTTTGTCAAGAAAAATGTAACAATCTAGAAAGTCATGAAAAAGCTTTAGAACTGTAATGATCATGACCAATTATTTTTCTCTAAACAAGGTATTAATCAGATAACAATATTTTTCCATTTGTTTATCTAACGACTTCAATACTAGAGGTTAATATTCTTGTGACTAATGAATTTAAAATGTACTATTATTTTTTAAGTACACTTAGTAATACCAGCCTTATTCCTACAGATAAATACGTTGTCAAGTGACTGGAATATCCAGAGGAATAAGTATCGCCATTACTTTATCACCTGATGATAAAAGACCTTATCTGACAATATTTGCAAATCATTAATATATTTACTTTTTTTAGCTAAAAGTATTTTTAGACATGATAATGTATTCGATCATTTTTGATACCTACCCACACTTGCACTTTTATATACCCAATAGATATTGTATCATTTTTTAAATACGATTGGGTTAATTTTTTTTCATTAATAAATATTAAGCAACACAATAACTTGTATTTTTAAATGTAAAGGAATACTAAAAATATTCAAATATTATGGACATGTCATTGTTATTGATACTGGGCCTAGGTTATTAATTCAAAATCTAGTCATTTGATATTTCGTGCAAATAACTGTCAAATAATTTAAGACTAAAATAAAAATTAAATTTGATATCACATAGATAACCAAAGACCTTATTATAGCAGGTAAAGAAGGAAATACCTATAATTAAAAATAGTACCTATTGACTGATTTTATTTGATTTGCATATTTTTGTTAATTTTTTTATTTAGGTTATTTTGAAATTTTAGAAGCCCATCTTGAAAACAACTTTGGTATTATGAAATTAAAAAGTAACTCGAACATTCACCTAAGAATCAGTTTAAAATCCTTAGGCACAATGTCTATATTTTGGGCACTTTATATCGAGAAAAATATCAAGTTAGTAACTATGGTTACTGACGTTTTAAATCAATAAAATGCATTTTGTATTGGGGTACTTAACTAGAATTCTGACTTTTTAAACAAATGTAATTTTTTATTTGCTTAATTTATAGTTTTCACTTGTGAACATCTACCTAGTGTTTAAATATACCTAAACAAAAACAATAACTACATGACTCATAAAACTGCAATGATATGAATCTTAAAATATATAAAACAATGATAAAAACTAGCTTTTGATAAACCATTTCATCATTTAAAACACTTTAATTTTACATTACACAGCGAACTGTCAAGTCAGTGACACGAAGATGGATAAGGATACAGAAGTTCGATATTGTCCTGCAACTACAGGACAAAAAATATGAAACTGCTTAGTGACCAAAGTTTTAATTAAGTACAAACATAACCCGAAATGTAACCACTTACTTCATACTTTTACATCAAATTATGAGATCACTTTTCAAGTGGTTTGGTATAACTTCAGGTCGATAATCAATGGTTATTTAGTAAAGAAATATAAAAACTTACGTAAATCAATCCTGAATAATATCGGTCCTTCAAATTATGGAGCACACAGGCCTCATTTAAGCAAGTCAACTCAGCCATGTCTTCTACCTTGTCAAACTTAGGAGGGTTCATTTTCTGGATATCATCCCTCGCCACGGTAGTTCTTTTTCCACTTTCCTGGATTTCTACTTCCACTTCGTCGCCCCTCTCGCCCTTGATGGAGGCAGCCACAAACCCTTGGGACTCGTGGGGGATCCAAACAAGCCTTTTTGGGTCCATTCCGCCTGGGTAGCAGGATCATTGTAGTTGTTCCTGTCCACACACAAATATTTCAGTTCGGGATCGTAGCGATCCTTGGCATCCGTGTCGGCCATGGCTCAAGACAAACCGAAACAAAAAAAAAATCACTGTACGCAAATCGACGACCGTTCACTGCTCTACGTCACCTTCGTCGAAAAATATTCATTTATATCACTATACCTAAAATTTAAATTTATAAATCGGTGTTTTTACCTAAAATTTACGAGAAAAATAGCACTTTGATCACGGACCGGTTTATTTCTCGTCTGTTTGCAGTGTACTCGCGGTCTGTGAAATGTCGAAATGTCAGTAGTCGAGTTGTTAACCGTCGTTTCGGCCGCGCCCGTCTGTTACCGACCGAGCCGATGACCAATATTTAACACCATTGCCAAGTTTCATTCTCCTACGAACATATATTATACTCCGTGAAATAAACTAATCAAACGGTCAATTAATATCATTCTTTTTTAAAAAAGGAATCAAAAATCAAACAAGAGCGATACATTTAATTAAATAAAAACCGAAAATAGAAAACATAACTTGAAAAAATTAAATGAATTTAAAAAATCATTATCGCCCCTTTAAATATGAACGAGAGTCTATACAGGGTGTCCAGTAACTCAAAAGACATTTTTTGGCATACAAGAAAAAAAAGTTTTAGCAGTGTCGTCTATAAGGGGTGTAAGGTAAATATTTTTTAAGAAAAAAAAATGGTACGACACTGCATTTTTCAAAATTATTATTTATTTTTTTAATTCCCCATTTAGTTTCGAACAAAACCGGTATTTTTATTTTTTTTTAATGTACGTTTTTCGCGCAAATGAAAAAATTCTCGGCATGGTCATATCCCCATCTAATTAAAGAATCAATTATAAAGGTATTTTTTACTGCAGAATTTGATAAAAGGTTTGTTCCAGCAGGCTGTCAGAAATGTTTGCAACCATTTGGATTCTGCGCACGTCAAATTTGTCGTCCCAGCAGTGTCATGTTTGTATCATTATACCATTGTTTGTTGTTCCAGCAGTAGTTTTTAAATGTTGGAAACATGTTAGAAACTGTTTAAAAAGTTTACAAACTTTTTTCAAACATTACTGACAAATTTTTAACATAACCTTTCTTGTATTGACGTATAAGCAGTATACACGCCTTGTTTATTTTTTGTTCCAGCAGAAAACTGTTGCCAACATTTCTGACTAATGTTTGTAACAATTTCTGCGTTTTACGATTGTTGCTAACATGTTTCCAACATTCTGCTGGAACAAACCTAATAACAATACGAAAAGACCATGCTGGGAAATAATTTGGGTAATATTCTAAAAATCTGCGGCAACTCCGATTTTGACGAAATTTGGTATACAGGGGTTTTTGGGGCGCTGATCACGAATCTGAAACAATTTTTGGCGGAAACATTTCGTTCTGGAGATTCTCACTATCAGACTTGAAATATAAACTAATCCTATTTTTACAATATTCCCCCTCCTTTTTGCACACAATTCTTAATTTAAAGCAAAAGTGGTACACAATATCTGATTTTCACCTTTTAAAACCCCGTTTTTTACGTATTTTACATTATTTTTGCATTAAATTGCATAGCTATACTTTGACCTATTTTAATCCCAGTGTGCCATGAAGCCCTATGTGTATGTATGGTTGCCGCATTATCAAAGAAAAGCAACGCAATTTAATGCAAAAATAATGTAAAAACGTAGAAAAACGGGGTTTTAAAAGGTGAAAATCGAATATTGTGTGACACTTTAGCTTTAAATCAAGAATTGTGTGCAAAAGAAGGGGGAATATAGCGAAAAAATAAGCTTGATTCAAATTTGACTTTGATGATGAATATCTCGAGAACGAAACGTTTCTTCCTCAGATTCGTGATCAGCGCACCAAAAACCCCGATTATCAAATTTCGTTAAAATCGGTTGCCGCAGGTTTCTAGAAAATTACCATAGTTTTCATTTATTTACGCGAAACCCGTATATTAAATAAAGAAATGTCAAGAGATCAAATTTAAACCCCTCATAGACGCCAATGGTAAAAATATTGTTTTTCTTGTATGATAAAAATGTCTTCTGGCGCAAAAGGATTCACCAAATTTTTTTAAAAATATCTGAATTGGTATACAAGTTATTATAGAAACAAAACAATATTTTTTAAAAATTTTAACACCCCGTAGTTCAAAAACTTAGACGTTTAGGACATATGTTTATACAGGGTGTTTCAGAACTATGGGATTAAACTTCAAGGTGTCATTCCTTATATTATTTTATGAAAAAAGTTTCTATAAATATATGTTGGAGTTGCTTCCTTACTGAGATGGACTAAATTATTCCCCTTTTTGTTACACGCACACTAATTAAACGAAGCATTTAGACAACGATAGTTGATTGCCGTACTTACTTGTATGACGCTTGGGGCTTTTTACTATTGAGTTAATCTCTGCATGGCGAAAAAATTTAAGAAAAAAAAATCAGTTTTTTCTAAATATTTTTAATATGTTTGAGCCGATTTGGATTAAATTTGGTACATTTATTTAAAGTAATAAAGCACTTATTTAGCCCTAACCAGATTGTTATTATTGGGTCCAGTGGCGCCCCAGTGGGCACCGCATCTTATATTATTGAGAAAATAAAGTACGCCACTGACTATTTTTGAAGTTTTTATATTTTGTTATAATTAAGCAATTAATAATACTATTAATTTAATTTTATAAAATAATATAAGGAATCACACCTTGAAGTTTGATTCCATAGTTCTGTATAAAGATTTTGCCTAATTTTCATTGTAAAATCAGCCCTTGAAGTTTGTCGGTTGAGTTACTGGGCACCCTATATTTATTTCTGCCAAAATTAAAATTATTAGGCAAAATAATATTTTATAGTTATCCAAATCCTAAATTTACTATGTAGCAAAAAAAAATAGTTTTATGCCCAGAACATCTCTTATTTTTAAAGCAGAACCATAGCAAAGTGTAAGAATCAGTTATTTTTCTAAATTGAATTGATGTTTGATGTATCTATTTTGCTGACTTTGCGGTAATTTAAAAAAGTTATAATTTTGAGCACTTTATATTTGAATAGGTACCATGTAAGTAACTATATGGTTACCGACTTTTTAAACCAATAAAATTTATTTTTAATTAGGTAACTAGGGTCACTGATTTTTAAACCAATGGAATACATTTTGTATTTAGGTGTTTTTCTTAATGTATAGTGCCCAAAGTATAGTTATATTCCAAAATTTGACAGTTCCAGTCCGCTTTTACGCACGTAAAAAACCTTTACTACGTCACGTTACGCCACGTCACGGCTGAACGTACCCATTGGGTACGTTCAACCGACTTCAGCGGCTGAGTTGCTTGGTAAGCGGTCGCGTTCACCCGACCGAATGACAAGCTGCTTGAACTCAGCAGATGACCATTACACAAAGCGGTCTTTATTTATGCTTAACAAACTCAGCATTTATTTGGGCTTGCGCAAATGTCGACTTTGGGTAGTTCTGTTAGTCATCTCTCAAATTTTGGCTATATTTTTAACAGAAATATCGAACTAATAAGCGAAGCGTTCAGGAGACTTGCCAACTGCTGGGTCGTTTTTCCGCTGAATCGCTTGGTGCTTACAAAAAGCTGCTGATGTCGGATGAACGTACCCAATGTTGGGTGACAAATGCCAATCAGGGGCGCATTCAGATTCGACAAAATCTGGGTAAATTTTACTCCAACATTTACCTTGGCAAACAATTGGTTCCTTATGTTTAGTTTTAATAAGGTCTTGCTTATTGCGCATGTCTTTACCGGGCCTTTACCAAGCGTCGATTCTTAATGCGCCCTAAGCTGAGCCATTTTAAAAATGTTAGCTTGGATAAACTATGATAATAGCCCCATAATACACATATTTTTATATTAATATTTGGTGAGATTTTCTTTAACCCCCCGCAACCCCTAATCTCACGTGAGATTTATGGGAATGCAAAAAGGCACCATTTGTCAAACCGAAATTGATTTTGTAACTAAAAAATTTTGAAGAGCAAAAAAAGGTCCGCCACCCAAACAGTAACACTGCTTCACATTTTCCTAGTGGGGACCTGCACCAAAATTCGTTAGATTTTTTCGGTTTCTAGCTGCTCAAAAATTACGTGATATTTTCACAGACCCCCATCTCTCCATGGTGGGATTTAGTGAGATTGACTTCGGCCCCCTCCTCCCCCTTAAATGTCACGCGTAATTTATGGACGCCAGGAGCGTATACATACGAGGGCAAGGGTAAGAAGGAAAGTTTGTATGGAAAAGTCCTTTATTTGTAATATTTTAATGCGTATGGTCATGTGAACCCCCCTTCTAAGTAAACGAGAAGGAGGAAATAGAAAAGTTATAGTAGAAAAATGAGTAAAATATATTTGTTTTTGAAAGCAAGGTTTTTGTCTTCAAAGAGAACAGACAAGAAAATTGTAGTGAGGAAAACAGATAAACAAATAGTATTTTTGAAAAGAGGGACCTTTTTGACACAATTCCCACTTTTCTTACTTGTCAAACCTCATGAAAAAGCTATATATACGTCCGTCATGGACGCCCCCTTAGTTTGTCTTAAATTTGTCAAATTGTCTTACATGTACCATGCCGTTAAAACAAAAATTCAAGAAAAATTACGATTTCCTTAATTTATCAACAAAACAATGGCCGAAATGGCATTGGTTATTGTCATTAATCGCCCGTCCCATTGGCGACCCCAGCTTTTGCTTTAGAGGTGGACAAGATGTCTAAAAGGAACAACAAAAAGTTCTTAGGTAGGTAAAACCATTTGTGCTATTTACATCAACTACAAAACGTTACATTTGTTACAATACGGCAACATTGCAAATGTATGGATGGCACCAAAAAACTCAAATTAAAATTTAAAATTGTGTCGAGGTGTTGATTCGCGTAGATAATGAGGATATAAAACACCTGTTGATTGTTTATACGATTTTTAAGTATATATTATTAGTTTTTTTTTACTAAAATCAAATTGTTCGTATGATCATATTTACAATTAAAAATGTCGTTGGAATAAAGGATCTTAAACTTATAAATTTCCAACGATTTTTGGGAAATATGCGATGACGAATCGACGGTGATGTCATTCACAAAACCGGTAATTTATGAACCAAATACAGAATTTGTTGAGATTATTTTATCATTATTTTTGGGATAAGTCTATCTTATTAATTACCGTAATCTAATAATATAGACAAAAAATAAATAATATTTATTTATTATAGATTAATTTTTAAAAAGTTTATATAAACTTGGAAACCAAAATTCTTCGTTTTCAAGATACAGGGGTGTTAAACCTTATTAAAAGGGCTAATTTAGACTTACCTTGATTAAATTTATTAAGTCCACTAGCGTCTCAAGGGGACCTAAACGTATATTTTTAACAAGAAATGTATGCCACTGTTTTTTGCAATTTATATATTATTCTTTTTATTATATCTTTTTTCTTTGCATATTTCTTAGTTGTTTTAAGTAAAAACGGAAATTTTTATTCACTATAGCTTTTAGCATTCCAGAAGAAGCAAACCTTTTTTATAAAGAATAGCTTTTCTCAAAATATATAAAAAACAGGTACCTATAGTTAATCAAGTCCATAATCCGTGCGGATACACCTTCATTTGAAAATTTTAAAAACTCTTAATTCAGTACAATTCTTTATTTTGGATATTATTATTATTACAAAAACAGTGCTGTATTAACCATTAGGCTGACCAGGCTACAGCCTAGGGCGCAATGAAAAAATAGGCGCCAGACAGGGGAGTTTTTAAGAAAGGTTATTAGGTCGGGATTTTTGGCGACTACATAATTTGCTTTGTGAATAAGGCGCTCTGGAATGAAATAAGCGCGAAACGGAGGGTAAGACCTTTTTCTTTGCTATTCAGATTTTATTCCGGGCGGTGTGGTAGGGCGTTTTGCACTGAAAATAGGCGCCACGCAGAGATGGACTTTTTATTATTTTTTATTTTTTGGTGGTAAAAAATCTAACGGGTAGTAAAAAAGTCTTCATGTTTTTAGTCTGGCTTATGGATATGCAAGGAACTACATATTTTTTCGAAAAGTAACATATGTCCTAGACCTCTTAGTTAAATATATATATATATATATATATATATATATATATATATATATATATATATATATATATATATATATATATATATATATATATATATATATATATATGTGCCCTCTGGAGGTATTTAAAAAAAAACTTGTATCTTCAAATTTTAGAATCTGCAAAGCTTGATTTGTGTGCCAAATGTCCACTAGATTAGTTTAAAAACTAATGCAATATGCCGAAAAACAAAAATAAAAATTGAACTTTTAACCCGTTTAACTTGGTAACCAGGGAGATTTCGACATTTTTTTGTTAAAGGACTTACTAACATTATTTTTATTGCAGAATGACCCTTAAAAATTTCCTAACGCATTTTCCAAACACCCTGTATATTTCTCGCAGGGGGCCCGCCAACACCCTGGGAAAGATGAGGGCACCGCGTATAAAGTATTGTTTACTTAAGTTCGCACCATATAGAAAACTTTTTTGGTAATTGTCTAGAAGGTTGCGGCAACTCCGATTTTAACGAAATATGGGTTACGGGGTTTTTGGGGCGCCGATCACGAATCTAAAAGACTTTTTTTGCGGTAACGTTTCAATCTCGAGACATTCGTTATCAAAGTTGAAATTCAAACTTTCCTTATTTTTACTATATTCCCTCTTCTTTTGCACAAAATTCCTGATATAACACTAAATTGACACACAATATTTCATTTAAGATTAAAGAACCTTTTTAAAATGTGTTTTTATTGATTTAATGCCTTTCTTTATTAATATAAAAGGTTTACTTTAAATCAAGTCGCCATGTCTGTAAACATTCATTCACACAGGTGTATGCGTGGTTGCAGCGTTTTAGGAGTAAAAGATTTAGAATGTAATGAAAAAATTGTAGAAAATAACTAAAAGAACAGGTTTTTTAAAGATGTTCATAAATTATTGTGTGCCAATTTATTATTATATCAAGAACTTTGGGCAAAAGAAGGCGGAATATAGTAAACAAAACGTTTCCAAAAAAAAATCAGATTCGTGATCAGCGCCCCAAAACTCCCGTACATCAAATTTCGTCAAAATCGGAGTTGCCGCAACTTTCTAGACAATTACCTTTTTTTTAATAATTAAAGTTACTCTTTATAAAAGGTTTTTCAGTCTTAGACCTAAAATATAATCATTAAATATATTTTTTTCACTGGTATAGTTAAAAATATGAATTTTGCTCAGAGAAAAAGTATTATTCATTTTTCCCAATGTCGAAAACAGGGCCGTATTATCCATTAGGCTGACTAGGCTACAGCCTAGAGCGCCATGAAAAATAGGCGCCAGACAGGGAGTAATAGACGCCAAACAGGGGAGTAATAGGCGCTAGACAGGGGAGTTTTTAAAAAGTTTAGGTAAAGTGGGATTTTGGTGACTAATTTCTCTGTGAATAAGGTGTTTTGGAATAAAATAGGCAAATAGGCGTGAAAAGGAGGGAATTACCTTTTTTTTTGTTTCTTTTTTGATGGAAAATAGGAGCTCCGGGAGTTGTAGCCTAGGGCGCCTCAAACAGTTAATACGGCCCTGGTCGAAAATTTTTGTAAAGAAAAGATTTTTAAAAATTTAAAATAACTTTTACATAATGTAATCTTGTTTATTAAAAAAAACTTTTTATATATTTTTTCTACAATAACGACCGTTTCTGTGACTTTTCGATGTTTTAACAGCGTCAAACATTTCTACGAAATATTTATATTTGCAAATCCACATGCTACCAGATGGGTAAGGGTATTTAAAAATCCACAAACAGCATTTTGTATGTGTTTGATTTAAATAAGGACATGGACGTCGCCAGGATTATCAAATTATTTTATCTAAAAATCAAGACATGGGACCCACACAAAATTTATACCAGATGCTATTGTTGCTAAGAGGGACACTTTGGTAAAGTTTTTTTAAATTTTGGAATGCGAAAAAAGTTGATTTTTGTTTGCTCTCCTCCACCCTAAAAATCTAAGTTTCAGAAGTGAATCCTCTATTTGTATTTTTTCGTAAATATGATCAAATTTTATTGACAAATCCCAAATTTTGCAAATTATCGGTATTTCAAAAAATTATCACTCTGAATATTTCATTCATTTTTTTATGCAATATTTTTAGATGACCCTAATTATCAGAAAAAGCCAGATATTTTTGGGAAATTTAGGATTTGTCGATAAAATTTGATTAAATCCACGAAAAAAATACAAATAGAGAATTCGCTTCTAAAAATTAGATCTTTGTAGGGAGGAGGGGGCAACCAAAAACAACTTTTCTTCGCAAATTCTAAAATAAAAATTTTCTTTACCAAAGTGTTCCTTTTAGCATCAATAGCATCTGGTATAAATTTAGGTATATGGTCCCATGTCTCAGTTTTAGATAAACTAAATTTGAAAATCCTAGCGACGCCCACTGGATAAGGACCTATTTTTCTTTAGTCCTCAAAAATTTATATTTTTAGAGCAAAGAACCATACTATCTTTGGCCATACTTAGATATAACAAAGTTAGGTAATTTATTTCAGGCATATTACAAAAATAAAAATTCTAGAGACTGGCAATAAATTATAGTGATTTTTAATGTAATTTTAGTTTGCTCTAAAAAACAAATTACTTTCAATTATACTTAGGTACATATGTACTCTAAATGAATTAAAACTGATTGCACCCTATATTTGTTCAAACGGTGATAAGCAAATTGCATCTTCAAAAGGTATTTGTCAAGCGCAATTTATTCGATTTGGTCAAGATAATTGCAACAAAATCGTTAAATAAAATTGGTAAATACGCAAACAAACATCTGTTACGGGTCGTTATCTCGTAACATTTGAAGGGAAAACCTCGGCCGACAACACCGTATGTGTATTTGCCATGTTTCATAACAAATCCATATTTGGTAGCGAAAAGACAGAACACCTTAGCCGCGTTTTTATTATTTGTGTATTGCGGCGCGCCGTCACTCATTGCTTCTATAAATTTTATATCGAAATTTCATTAGCAAAGGCGTCAGTGGCGTACCAAAATTTAAAAAGCAAAAAGCAGGACACCTTAAAGATTCATTGTAAGGGATTTTTTGACGTGATAACGTCCTATAATTCGAAGGAGCCGCCTGCATGCACAAAAATACAGGACTTATGTGGCGTTCCATTTAATGCTTGAAGTGCCAGCGGGAGCGCGGGCAGCACATCGGCCTCCACGTTCGACATGTGTTTCTCTTCTACTTTGAGCGGTCCGCCTTCTATATAATAATACATTTACATGTTTTCGTCAAGTAGGAAGTGTAGTGAAAAGTAAATGTGCTGTAAATTGTTTAATTATCATTTGTTTTTTCAAAAGTTGGAAATAAATTGTTAATAGAACATTGTTACTTGTAGTTGATCTGTATAATTTAAGTAAATACCTTATGATGTTATCACGTAAATTCATTGTACGTAAACCGACAGACAACATTTTTTTTTTTTTTGAGAAGTGAAATGGATTTTTTTACAACCATTTTACAGGGTGGTTTATTGCTTGGGTTTATAGGGTATAGGCTAAACGGAAAAAGATAAACACAAGATTGCGCAATCAGATCCACGCTAACTTGATTGATTCAAAAGGTATAGGGTGATTCTCGAAAATCATCGATTTTTATTATGTCTTATTACTTTATTACTCGGAAATTTATAAAGATAGAAAGAAACTTCAAATACAAAAGTTTTATAATTTTTTACGTAGAATTTAGTGGCGTACCTCAAATAACACTTAATATTTCGCATTGTACTAAACAGGCAAAACTACAATAAAAAAATGGTTGGTCATGGATTGTTTCCATTATTCATTTATTTTTTAAAAGATACCTATATATATTTTTTAACAGGAATACTAAAACATTTAATAACCAAAACAAAAGAATTACAGAAAATAGATTTATTTATAATGGCAACTAAACAAATATTTCAGGTACTTAATAATTTTTGCACCGGTGTTTAATCACAAATAATGCTTTCCAATCTGTTCGATGCATTTCCGGACTCAGTTTGTAATCAAACGTAATGGCGAAATATACACAGATGTAAATATTTGGTTCAGGAATATGGCCGAGGGGAGGGGAGAGGCGACACAGGGCAATTTTTGCCTGTCCTAAAAAAATCAGGGGCTGTCGCCACTAGTTCGATTACAAGCATGCTGACTCCAAAAATGCATCGAACAGAATGGAAAGCATTAGAGCACATTTTATGATTAAACTTTAGCGCAAAAAAATATTAAGTACTTGAGATAATTGTTTCGATACTATTATAAATGAATCTGTTTTCTATGGTTGTTATTGTTTTGGTTTATTAATGGTTTAGTATTCTTGTTAAATTTTTTGTTTTTATATACATACCCTTTAAAAAATAAATGAATAATGATTCAATTCAATTCACATATATAGCTAAATATTTTTTAATTTTTTTGAGTTTTGCTGTTTAAAACAATGCAAAATATTAAGTGTTGCATATTGTTGTAATCGCCAGAAAAATACAATTTTGGAAATATCCATTTAAAAACAATCAAGTTTGAGTTATATCTCAAAAACTAAAACATTCATATTTATTTTAGGTACGCCACTGGATTCTAGGGAAAAATGATAAAACTTTTCTATTTGTAGTTTATTTCTATCTCCATAAATACCCGAATAATAAGACATAATAAAAATCGACGAATAATGAGAATCACCCTGTATCTTCGAAAGCAATTAAGTTGGTGTGTATCTGATTAAACTAAACACTAAAAAGAGAACGGGACAGGTATTTTACTTTTCTTTGTATCCTTTACCGTTTAGCCTACACCCCTATAATCCCAACAAATAAAAACACCCTGTACTGGGCTTTCAGTTATACAGTGTGTCCCAGGATAGGTATTACAAGAGGACAAATGGGCCAAATATTTTCGAATTTTTAAACAAAATTCTGGAAAAACTGGTCGCATGGTCCAAAACTAATATACACTAAATACATAATTTTACTCCAATTGGTAATATACAGGGTGAGTAATAACTAAAAATATGAAAAATCCCCAGACAACATTGTATACAATTTTCTCCTATTTTTAAAAATAGAGCTACTTTACTCTTGGTCATTTTTCATATTTTTATTTATATCTCGCCCTGTATATTACCAAACAGAGTTAAAATTTTGTCTTTATTAGTTTTTGACCATGCGACCAGTTTTCCCAAAAGGGCATTTAAAAATTTCAAAATTTTTGGTCCATTTGTCCTCTTGTAACACCTATTCTGGGACACACTGTGTTTTGCCACCCGCTTACAACAATAACTAAAAGAGATTTAAAAAATATACAATATATGTATTATCTTATAAGCATAAAAAAGAAACTTAATATCAAAAAGTTTAATATCATATAAAGAGGTAAATTTTTTAAATGGAACCACTTAAATGTAAAAATAGTAGATCTACTCTGTTCACTATAAAATGAGAAAAACACCTGAACAAAAAATGTATTTTATTGGTTTAAAAAGTCAGTAACCCTAGTTACCACAATAAAAAATGTATTTTAGTGGTTTGAAAACTACAGTAACCGGAGTTACTTACTAGATATTCATTATTAATTTATAGTGGCCAAAGTATAATTTCCAATATACCTACGCAGTGTCGTAGCGTAAGCAAAAACAGGCATAGGCGAAGTCGTGTCCGCGAGGCCCCTTTTGTCAACAAATCATGGAAAGCAAAGTTGAGTACAAAAAAAGGTCGTCACCTAAAATATTGGCGTAGGCAAACATGTTTCTGCAAGGCCCTTTATGACAGATAAATAAAGAAATATTATTTGTGTCATATCAAATTTTTAATAGTTTCGAAAATATAACCATCCTCTCCATTTACTAAATAAAACACTCTGCATATTGTATTACCACTAACAACATATTTTAACAAACGTTAAAAAACATATACCGTGATCGCCAAAAAGTTAAACACACGTTTTAAAAAATAACCGGTAAAAACGACAGTTTCTAATTTTGCTCCATGGGTGACGCCATTTTGTCAAAAGTTCCCACATGAATTTACGGTTGATACCATCAAAAGACACGATTTTGATTTAAATATGTGTGGATATGGTTTTGCCTGTGCCCATGCGCACGGGTGGAAATCGGCTAAATGTGCGAAATATAAAACAAAAACTTTGAACTAATTAATTTTTTTAGCAAAAAAATTAAATAAAGTACAAATCTTAACTCTTTGTTTTAAAATGAGTTTGCTAAGCACAGGGCATAAAACATAAATTGTAGCTTTCCTCGTTATAAACAACAAAATTAATAGCCCTCTTGTGTATTATTTTTCCCCTAAACTCCTGCAGAAAAAAAAGGAAAAATCGTATCCAATATGCTCTTTTAAACAATAGAAAACATTAAATGATAACTTACCCGCTTTTTGTACCAACAGACAAATAAATTAGAAAGTTTGATGCAGAATCCGATTTACTTTCACAATACTGTAGCCGAAACATTATACGTACTTGGTACTTATATGTAAATCTTAATTATTATTAAAATAAACCCTTTAGAATGCGAACAAAGATTTGTGAAGGCGATTATTAACTTATCCTGATGAAAGATATATTTGAATTTGCGAATATTAACGAACCAACACACATTGCAAAATATGCTTCCAAAATATTTATAATATACTGGGTGTTTCCAAACTACGGTACGAAACTTAAGGGGTAATTTCTTATGTATTTTAATGAAAAAAGTTCCTATGAACATATGTCCGGACTTGCTTAATTTTTGGGATACAGAGCGGTAAAGTTTTTTAAAAAATACTGATATTTTTATACATATATATCTTAAGAACGCTTTAACCAATTTAGATTAATTTTGGTACACTTGTTTAATGTGATAAGGCGCTTGTAAAGCTCTACCTGGATTAAAAGTTCAGTGGCGTTGCAGTGGAAACCACAGCCGATATTATTGAGAAAAAGTACGCCACTGAATTTTTACATTTCTTTTTCTTTTTTTTATCTTTTTTTTTTTTTTTTTATCTTTTTGACATCCCACGAAGGTCTATGCCTAAATACCAGAGTACCGTGGGCGTCGGGTTATTAGATGTTTAACCCATCGTTCCCCCTGTTCCGTCAACGTTGTCCAAGCACTGAAACATGCAGTTGCATTTCACAGCACCTTTAGACAACGCGGTAGTGCCACCACGGTCGTTATTTTTAAATAACTACTACCTAAATATGTCTCCCCGCTGGGAATCGAACCGCCGACCTCTGGCTTCGAAGATCAAAGCTCTGTCCACTAGGCCACGGGGGTTGACATCCCACGAAGGTCTATGCCTAAATACCCGAGTACCGTGGGTGTCGTGTTATTAGATGTTTAACCCATCGTTCCCCCTGTTCCGTCAACGTTGTCCAAGCACTGAAACATGCAGTTGCATTTCACAGCACCTTTTAGACCACGCGGTAGTGCCACCACGGTCGTTATTTTTAAACAACTACTACCTAAATATGTCTCCCCGCTGGGAATCGAACCGCCGACCTCTGGCTTCGAAGATCAAAGCTCTGTCCACTAGGCCACGGGGAGACATGATTTATTAAGCAATTAAAAATGTAGTTTTTAATCTCCTCAGTTTTCTTCGTATTTAGCTTCGTTTTCGAGAAAAAAAGCCACTTTATTTTTGATAAATAGTACCTATAGACAACATGGTAAACAAACAAAAATAAAAAATAAATAATTATTTGCTTTAAAATAAATAAGCTGTCGTGTATTTTTAGGTCAAAATTGTCATTTTTTTAATTTTGTATTTTATTTTATACTGTTTATAAATACTTTTAAATATAAAAACTTTATAAGGTCAGTGGCGTACTTTTTTTACTTAATAATATTGGCTGTGGTGCCCACTGAGACGCCACTGGGCTTAATAATATTTATCTAGGTAAAGCTTTACAAGCGCCCTATTACATTTAATAGGTGTACCAAGTTTCATCCAAATCGGTTAAAGCGTTTTTAAGATATATCAAAAATACAAACGTTTTTAAAAACTTTAACGACCTGTATCTCAGAAATGAAGCATACGTTCATAAGAAGTTTTTTCATAAAAACAGATTGAAAATCACCCTCTTAAGTTTCGTACCGTAGTTAGGAAACACCCTGTATACACAGGGTGTTACAGAATGTTGTATAGAAAATTTAAGGCCTGATTCTACATTAGAAAATATAAAGAAAAGTTCATATAAACATGGGTCCGTAAGACAAAAAAAAATCGAAAATACCTATTTTAGTAAAATTTTATTCTTCAAAAAATTTTTAGATGGACAATAAAAAGGCGCTCCGGAAATTCTAGCCTAGGGCGAGGGCGCCTCAAACAGTTAATACGGCCCTGCCCCTCCTAACTTATGAATTGTTTAGTATTTTTGACAAAATGACAGATTTAAATGTCAAACTGACAGCTGGACGCCATTTTTAAAAGAAAAATTAAATAGAAAGGGAAGTCTTGTGGCACATTATTTTAAAGCTCCGAACGAGTACTTTATAACCCCAGAATATAAGGTTTAAAAATTACCTAAATACCTCATTTAGATGGCCGTATTTCCGAATTTAATAAATTGATACTTAATGTAGTATTTTCTTAAAGCTCTTTTAAGGATTTATTTAATGGTAATATTGGTGATACTTTACAGGGTAGGACAAAAAGTATAGATTTTTTAATGGCGTACCCTGTATATTATGTCACCATTAAAAAGATATCTTAAACACCTTTAAAAAAATACCACATTAGTTATATCTACCTTTATTAGTTTTGGAGATATGGCCATCCAAATCAGGTATTTAGGTAATTTTCCAAAGTACCGCCATTTTTTGGGAAGTTAAGGTATTCACTTAATATTCTGGGGTTATAAAGAAGTTGTCAGGAGCTTTAAAATAATGTGCCACAAGACACCCCTTTCTATTTAATTTTTCTTTTTAAAATGACGCCCAGCTGTCAGTTTGACATTTATATCTGTCATTTCTTGCATAAAATTTGGGTGTGTTGTCTTGCTAGAGTCCTCAAATTTTCATAAAAAATTACCAAACAATTCCTGAAGTCCTGACTTTAGATGAGCACTGTATAAATGCAGTTAAGCTTATTTCAAAATGGTCAGTTTGAGTAAACGAAGGGTGAATGGGGATGTTGGGCGAGGTAAAATAGTTAAAACTAAGATTTTGTTTAAAAAGGTAAACAAATTATGCAACTTAGGGCTAACTTAATTCTTTGGTTATAAGGTCTATATCATGGCCCACTATGCAAAATTCAATTTTAAAATTAATAAGATCACTTTAGGTTCTAAAAATATAAGATAACTAGTAGTTATTATATATTTTTAAAAAGCTGCCAATCTTTATAATTTAATAAATAAAAATAAATATCAATTCAATAAAAATCATGGTTTATATCTCGAAAATGTATAAATTAAAATAGTATATATCTATAACTACACCACTGGTTAGTTCTGGTTAGAACACACACAAAGGGTCCCAAAATGAAAAAACATATTTTTGACCTGTATATCAAAAACTAAGAGGGCCATGCAAAAACTTAAAATTTTAGTGTTACCTTTCGTTTTATTAAAAGTAGCAACAGTTCGCAAAAAACCGCAAGTCTCTGTCTCTAATAATAACCAAAATAACCTGCAATTGCAACGAAATTCGGACATCCTTTGCAGGGTTTTCATTTATATTTTGCCACCCACTTACTACGATAACGAAAAGGATAGAGAAAAACTTCTGGTATAAAAGTTTCATAGACTTTTATCTATTATCTTTAGAGTATAACAAATAAACCAATGAACATCAAAAACTCAAAAAAATTTAAAAGAGAAACGTTTTTTTTATTGAACACCCTATATATTATGTCACCATTAAATTGGTCTTTTACGGTCATATTCACCAGACTGATAGCCTGCTTTTTAAGTAGGCTATCAGTCTGATAAATATTTGCCAGAGATTGGTGAATATGGCCGTTAAAGACCTTTAAAAATACCAATTTTAATATATCGACAGTCTTAGCTTAGTGCCGTAGGTTGGTATAATAATTATTTTTAATATATATTATTTAGATTTAAGTGGTCATAGATCGAAAACCATTAAAGATAGAGTAAAAACTCTTTAAAATACCTTTTAATCATGACATATTATACAGGGTGTTTCATTTTTGTAAGGCTCAATGGATAATAGATGAAAATCTATTAACTTTTTTATTATTGTTGTAATTGGGTGGCAAAATATAAATGAAAACCCTGTACAACAAAAGGAAATATAGTAAAAATAAGGTAATTTTGCTTTTCAAGTTCGTTTTTGTTTTTTTTTAATGACACATTTTGGAGTTTATTTCAAAAGTTTAAAAAGGCATCTTGTATATTTTTACAGTTTTAAAATGGTAAAAAATACCTTCTGGAAAACGTAACCACACCTCAATTTTATAAGTTCGTTGATTTTTTCGAGATTATAAAAATATTTTTTAATTATTGAGTTACCATCAAGTGGGTGGTTTGGTGTTGTGGTAACATCAAAATCTGAATTTTTTATTTATTAGACTCAACTTTGACGTTAACTTAACAATTAAAAATTATTTTCTAAAATATTTTCATTTATAACTTTTTATCACACGATAAAATTTATTATTCGGCAACCCAGTTAGGAAGAAACTACCGATTGTTTTTAATAATATCTTATTAACCATTTTTGGTAATTGTCTAAAAGTTGCGGCAACTCCGATTTTGACGAAATTTAGCATATGGAGGTTTTTGTTTTTGGGGTGCTGATCACGAATCTAAATAAATTTTTGTCGAAAACGTTATGTTCTCAAGATATCCATCATTAAAGTTGAAAATCAAACTAACCTCAATTTTATCACATTTAGGCTCAGTTGTACAAAGCAGGTTTAAACTTAGTTCTACTGAACTGAGGTCAGGCCTTTGAACAATCCGTAACATATTAATTTCTATCAATTCCTTGACACTGACAGCAAAATTGAGATTTTACGGAAAGTTCAAAGGCCTGACCTCAGTTCAGTAGAACTGAGTTTAAACCTGCTTTGTACAACTGGGCCTAGGGCCGTTCCTGGCGGGAATGCAGCAGGTTTTTGAACCTGTGAGGGGCGCCACTTCCTTTTTCTGCACGAGGTGACACAAAACCCAGGAACGGCACTGACTGGGCCTTAGCCTTCTAAATCTTGATTTACAGCCAAATTGGCACACAATGTTTGATTTACCCCACCTAAAAACTAGTTTTTAAAATTAAATTTCCACCTTTTTCCATTAAAATAACAAAGCTTTACCCTAAACACACATAGTCCAGCCAAAACCTACTGCGATAGGTTTTGGCTGGACTATGTGTATTTAGGGTTGCAGCTATTGGGGGTTGAAGCTTTGCAATTTAATAGAAAAAAACTAATCTAAAAAATAAAAGACAAACAGGTTTTAAAGGCTGTAAATTAAAAATTGTGTGCCACTTTAGCTTTTAATCAAAAATTGTGTGCAAACAAAGGGGAAAAGAGTGAAAATAAGGTAAATTCGAATTTCAACTTTAATGATGGATACCTTGAGAATGAACCATTCGAAAAAATAAATCCAGCGCCCCAAAAACCCCGTATACCAAAATTGGTCTAAATCAGAGTTGCTACATCTTTCTGGACAACCCCATTATTTATAATTCCAAATGCTCCTACTAGCCTTAAAACTGGTTACTTCAAAACCGCGGAAAATATATTGTTAAGATTAGATCGATTTAAAGATATTTTGTAAAAATATATCAATAAAAACAGTAAGCAATTATAAACTAAAAAGAAATAAATAAGCATAATTACTCTTTTTCGTTATCCCATTTAACTTTTTCCGTATAATTCTGCAACTTTCTTACTCCTCGTTTCCTTAGCTGACTAGACGGTGGTGGTGACTGTTCTAATTTTGATATTTTCTCTAAATTTTCTCGAATTTTTGCGACGCTTATAAAAGGGATGTCACTTGACATGATGACGATAACAAAATGTCACTTGATATTCATTATACAGGAAAAAGTTGTTTTATAATTTAATACTTTAATTTAAACCGCTCATAAACTGAAATCTACAACATATCAACTATCATTAGGCCGCGTTTCCATGGGCCACTTTTTAATGTTGATATGGGCCACAAAAAGGATCGGCGACTAACGGCGACAGAAGTTTATTTGTGGTTGTCAAAACGCCCGTGTAAAAGGAATAAAATTTTAGCATTGTTGGAAATGGAACTACAAGCTGACCACACACCAACCACTTTTTGTGGCCCATATCAACTTCAAAAAGTGGCCCGTGGATACACGGTCCTAAGTGTTAAAATTTTATAATAGTCGAAGATCCGAATGGGACGTGACCTTTACCCGTTTATCTGTTTGCCGGATAAGAACTGTTTTATGTTAAAGATAGTACTTAAACGATTTTAACAGGAAATTCGTATTTTCTAATCAGATAGAAAAAATTTGACATAGGTGATTTTCGAAATTAGATGAATGGTGAGAAACCGCATCCTGAAATCTCTATCGGTATCCGAGATATAGGGCGTTTTTAGTCCGGCATTTTTGATAACTTCCCAAAACGGTGTAAACATTCTTAAGGCCCTTTTTTGAGTGGAATCCATTGGACTACTTTCCAATGATATATTATTATTCATACTTATCTTTGAAATTGAGCGAGATATTTTAGTTTTTAATTTTTGCTATAGTAGGCCATTGAAAAAAATCGGTACTTGTCAAAGTCAGGTAAATAGCATACCAGTTGTTTCATTTTTGCTAAAGTAGGCCATGCAAATATGTCAACTATCAAACAGACTAAAAATAATGCAATTAAATTACAAACTTTATATTTATGAACATATTATAATAAAAAATTGGCCTAAAAAATTAAACGAGTTTAAATGAAAACCAGAACCTATGGAAAAACTTAATTTAAAGTAGATGTTCAAAGTTGGCTCCTTCTTCCCTAATACATAATAAACACCTTTTTTCTACTGCATTACAAGCGTTTATTAGTTAAACAGGTCTAATCGCACTAAAAGCTTACCTAGTCGCTACTTGCAACTCTTTCTGTGTTTCGATAGTTCTTCCTTTAAAAACTATATCCTTTAATCTTCCCCATAAAAAAATCTAATGGTGTTAAGTCGCAGGACCTAGCAGGCCATAGTATAGATCCTCTAGTACCAATCCATTTATCTTGAAATTCTTGATTCAAAAATCAGTTGTAATTCGTGCGTTATGCGGAGGGCAACCATCTTGCTGATAATGGATATTTCGAGCCTGCGCTAATGGCAAATCTTTCAAAAATGGTGCAACATATGTTTGTAAAATATTCACATAATCTTGTGCGGTTAAACTTTTATTAAAACAATAGGGACCCAAAAATCGACCACCAAAAATCCCTGAAACCTTGCCGTCCTTGCCTGTTTACGGGCACTATAACATGTGGGTTTTCTGTAGTCCAATAATATGAATTATACCTGTTATATATCCCTGAAGTATCTATTCGGCTTTCATCTGTCCAGATAACGTTCATATGGAAGCTATTGTTCAACCTGCACTGATTTACATACCACTCACAAAATGTAACCCTTCTTTGGAAATCCCCATTCTGAAGATGATGAACTTTTCTTACTCTGTACGGTTTAAATTTGTGCTTTTTAAGGGGTTTTAAAACTTTAGTTTTCTCAACACCTGTTACCTCAGCTACCGATCGATGAGACGTGTTAGGATGGTCTATAACCTCACTTAATATATTTAGTTCCTGAATTTCATTTTCATCATCAACTGCATACGTTCTTGGCCTCGGCTTCTTGAAACTTCCGTAATTTGTTAAAATTCACTTTAGAACTTGAAAGAGTCTTTTATCTGGATGACGACGTTCAGGAAATCTATTCAAATATAATTCACTTGCGGCCTCGGAATTTTTACCAGACAGAAAATAGCACTTTAACATGTCAACTTTCCCGTAATTTTCATACATTTTTACAATCCTCTCAAATAAAACGATAACTTCGAGTAGTGCAGATTTTTTCATGGCCTATTGTAGCAAAAATTTAAAAACTGAAATATCTCGCTCAATTTTAAAGATATGTATGAATAACAATATATCACTGGAAAGAGCAAAAATTAAGCCATTTTTTGAGATAATAGCCAACTATGATTTAAATTTTAAAAAACTAAGCTTTAGATATTTTCAACGAAACCAGAAATAATTTTAAAAATCTGAGTAGTACAATGGATTTCACTCAAAAAGTGCCTTAAGAATGTTTACACCGTTTTGGGCAGTTTTCAAAAATGACGGACTTACGATTTTTTTTAAATGGCCAAGAAATGAAAGACCCTATATCTCGGATACCGATAGAGATTTCGGACACTTATGTCATTTTTTTCTATCTGGTTAGGAAATGCGAGTTTCTTGTTAAAACAGTCGAAATCGCACCACCCTGTACATTTCCACTCTTGTGAAGTATATCACTTTCCACAATTGTTATATAATATATTATAGTAGACTGCCATTCAGCAGAGAAAAAGCCACGCGGTCATGAGTTCTGTCTCACTTTCAAATTATTCCCCTTTTTGTTGCTCGCAACCTATTTAAAAGACGCGATTAGAAAGAAATAGTTGATTGCTGTCTTTATTTCTATGACGCCTGTGGCTTTTTTCAGCTGAATTCTATCTTACTTATACGGATCTTACAATGTTGCCAAATTGTAGAAAATTTTCAAAGCTTACTTTTCGTGAAACCAATCGGCGCAGCGATCAGTTAATGTCAACTTCCTTACTTTAAATGGGCCACCCTATAAGTATATTATTTATTTTTAAAATTCTGCGTAAAATTTTAAACATATTTTATGTATAATGTCCTATACCTAAGTCCCACCGTTTGACTTATTTTAACTTTTATGTCAAAAATGACGTTTGCAAGCCAATCAATCAATTTCTTCTAAACAAAAGCCTTTAAAAGGAAAGGAGGGATAGATTCCTTGTTGATAAAGACCTTCTTTAGTAGACTGTATTGATATTTTAACAAATAATAAATAGAGGGTGGTCAAAAATAATCGTTAAAAATTATATTGAAAAAAACTTTTAAAGTATTATTTTTAACGGAAACCCTCTATATTTTATTTTCTTATCCTATAAGGCTTTAAAAAATAAGGGTAGTTGGTACATAAATGTCTATTTAAAAAATGTATAGTTTTTAAAATATTGATAATTTAATAATTATCCATTCTAACAATTAGATATTTTTTTGATTTTACAGGTTTTTAAATCACTGGTACCTTGGTCGAAAAGTTGACCGATACAAGATACAGGGTGTCAAAGTTTTTATTTTATTTCAGGTATCTTTAAATATTTTATTTATTAAAAACCATCAAATTATGTATTAAAAAGTTTTTTGGAGTAGGGAATAGAAATATGGTAATATTTTCGTCGTAAAATGTAGAGGAAGCCACCTGCAGTAATTTGTAAAGTAAGTGATGATTTTCTTTGTTTAGTTTCATAAACTTTTTGCAATAATCGTCGATAATACATCTTAAAATTTTATGGAGAATTTAAATCTGACTTTTTTGCAATAATATTTGACAATTTTGTATTTTAGACTAAAATATGAACTGACGCGAAGTATCGATACTTTAACGGTATGATTCCGACCACAGCGCAGGCAGCAAACCGCCGACACAAGCGCCAAAGCCAATTTTTTTGCAGCATATTTTGCTTTCGCCTTGGGAAGTAACGAGTAGCGTTGATGATGGTCATATGAATGGCTCTGGAGCCTGCGTCGGCGGTGTACTGCCTGCCGCAATGCTCCGAACTGTACCTTTAAAGTACCATTCATCTCTAGTAGGTTAAAGTAACCCGACCCCTGAACCTGCCTGTAATATTTTACTAAAAAATGAATAACTAGGTTATGTCATGAATATCTAGACGCCTTTAAATGATTTTTGGCCAATTTTTTTATGCATTTTGCTTGTCATGTTTATTAACGAAAAAACAGGCATTAAACGGATGTTTTCATGATATTTATAAAAGGTAATGTGTAATAAACATAAATTTATTAAGTTAGAAATATTTTGCTACTGATTTATTAAACTAAAACATCTTATTTTCGAAATAATTTTTTATTAATAAAATATCAGACGCTGTGTTATGGTTAAATAATCCTGGATGTTAGTATCATACTAACAAATGCTATTAAGTATTGTTAAGTACAGTTAAGTTGTACGGCTTTTAGTTTGGCTTCTAGTTGGCCCTGACAGTGAGATGCAACGTCATGGCCAACTACATTATACTTACCCGTACTTACCAGGATTGGTAGAATAGATAAATATTAAATTGTTAATATTTCAAAATCTATAAATTTTTAAAATAAAAATTCTTATACAGGGTGTTCGAAAAATGCACGGCCAAATTTCAGGAGGTGATTCCTCATTGAAAAATATGAAAAAAGTTCCTATAAACACGGGTCCGAAAATGCATAGTTTCCAAGATACAGGGTGTTAAACTTTTTAAAAAAATATTTCTTTTGTAATTATCTTGAATACCCTGAAACCGATTTTCTTGAAATTTTTCAGTGTTATTTCTAGTAATAAGGGTCAAAGTTAGGCATAATTAAATTAAAATTATTAAGTCCAGTGGCGTCTCACGGGACATCTTATCGAAAATAATTGTAAAAAATGTACGCCACTGACTTTTTGTAACTTTTTATTTATTTTTTTAGAATAAGCAACTGAAAATACAACTTTTTTATCTCTTGAATTTTTTTGTATCTTGCTTCGTTTTCGAGAAAAAAATAAAAACCACTTTATTGCATGTTTCTTGGGACGGAATTTTTGAATTTTGACGATTTACTGAGCAAAAACAGTTAAAGATAGAGCAAAATTAATTTTACTTTCCTATCTTAACTTTTTAAGGACTATCTAATGACATTAAAAAGTGAAGGTCAACTGAAGATTAAAGAAGGTGAATGTTGAACCTAAATGTTGGATACCCTGTATCTTAGAAACTATGCATTTTCGGACCTATGTTTATAGGAACTTTTTTCATATTTTTCAATGAGGAATCACCTCCTGAAATTTGGCCGAATGTTATCGAATTTAATTTTTTTACCTTACTTTTCAAAAAATCTATCGCAGCAGTTCCTTGTGAGATTGACAGCTTGTAGAAATTATAAAGAGAAGCACCACCCAAAATTATTTACATAAAAGCGGCCAAATAGAGCGGTTATTTAAATAAAAATGTAAAACTTTACGAAACACCTGATATTTTCAACCATTGTGGGTATGAAAACATGAAATTTTTGGTTTACTATTGATACTGGGTATGTATAGTTTTTTGTTCTTAATTAGTTTTATTAGTTTTTAGTGCATTTTTGCTTCGACCAGTGATACATAATTTATAAAGTTGGAATCAGAGGTGTTGAATATTACATCACACCTTGTAGCTTAGTGACTTAAGGGTCCGATACTTCGGTTTTTGAGTAGAAGCAAATGCTTCATACAGTGAATAAAGTGTGTCAACATTAGTAGATTTTTGAACAGACCCACCTCAAAAGTCCTGCTGGCACCCCCCACCCCCCTCAAAGTTGATTAAGGGATTGATATAGTTTTTTCTAATATCTTCTAAACGGTAAACGATAAAAAACTGATTTTAGTGTCATTAGATAGAGCACAAAATTCTGCAAAATAGTAATAATAAAAATTGTATTTTTGTTGATTTAGTAAAAATCTACAACAAAAAAATGTTGGAGGGGAGTATCCACACGGCACTTTTTACGATATATCTTCCAAACCATCCACCAAATAAAAAAATATAAGATACAAAAATAAAGGCCAAAGTTTTCCCTATCGAATGGTTATAACATCATACTATTATCTTTAAAAAAAACAACCAGTGGCGTACAAACGTAGCACTACACCAGTATAGTACCTAAAAATCGAAATTTTTAATGTTATACTTTTTTTCCAGAATATTTCTCACTTTAGTTATATTAATTGGTAATATTACCTTATTGCGCCTAATAGTAATAATAAAAATAATATTTTTGTTTTTTGGTAAGACTCTACAACAAAAAAGTCGAAGGGGAGTATCCATACGGCTCTTTTTACCATATATCTTTCAAACCATTAACAAAAAAAAAAACAACATAAACAACTAACCCCAAAGTTATCATTTAGACTATTATCTTTTAAAATAAAGCTATCAGTGGCGTACCAAATTAGTTCTACACCAGTAAAGTACCTAGAAATCGAAATATTTAATGTTATTCTATTAATTTTAAAAGATTATTTTTCACTTTAGATTTATTAATTAATAATTATACTTTATATTTTATTTACTTATTTCTTTTGTTTTATAATTTGATTCATTATATTTTTAAATAAATAACAACAGTAATATAATAACTTTTAATTATAAAGATAACAACAAATATGGCTTATACAGTGTGTCCCAGGATAGGTGTTACAAGAGGACAAATTCACCAAAAATTTTGGAATTTTTAATCGTCCTTTTGAAAAACTGGTCGCATGGTCCGAAACTAATAAATAATTTTTTTATTTCAATTGGTAATATACAGGGTGAGTTATAACTAAAAATAATGAAAATGACCAAGAGTAAAGTACCTTTATTTTTAAAAATAGGACAAAATTGTATAGGTAAATGTTGTAGAGAAGTTAAGTAAAAAACATAGTTTTGTCAATTTTTTAACTCGCCCTGTATAATACCAATTGAAGTAAAGTTTTGTATTTATTAGTTTTGGACCATGCGACCGGTTTGCCCAAAATTTCGTTTTAAAATTCAAAAATGTTTGTTCCATTTGTCCGCTTGTAACACCTATTCTGGGACACACTGTATATATCATCAATACAAAACAAACACATTATTACACAACCTAAAATACCTAATTACAACATTCCACACACAAACATAACCTGGTACATTTTAATTTTTTTTAAAAACATTTACAATTTGTGCCACACATCTTACATTTACATTTTAATAGTGTATCAGATGATATTTTTAATTTCTTAAAGTGGTCCACAGTGGTGTCCATTAAGTATTCTTTAAAATCCATCCCCATTTAGATGGACATGGAAGTACACTGGTTGGCAGAGATTACCCCAAATAAATCCTGCTTGATAAATGCATCGATGAATGTGAAGTGCTAAAGCATTCATTGTTAGGGGTAAATTCTCAACCGTTCGGTTTTTTGGCAAAAAGTTGCATTCGACAAATATCAATGTTGCTACTATCAGAATGTTTATCGTAAATGGTTATAACAAATTTTGAGATAACACTTAATTGCTGAGACGAAGGTTATTTTGAATGCTGCATTAAATCAATGAAAGTAGCTGTAACTTCCGGAAAAGATTCCCAAGCTTCCCAACACTTTTTTTCCTTTTCCATAAAAGGAGGACGTGGTATCGCAACCGGTTAGTAAATGAAAAAAAGGAAGGGCTAGACTTTTTTCATTGATTTTTTAGCAATTTCGATACACGAAATATGTCTTACATTTTTACCAGTACCAAACTCAATCCACACGTCTTGATTTTGATTTTTGTACTGGTAAAAAAAATCGTGTAATATTATTATTTATTATTACTAGTATGCAGAATTAGAAATAATTCTAAATTAATAAAATTAAAGTAAAAAATTTTGATAAAAAAATAAAATTATAACATTAAAAATTTCTATTTTTAGGTACTATACTGGTGTAGTGCTACTTTTGTACGCCACTGGTAGTTTTTTTAAAGATAATAGTATGATGTTATATACCATTCGATAGGGAAAACTTTGGCCTTTATTTTTTGTATCTTATATTTTTTTCATTTGGTGGATGGTTTGGAAGATATATCGTAAAAAGTGCCATGTGGATGCTCCGCTCCAACATTTTTGTTGTTGTAGGTTTTTACTAAATTAACAAAAATACAATTTTTATTATTACTATTTTGCAGAATTTTGTGCTCTATCTAACGACACTAAAATCAGTTTCTTATCGTTTACCGTTTAGAAGATATTAGAAAAAACTATATCAATCCCTTAATCAACTTTGAGGGGGGTGGGGGTGCCAGCAGGACTTTTTGAGGTGGGTCTGTTCAAAAATCTACTAATGTTGACACACTTTATTCACTGTATAAAGCATTTGCTTCTACTCAAAAACCGAAGTATCGGGCCATTTTTGAACAATAAGTCACTAAGCTATTGTTGTTCTCTCTTTATACCGTCTAAACTAAGAGAGACAAAAAAATTACGTCACTAACGTAAGTCTGAAATCATTTGTTAGTCGAATGTCAATAACTGTAGGAATCGGTTTTCGATATTTTAGACATCTCAAAAGTTTAAATATTTTTAATATTTTTATGTAAAAGTTGAGTTAATGGAAAAAAGGTAATTACTGTGAGGCTAGTTTCTTTTAAAAATTGTTTTTTTAGACACTCTGTATACATCAAAATATTTTTAGGACATGCCTATTTGAAAACCCTACAATTATGATACAAGACTTTTTGTGATATCTTGTTAAGTAACAGAAATATTGAACTTCATTGGACCATTGGGCCACCCCAAAATGTTTGTCTGCCAAAGGGTTGGAACTATCTATACTGTCTGACAACTAAGGAAATATCTTCTTATAGATACCCAAGTAACACAAATATATAAAATTCAGCTTTTCAAAATGATGAAAGTTAAGTTTCAACTCATGAACCTTTAGTACCATGGTACCTGTCAAAGCCACTACCAGTCAAACTTCATAAGGTTTGTTCCAGCAGAATGTTGGAAACATGTTAGCAACAATCGTAAAACGCAGAAATTGTTACAAACATTAGTCAGAAATGTTTGCAACAGTTTTCTGCTGGAACGAAAAATAAACAACGCGTGCATACTGCTTATACGTCAATACAAGAAAGGTTATGTTAAAAATTGTCAGTAATGTTTAAAGAAAGTTTGCTAACTTTTCAAACAGTTTCCAACATGTTTCCAACATCTTAAAACTACTGCTGGAACAACAAACAATTGTATAATGTTACAAACATGGCACTGCTGGAACGACAAATTTGACGTGCGCAGAATCCGAACGGTTGCAAACATTTCTGACAGCCTGCTGGAACAAACCTATAGTCTCCCATCGCTTTTACCTATGTTGGGAGTATGCGCTAAGAAACTTTCAGCTTTTACAAAATAACGAAGGTCTGCTGGCTCTTACTCTATCAAAAATGTATTTTACAATAAACAATAAAACTGTTAATGTGTCTTTTGATTTAATAGAGATAACTTAGATTTATAACATTATCATCTTAATAAATTAATTAGGTACTTTTGTTTATTAATCATAAAAAATTATTAAAACCCTAATAATGGACGTACATACGATATGACATGCCTTCGAGACTACCTGAAAAGGCAAGTCTGCGAGTAAGACCGATACAGTCATTTGCATACACAGGTTTAGTTAAGACTATGAGAGATCACTTTATTTTAAAGAACAAATTTCCGCAATAATAAAAATTTAAATATTAATATGTAATATACAATTAATTTTAAAAATTTAGGTTTAGTTAACACCGCAGTTGCATGTCTGATTAATTAGAAAAATTACAAAAAAGTGCTGTAAGAAAAAAATTTGAGTAAAAATATATACGTAAGAGGGAATACTATACCGGGTGACACAGAATGTTTTTACTTTCCTATTTTTTTTTAGTTTCTAGAAGAGACTAATAAAAAATTACAGTATAATAAAAGCATAATTTGACATTTTTTTCATTATCACAACCTTAAATTCACTTTCAGTTTAATCGGAAGTAGGTACTATCAACTTTCTTATTTTAAATACAAGTGCCTACGTTTTTTTATATATACAGGGTGGACCAGGTTTTTCGTGACAAATTTCGACAGTCGATAGAAAATATTTTTAGAAAAAAGTTCCTATAAGCATATGTCCGGACTTGCTTTCATTCTGAGATACAAAGCGTTAAAATTTTCAAAGAAGTCGATTTGAATACATTGAGACACTTATTTAATTTAATAAGGCGCTCGTAAAGCTTTGCCTAGATTAGTATTATTGGGTCCGTTGGCGCCTCAGTGGGCACCACAGCCGATATTATTGCGGAAAAAGTAAGCCACTGACATTTTATAAGGTTTTAATATTTAATTCTGATTTTGGTCCCTTGTATTTTCTTTATATCTGCCTTCGTTTTTAAAAATATATATAATAGAGCTACTTTAATTTCTTCTAAAAAGTACCCATAGACAATATGATATAAAAAGCAAAAATAAAAATAAAAGAATTATTTGCCTTAAAATAAATAAGCAGTCATGTATTTCATCGAAAATTCTATTTACTAAGGTCAATTTTTTTTAATTTTGGATATTATTGTATGCTGTTTAGGGCTACTTTTTAAAATAAATTAAAGTAGCTTTATTATTATTTTTCTTTTGAAAATGAAGGCAGATACGAAGAAAATACAAGGGACCAAAAAGTTAAATTATTAATTGTTTATTCAGAAAAAAATATTAAAATTTTATAAAAAGTCAGTGGCGTACTTTTTTACACTAACCCAATAATACTAATCTAGGCGAAGCTTTACAAGCGCCTTAATAAATTAAATAGGTTCCCAATCGTTCAAATCGTTTAAAGGGTTCCTAAGATATTTAGAAGATACCGACCTTTTTTAAAAATTTTAACGCCCTGTATCTTAGAATGAAAGCAAGTCGGACATATGTTTATAGGAACTTTTTTCATAAAAATATTTCCTACCTAGTGTCGAAATTTGTCACGAAAACCTGGGCCACCCTGTATATTTGTATTCTCTATACAATTATCTTTTTAATGATAAATCATACAAGGTGTTTCTTTTCCAAATGGCAGCCAAAGAATACTTTTAAAGAAAATCAATAATCGTCATTATTTCTGCTTGGAATATTCTTTTTGCTAAGTAAGCTGTAAAAAAATATCTTTTTACTTTCACCGGTAGTGATACATTTTGTTTTCTTCAATAAATCACTCACATTTGGTAATTTTAGTTTAATATAACTGATAAGAGGAAATTCAAAATTTTCCAAACATTTTAAATAATAACACTACTTTTTCAATTTTTATTTTAATAATATAACAACATATTTATTTTCTTTAAAAGTATTCCCTGGCCGCCATTTTGATAGAAAAAACAGAAGCACTTATTTAAAAAACGAAAGTTAATGGTACTTCTGGTTTAAGTAGTACTGATTTTGAGGTAGTGATAATTAAAAAAATATCAATTTATCCTATTATTATAGTGAAAAATTGTTATTAGTTTTTCTTTAAACTAAAAAGAAGGTTAGGGGTAACACCATTCAGTGTCACACGGTATACACGTAAATTTATTAAAAGAGCTACAATTAGAACCAGATGACTACAGAAATTACATACAAATGCCCCAAAGAAGTATATTATTATATCGGGTGGCCACGAGATTTCTGGCAAACCTGTTATTTTCTTAAGAAGTGTAACACAATTTTTATATTTTGGTTGGATGTATGATTACATAGGATTTCTGATGTTTCAGATTTAATTGAAAAAACCGAAAGTGCTCTCAATAGGAAGAAATTAATATGTTACATCATCGAAAATCATAAGTTTATTAATTTTATCGGTTAAAATATCTAAATTTCATATTATATCCAACCCAATCTAGGTTAATAGCTATTTGTTATATGAAAACGTAGATTTACTGTCTTAGAGTAAGTAAATCTACGTTTTCGTATAACAAATTTGTTCCAATAAGTGAAAAAACCTTGGTTCAAAAATGAAAAAGAGTAAGTTATTTTTTTCTTTAACTTAAATTGTGAATAACTTTTAAAAGAATGATTTTATTTAAAAACAGTAAGAGACCTTTTTGTATAGCATTAAATTCCCTTTAAGAATCTATGTTGTTTTTTCAATATATTTTTTTGTTAGTTACAAAATTTCAAAATAAAAATGATTATTCGAAAACGGTTCACCTGGCGAAAAATTTCAATAAGACGTTTTTTGTAGACAATTTAATTCTCTAAAGGTTATATGTACACATAATTTTTTTAACCCGATAGATAGGGAGCTTTGACAAAAATATAAAAGTACAAATAAAAATCTAAATTAAAGGAGAAGGACCTCTAAATATTAATATTAAGAGCCCAGTCTAATACACACGATCGCACTTAGTCGCGACCTCCCTTGCTTTCAGGTAGACTCGCAGGCATGTCTAACTGTGAATATGCCCAGATACGATATTATTTTTGAATTTAATAAATAAAGTCTTTATAAACATAAACTATATAAAATCACGACTATACTGTTTCCAACCTACTACTCTCCCCTTCACCTATAAATGACGTTTCTTCTGATATCACTGTAGCCACTAGACTATTTTCGTCTTTTACTTTGTTCTGATCACCAATAGTCAGGTTGGCTACACCTGCTATATTCGAGCTTAATGATTCGGTCTCTGTCCTGGGTGTTTGGGGTCTTGATAAAATACTAATTTTTGGAGCCATGTCAATAAGTGTATTAGAAGCTTTTTTCATTAGCTCCAAAGGTATTTCTTCCGACCTTGGTCTTGGCATTCTAGGTGAGCCATCGCGGGATTTCGTTCGACTTGTTGAACTGTCTCGAGAGCGACCTTCTTTTTGCTATTATTGCTTGATGTGCTTGGAATGGATTCTTTTCTAAGGTTGGATAATCGGTTAGGACTATCACCTGAAATTGATTAAGAAAAAACGAGAATTATTCTAAGGGCTAAATTATGCATCAATTACGTCGCTCATGGGCTGCAATACCGGAACAACTCAAAAAATCATGTTTTGAGATAAGTGGGTTTAAAGTTTTCATTTGCGAAGGTAAATGTTTAGCAAATGCTTTAGTTTTCTTTAACAAAGATTACCTTTAAGTTGATATCTTCTCTTCTAGTATTGCTTCTGAAAACAATGTGTATCTGTTCTCAGTCCAAAACTCATGTTATTTGAGTTGTGCCACTATTGCAGTCCATGAGCGGTGTATATTTAAATAGTTGAAGAGCTAGTGAACTCTTCGAGTAAGGGTATGCCTGTAAGGCTGGAAATTTGAATAATGATGAGTCATAGCATGCTAAGTATGACAATCATCATCCGACAATCATCAGTCCTGCACATCATCATCCTGTATGTTTTTAAAAGTGTAGAAAAATTATAAAAAAACTTGGCGCTGTAAGCTTAAATTTTTCTAGGATTTTGTTCATTTATAGTAAGGTTTAAAAAAAATTGACAGGCGTTTTCGATGAGCACAAGTACCTGCCAGGCGAACCGAAAGGTGTGTTTTACCGGGTTCCTACGAGATTACTATCAAGCCCGTTATTTTCTCAAGAAGTGCTTCCCAATTTTTATATTTTGGTTGGATATTTGGTTCGACATGATTCAGATTTCTGATGTTTTAGATTTTATGTGGCACATCCGGTTTAACCGAAAATGCTCCCAACTTTGCTATTATAAAGGAAACACCCTATATATTTTTCTAAAAAGCAATTCTACAAGCAATCCCAAGAAAATGCATGTACCACATGTTATACATATGTTAATTATTAGTTTTTGAAATGGCGTTCGAAAATGTCATGTTAACTGTCATTTTTGTCGTGTTTTTTACACATATTTAATGAACTTTAAATCCTCACCGTAAAAATACAATTTTCGGTTGTAGCCACAGAAATTGACGTTCGGCAATAAAGAACTTCAATAACTCAAATGAAAACCCCTTCCTTAAGCATTCAATTTAAACTTAACACTTATTTCTTAATCTTTTTTGTTAATTATACCCGACCTCTAAACCTAATAGTGTTAAAGATATTAATAGTTAAACGCTAGACTGTCTTAAAAATAGCGTAGAAAATAATATATATTTTTTAACGTTTCACCATTAATAATGTTCTGAATCACCTCGTATAAAAACACGAATCTTCGTTTTTATACCTTTATTAACAATAACACGTAACTATGGTTACAACAACGACAAAATCTTTACGTGTCAATGTCTCGAAGTTTACAACACAAAAGTCGAATCCATACTAATCAAATCAGAGGTTTCCGTCGCCCTTTTATAGTGTGGTGGAAGAGTGAAGAATGATCTAGAATTTTGGAGAAATATCGCTAAAATTCCCTAGGACAGGATGGCATAAAAGTGCTCAATGAATAATTCGGGCGTTTTCGGAAACCTTCGAAACTGATGAAAGAACTTGGAAAATCTAAGGTAACTTATTCAAATAAATTATCAGACTAAATTAAACAGTCCTAACTTTATACAGTTCTATAAACTAAAAACACTTATTTTTAATGTCCGTAACAATAACTTAAAAACTACTAGGTTTAGAGACAGGGTATAATTAACAAAAAATATTGATAAATAGGTGTTAAGTTTAAATTGAAGGCCTAAGGTAGGGATTTCCATTTGAATTATTGAAGTTCTTTATTGCCGAACGTCAAATTCTGTAGCATTTTGGGTAAAAAAGGAAAAACTATTTAAGAATATAACAGGCTTTATAGTAACATCGTGGGAACTTGGTATCACACACCTTTCGGTTCGCCTGGCAGGTACTTGTGCTCATCGAAAACACCTGTCAATTTTTTGTTAACCTTACTATAAATGAACAAACTCCTAGAAAAATTTGAGGTTTACAGCACCAAGTTTTTTTTATATATATATTTTTTTCACTTTCAAAAATATACAGGGTGATGATGTGCAGGGCTGATGCTTGCCAGGTAATGATTGTCTTACTTAGCATGCTATGACTCATCACTACACAAATTTCCAGCCTTACTGGCATAACCTTACTTGAATGATTCACCTTAAAATGAAGCCTTTTTATTTTCTTGGCTTTTCTTTTCAATGTTTTTAGTTTTTTTGAGAGCATTAAACAATTTTAGACTTGTTTTGCTTTAGGTGCTCAGGTCACATAAAATTTAAAACAAAAATTTCTACACTGCGTCTTAAGCTTCAACAAATTTGATTAAAAAATGGGTAATTATTTTTTAGAAAAATTAACGAAATACGACAAGACTTTTGTTAAATTGCGCATTTTTTGCGATTCATTTCAATTCCATAACTTTTATTTTATGATTCTTTATATTTCATATCATATTTTACTTTAATTTTGTGGAAATTTCAGTGGGTATTTTTCCTGTTTGTGTCCCTTATGCCTTGTTCAGACACAGCTAGTAATTTAGTCGAGTAGCGAGTAACAAGTATTTTCGTGCGTGCGGACAGTAAAAATTAGGAAAGTAGTTTAGTGTAGTAGCTGTCCACACGCACGAGAATACTTAATTACTTGCTACTCGACTAAATCACTAGCCGTGTCTAAACAAGGCATTATGTCCAGAATAAATAAATACATTATACAGGATCAAATTACTTTTTTTTACTTTTTAGGATAGACCCAATTAGTAACTAATAGGGTTTTTGCAAAGAACGCCTCAATTTAACAAAAAACTTGACGTGTTTTGTTGTTTCTTTAATGATTACCTGAATTTTAACCGAATTTGTACAAAACTTCATAGACGCAGTGGATAGAAGATCCTAGTAGTAAGACAAGAATAATATGCTATACTTACCATCTCGATGTCTTCTAGAATCATCGGCTCGATGTAAAACTCCCGGGGAACTTTCCCGTTTCGGAGCTGCAAAACCAGGTACTCTACTTGAACTAAACAAAGTTCTAGTATCACGTAGGTTTCTTCCTGTTATCCTGGTTTCGTAAAGACCTTGTCCTGTAAACGCTGGACTTGGTGGTCCCGATTGACCAGGAATTTCTAGAAGACGGGCGATATGTTGCATTTTCTTTTGTCTGGCTTTTATCCGACCCTAAAAATAAAGCAATAAATTTATCAATAATCTGCAAGATGTTTCTTAATAATTGCAGCAAAAAATTAAGCACGTATTTCCAAACGAAATCCCATACCCAAAGTTTTTGTAATATTTCAATTTTTGATAATAATCTATTTTTATTAATATCTTAAATATTCGTTATTCCTTATTCAGCAGTAATTTATAGTCCCTGGGCCAGTAATGAAATGGACTTTATAATAAGAACATTTTAAAACCTTTTAGGAGGGTTCCTTTTAACGAGTCTACCACGAATATTCATACCGCCATATATGGAAGCGGCGCTTTAGCTCAACCTGTCAATGTCAAATGTTTGAGGTGTCGGACTGGGCAAACGCGTTACGCATTCGCCCAGTTCGACACCTCAAACATTTGACATTGACAGGCTGGGTATAATATTCGTAGTAGAGTCGTTAAAAGAAACCCCTAAAAAGATTTAAAAAGTGTTCTTATCATGAAGTCCATTTCATGATTGGCCCAGGGACTATTAGCTCTAACGTGATTAAATGTATTAAGTCCAGTGGCGTGATTAGCCTCCGAACTAATATTGCTGACAAAAAATGTACGCCACTGACTTGTGTAATTTTAATATTTTCTTAGAATTACCCAAATAAAAATACAACTTTTTGGCAATTTTTTGGCTCGTTTAATTTCAGCAATTTTTTGGTAACATATTTTCCGCACCTTTTAGAGACACCCTATATTTTTTATAAATAAATCATTTTTTAGGCCGTTACTATATCCATAGCAGAGTATTCAAACTTAAGAAAGAATGCATTACATTTAAATCTTTCTGGTCCTTTGCGAAAAACATAAGTAGGAATTTTTATACCACTAATTTTGGAAGATGAAATTATTTCTACCGCTAAAGGAAAGGCAGAACTATTTGCTAAACAATTTGCTGCCAATTCAACCCTTGACCCTCCCGTAAATCATCCAATTCCAGCGGTTACCCCAGTTCCTCATAAAATGCCCGTTATTATTTTTGAGGTAAAGCACATTAAGCGTATCCTTTCTTCCCTTAACACCAAGAAATCGTCTGGGCTGGATGGCATACCAGCAATCGTTTTAAAAAAATGTGCTCCAGAACTTGCACCAATCTTAACTCGAATTTCTTACGACACAGGTATCTTTCCGGAGAGCTGGAAAGCTGCACGTGTTCAACCTATTCCCAAGAAAGAATCTAAATCTCTTCCATCTAACTATAGACCAATTTCAATTCTCTCAGTTCTTTGTAAAGTAATGGAAAAATTAATTAATTCACAAACTCTTAAGTACTTAGAAAAACACAAAATTTTGCATGACAGGCAGTATGGATTTCGCCACAAAAGATCTACAGCAGATCTTCTTTCCTTTGTATCACACTGTTGGAATAAGTCTTTTGAGTTTCTAGGTGAGTCCCAGATCGTTGCTCTTGATATATCCAAATCTTTTGACCAGGTCTGGCATGCCGCACTTCTTAATAAACTTCCCTCCTATGGTCTTTCAACTAAACTCTGTACTTGGCTCTCTAGTTATCTATCTGATCGACGTATATCAGTTATTGTGGACGGCCATTCTTCAAGCTTTCACCAAGTAAATGCTGGAGTCCCGCAGGGCTCAGTTTTGGCACCAACATTGTTTCTTCTTCACATCAACGACCTTTTCTCATCCACAACAAATTCCATTCAGTTTCGCCGACGATAGTACCCTTCACTCCAGTTTTCGGGTTCCTAAACCCAACACTAAACCTGACTTGGAAAACAAACGCAGAGCGATGCAGATATCTCTTTCGCAGGATCTTAATTTAATATTGGATTGGGGCGGCAAAAATCTCGTCCATTTTAATGTATCCAAAACACAATCATGTTCCTTGTCGCGAAAAGAGTCATCAAATACTCATCCTCTACTTATGAGCGGCCAAGTTTTACAAAGCAAAGACACCTTCAATCTTGTGGGCGTCACATTTGAAAGTAACCTTAACTGGCATAAACACATTGTATCTATAGCCACGGCAGCTTCAAAAAGCTTGGATTTCTCTTTCGAGCCAAAAAGTATTTTTCCGCTTCTAATTTATACACTTTATATGTGTCCCAAATCTGACCTCCCTTGGAGTATTGTTCTTATATCTGGGGCATGGCGTCCCCCACAACCCTAAGCATTCTTGATTCTATTCAAAGAAGAGCTATTCGTCTCATTAATGATCCTTCGCTACAGAAAGGCTTCCCTCTCTTGCCCATCGTCGGGCTGTGGGGGATTTATCGCTTTTTATAGGTACTTCCATGACTTCTACTCTGAAGAATTGTCCCGTATAGTTCCTCCACTCACGGTTCCCAACAGAGAAACTCATGGTTCCGCGCGTATGCATCCCTATATGGTCCAACTGGACAGGTCCCGAACTTCCCACTTTGTTCGTTCTTTTATCCCTAGAGTTTCTAGATTGTGGAACCTGCTGTCTGCGGAGGTCTTTCCTTTCCCCCAAATCTTCAAGTATTTAAGTCCCGTGTCAACAAACTCCTTACCTCGCTTAAGACACCCACGGTACGTTAGTATTTAGGCTTTTAGCCTTCGTGGTTTGTCCAAAAATAAAATAAAAAATTATCGGTATTTTGTTTATTTTATATAAACTTTGCAGATTGTAAACTTTGGAACTAGTCCCCTTACTTAAAAAAATTAAAAATACCTTACCTTTGTCAATCTTTGTTTTGCAGCCATACATCTAATATTATCGTCAAATAAAAACTTAGCACTAAGCAGCGGTATTCTATTAGTTGTTGCACCTGAGATTGGCCTGTGAATTGTTATGTGTAAGCATCTAGAATCGTCTTTATCTCCTGTCACCTCGATGTCTTGAAGAAAACCTACAAGTTTAGCCACTCCCCATCCTAACCTATAAAAAAATCTTTGTCAAAATCAAGTGCATCAATTACTGGTATTTAATAAATGAATTAATGATACTAGGGTTTTATTAATATGTATACTATGACTTTAAATATATATTTTTTAATGTCGCCCAGCCCTACTGTATAAACCTTTAAGAACATGTTTGAATGTGATAGACATGAGAGATACAAGTTTCAATTTTTGTCTTTGTAGAGACTTAAAAAAGTTTTTTTATAAAACATTTGTATAAGATAAAATAGCTTGTAAATTAAAGTAGCTGTTCATAAAAACTGGTAGTAATTATACAAAGGTAAAAAAATATTTTGATAATTTACTGTGATCTGATTTTTGTTTACCCTGTAGTTTTCGGGGTTTAGGGTTTATTTTACTAAAAGTTGTAGTTTAATCGTACAAATGTGACTAATCAACAATAGTTTTAAAGCATTTGGCGTCCAAACAAAAACTTCTTATATAGATAGATCCACCACATTTTCGGTCATGAAATGTGTCATCATCTTCCGGACGAACTGTATATATAAATTCAAAATTATGATACCCTAGATAAAGTAAAGGCAGCAAATTTATATTAAACTAACATACTAAAATTATCAAAACTTCTTAAAGACCCTTTAGCGAATTTAGATTCAGATGTTTCTAACTGACAATGGCGTAGTGTGCCTTGGAGGGGCCTCGTATCACGATGACTTAGGGGGCCCAACAAAAAAATTAAAGGGAAAAAGGTTCCCACTTTCCAAAGAACATTACATTGTTTTTCTTATTCCAAAATTGCTTTTTCGCTTTTGGTCCAACTATAACAATTTAGTTAGCCTGGGGCCCCGTATCATTGATATGGCTGATACGGCGGTAGCTACGCCCCTGCTAACTGACATTAGTTAGCCATTCGTAATTCTAAGTTCGCGATTTAAAGTAGTTAATTTGAATTAAAATTTACATTAACCTCTTAGAATCTAACTAAGTACCGCAAACAACGTTAAAATTTACCGTTTATTATCAGGTTCCACAAGAATCAACTGCATTATATCGATAACCAAAAATCTCCGCATTTTTGTTCCATCTTTATAAAGCACAGTACAGGCGATGAGATCCGAATTATCTGAAATAAAAATGTGGTTTTATGATCAGTTTAATTCAGTCTTGTTACCACCGAATAAAGCAATCACTAGTATGAGGAAAAATTTTCAATCAACAAGCTACTCTAAAGAATTTTCTGTACTATATATTTTGATCAAAGGTTTCTTTTGAAATTTAGACTTTTATATTGATCTATCTAAAGATTTCGAAGCAGTTCTCTATTAACTTGTTGGATTCATGTATTGAGTAGTCCTTTCCAGATAAATCGTTGTTTATACAAAAGGCTATTAGAGCCTTTTGTATAAATATGTAAAAATCATATTTTTTCTACTCCTTCATCGAAAATAGCCTTTTTTCCCCGTAACGAAGGAGGAATAGTATATTTTCCCCCTCTACCAGCTGGCATACTATTTTTTATATTCTTTTGACTCGAGACTTATTTGGCAGAAGATTGAATGATATTAGCCTTGTGGTTTCCAAAATATTTTGAGGAATATTGTCGTCGCCTTCAGAGTCAATTTTGCTTAGGACTGATAGTTTTTCTTCGACCAAATAAAACTGTTTACTTAGGTCACATTTATTATAAAAACAACGCTTAGCACCTTGACAACGATAGCTCCTATAATGTTAGACGATTTTAAATGTCATATTTTGACTGACCCGCGAATTAAATTAAAATATTTTTTCCGATACTGCAGCCAAATAATTATGTTTTTCAAGAAAATGTCGCAAAAGGTAGTAAAAAATAAGATTACATTCCTTCTAGAGTAAAGTGCCTTTTTCTCCCTTGGATAATTGCTGCCCTGCCCTTCGCGTTAGGATCAAACCATCCCCAGGAGGAAAAGTAGTACTTTCCTTCCTCATAATGTAAATAAATATTCCTCATATTTTATGTTTTATTTGTTTTCTGGGAGATTAAATTTAAACAAAATATTATTTGGCTTTTCTCCAGAATAAAATTTAAAAGTTTATTTAACATTTTAAGAAAATTAAAACTTTTATACTTTATGTTTGTAATGTGTTATAATGTTTGTTATTAACAAGTTTATAAGTAAGTTTTTAGGTAAACTGTTTACCACATTTTTGGTAAACTATTTACCACATTTTTCAGACGCAACCATTGGCCCAGTTCTCGTCTGGCGTCTTGTTAAGATTTTCTTTTATTGCATTAAAATGATTTCAATCGAGTGCTAATGAACCTTTGTTTATAGATTGAAACCTTTGAATTGTAAGTAACTTAATATTGAATATTTCATTATTTTAGTTCTTTTAAAGTAATAATAACTTTTATTATATTGTATAAGAGCAGAATAGTTCTTCATAATGTATAAAAGTTTTAATTTTCTTAAAATGTTAAATAAACTTTTAAATTTTATTCTGGAGAAAAGCCAAATAATATTTTGTTTAAATATTGCTTGTGTTTTCGTGGAATTTGTGTAAATACTCAAGAAAATGATATGAATTGTTAAAATTTAAAGTGGGTTAAACTAATGTTGCCCGAGTCTTTTTTATTAAAACTTAACAAAAATAAAATGCTTCAGTTTACTAATAACTTAAGTTTTTTTGTGGTTTCAAAACCCTTTTTTAACAGAAAAAGTGACTTAGTACCTTATTGCATTAATGGGCTCAATTTCAAAAGACTTGAAGAAGGTATTTTTATAATTATTGGTATTTATACTATATTAAAAAGCTGGTTTTTTTTATTTATTTTAGCTACGGGTAAAATATACAAGATGGCTATTAATTTTTTTAATGGGCAAAAAGTCACTAATTTGCCCTGCCTATTCCTCGTTAAATTAAAATTCCTTTATTGCTTGCGAAATCTTTGGATTCGTCAAACTGTTGATGGACTGGTTTCGAAACACTAACTTTTTATTACTTTAAAAGATAAAAGTAAGCGGATTTTCTAAATTTATCAACCAAACTTGCTAAATTAATATGTGACGAAATAAAATTGGAATTATGTCATGCTAAAAACAAGCTACTAACCAAACACCAATTTTTCTTATTTATAATACTAACACACAAAGACAGCAAAAAAACTTAATAAAAACGTTCCAAAACTACAATAACTGTTCATAAATCTTGGGAAATTAAAAACTACTTATATTAAATTATTTTCGGTTGAATTTCATTTGAAAAATATTTATATATTATAAGACAACTGAGATATAGTAAATAAAAAAAAGTAGACTGTAAAAATTATCAATAATACTATTTTTTTAAACTTCCATTATCATTTGTTTTTAATTGATACACGACGTTTCGGATGGGTATATCTCCAACCGTTTTCATTTGATAACTAAAACTACTCTTACGAAACTACGACTTATATACTTTGCGTTGTTCACTGAAGCTTGACCGAAATTTCACGTTTCAGAAAGGGCTGCCAGATCGTGCCGTATTAACTGTTTGAGGCGCCCTAGGCTAGAATTCCCGGAGCGCCTATTTTCCACCAAAAAAATTTTGAAAAGCAATAAAAGTTATTCTCTCCTCCTCGCCCCTATTTTCCTATATTCACAAGAATAATTTTTCACTAAAAATCCCCACTCAACCTAACGTTTTTTATAAACTCCCCTGTCTAGCGCCTATTACTCCTCTGCCTGGGGCCTACTTTTTTCAAGGCGCTCTAGGCTGTAGCCTAGTCAGCCTAATGCATAATACGGCCCTGTGCCAGATATTTGGTATCTCGATACTAGGCTTGCTAAATAAATTCTTGTTGTTTAAAATTACAGCAGCTTAAATTTCCCTTTTTCCAGTGTTCTTATTTGTGAATAATTTTGGTCTCTGACCACTGTATGTGCTGATGTTTTGACCAAGCATGTTCGGCCATCCTCGATCTCGACGTTTTACCTCATTCCGTATGTTTTAAATGTTCTTTTATTCTAATTTCAGTGGTCTTTTTATTTCCCCAAAGTGTACTTCACCACATTCACAAAAAGTCTGGTAGATACAGTTGTTATATAATTTGTTCTTGTCCAGTCTCGTCTTTGTCAAAATGCTCATGAAAGAGGTCTGGGTTATAAATACTATATAAAGTCAGGGGGGCATACAATTTAAATATTTTCATAGCTCTACCACATCCAGTTATACCGGAAGTTAATGTTAACTTCCTTATTTTAAATGGAACACCCTCTATATATTATTTATTTTTAGATTCTTCGTAAAATTCTAAACATAATGTAAATAATGTTCTATACCTAATAACCGTTTTTAACTTATTTCAAAGTTTATGTCAAAAATAACGCTTGCAAGCCAATACATAACCATCAATTTCTTCTAAACAAAGCATTTAATATGAGTTGGGGTTAGGTTCCTTGTAAAGAAAGAACATCTTTAGTAGACTGTAGCGATATTTTCACAATTAATAAATACAGAGTAGTCAAAAATAATCGTTAAAAATTATAACGACAAAAACCATAAAAGTCAATTTTTTCCAATGGAAACCCCTATTTTTATTACCTTATCCTATTAGGCATTTAAAATAAGGGTGAGTTTGTATAAGGATATCTCCCAAAAATTTATAATTTTCGAATTATTAACGACTTAATATTTATCTATTCTAACAATACATTTAAGTACGGCTAGGTACAGGGTAGTTGGCTATGACTCCGCAATTTGTTGTCAAGGCCAACTAAAAGCCAAACTAAGCCGTTCTTAAAAGCATTGTTAGAATAGAATAAATAATTCTTAATATTTCAAAAACAATAAATTTTTGGAATAGACATTCTTATAAAAACGTATCCTTATTTTTGATGCTTAATAGGATAAGGTAAAAACGATAAGGGGTTCCATTAAAAAAATGACTTTTAAGTTTTTTTTTATAATAATTTTTAGCGATTATTTTTGACCACTTAGTATTTATTTATTGTAAAAATATCAACACAGCCTGCTAAAGTAGTTCTTTCTCTACGAGAAACCCCCAACTCATATTAAAAGCTTTTGTTTAGAAGAAATTGATGGTTATGTAATGGCTTGCAAACGTCATTTTTGACAAAATTTAAAATAAGTCAAAAACGGTTGGAATTAGGTATAGACCATTATACATAAATTATGTTTGGATTTTACGCAAAATCTAAAATAATATATAGGGTGTTTCATTTAAAATAAGGAAGTTGACATTAACTTCCGGTATAACCGGAAGTGGTAGATCTGTTAAAATATTTTAGTTGTATGTCCCCCACTGAATTTTCCAAAGCGTACGAGAAATCGATTGCGGCAGTTCCCGGTGGGACTGTATAAGATTTGCATGACCCCTTGTTTAGGTCCATTCGAGACATTTGGTAGGTATTGTCCAGTATTAGTCGGTTTTCTGTATACCGAAATTTGTATTTGTGTGTATGTCTTCTAATTAAAATATGCAGGAAAGGTGGAGCCAAGTTTTGTTCTTTCTCCACTGTGAAGTTTATTCAAGGAGTCTCAAAAGAAATTTTATATTTGTTTAGATTTATTTATTTATTTAATTTACTTAACAGATTCTTTACAGAGAAGTATTCAATTACAAACTGAAAGAAAGAAAATAAATTACTGTGTTAACGCAACGTATTCGAGGGGCGCGGGGGTATGTCAATCGGTAGCCGGACTCTTGGGAATTTAGTTGCTATGGAGCATTTTGCGGGAGCTGACCACGCGTTGTGGTGCGCGAATTTTACAAAAACGACAATTCTGCGACTATTGCGTAAAGAAATTTTGGCAATGTTCGAGGTTTTTGTCGCCTAAATGATGCACCAAGCATTCCTCTCACTCGAAATTGGGTAAACAAGTTTGAGAAGACCGGGTCAACACTAGATAAACCAAAATCAGGACGACCGTTTGGGCTGCAATGTCATTGCGAGGTCCATACTTTTTGAAGATGAAAGGGGACGTGCTCTTACAGTGCAATCAGAGCGTTATCTAAGGATGTAAGATGAGTTTTTGTTGCCCGAACTGCATAATTTTCCTGGCTATAACCAAAGAACATAGTTCCAGCAGGAAGGAACAACGACACACACGTCTAATGCGTCTCTGCCACGAGTTTTTCCAGGCAAATTAATCTCGAGAAAAGGAGACATAAATTGGCCCGTACGAAGTCCTGATTTGACTCCTAAGGACTTTTTCCTGTGGGGTTTCCTAAAATCTAAATTATACGTTAATAAACAAACTTCCTGGCGCAATTTAAACAAAATATTCTCCACCAAATAAAGGCCATCTCGGAGCCTACTTGCCAATCCTTTATTACAAATTTTATTTTTAGATTGAAAGAATATCGCGAACGATCGCGGCATTATTTTTAAGGAATAAATTCATTTCATCAAAATTTTTGATAAACGGCTTATATTTTTTTTTGTCGATTTTTACAATATAAAATTTCTTTTGAGACACCTTGTACTAGGTCAAAAACATTTAGATAATTTAGGAAGTATTGCAGTTCTTCGTCATTACCTGTCTATACAGTGAAAGCATTATCAACATACTTCAGCAAAACTTTTGGTTTAAAACAATGGAAGTCCAAACCCATATTTTCTCGTGAAATTATGTGAAATAATTTCAAATCATTCCATTTTTGCGTCGAAATTATTTCTTGTAATGGCATCCCAAATATCACTTATTGTAAGTATTTCAAAACCTTCTCAGAAGGATGTTTTGAAATGGATTGGCAGTTTATATGTCAAATGTGTTCTGATGGTGTTTTTTTAACCGCAAAAAGCATTCATTTTCGCGACTTTATAAACAGTGGCGTAAATGACAAAATCGTAGTTTAAAATTATTTTAAAATCTTTAACGGCAAAAATATGGTTCAAGAAAGTAGTATTATTGAAAGCATAACGTTGTCTACCACCTTTAATGTAAAAATTATGTTAAAGACCTATTTTTCATAAATACACATAAAAGCTCAGTTTCAGTAAAATGTGCCCAACTAATAAAAATGTAATTTTGTAAATTGGCCATAGTAAAGAAAAATTTAATAAAAATAATAGTTTTATAATAACGTAAAATAGTTTATAAACTTTTAACACATAAAACTACATTTTACAACAAAAACATAAGAAGATTTCGATTCGACAGTCTGAAAAACATTCCAATACCGAATTTCGTAAAAATTTATTAATAAAAAAAATATATTAAAAAAACAAAACAAAAATAAAATGGAAACTTTGACACCCTGTATCTTGCCCGCGATCAAATTTTTGACTAAGGTAAATTGCGTTAGATTGCTGTATATGTGGTCTTAGCTAGTTGGGCCAACTTCACTGAGATTGATCTCGTTATATTTGCCAATAGGCAGATAAATCAGATAAAAACTGGTCAGTTACTCTGTACCGGGTGTCAAGTTATAAATTTACACCCTCCCAATCATATGTTGCGTTAATTTTGAAGTTTTTAAATTAGTAATTATATTTTATTTATCTCTTAAGATGGTATGACAACAAATATGTTTTTTATAGAACACCCTGCACATATATTATATGCCAATTAAAATTAATTTGCAAAGTGCTGTAAAAAAGTCACATTTTATTTATGTATCTTTATTAGTTTCGGAAATATGGCCATCAAAATCTAAAGAATAAGTGTAAATTTCCGTAGGCATACCAAGACAATATTCCAAATAGAATGATTATTCACACATATTAAATTTGGTATTTTTAAAAAGCTCATTGAAATATATTTTTAAGGACTATTAAATATACAGGGTATTCCATTAAAAAAATAAAACATTTCTTCCCCGTATATCTTAAAAAATAATAACATTCTAAAGACAAATACAGACACTGCAGAACCAACCCTAAAAACAATATTTTTATTTGTTTTATTAGTAACAAAAATAAATTAAAATGTTAGGGATATGTAAATTTAACGTTTCCAATGGAAATTAAAAATTGTTTTTTAGATTTGGATAGCCAAATTTCCAAACTAATAGATATATTAAATCTGATATTTTCTCAAAGCTCCACTAAAAAAAAACATACATACATTGTGTCGTACCCTGTATATCTGGGTGTAAATATATAAATAGACACCCTGTACCTTCCACAAATTATTTCAGCAGGCCTATTTAAACAATTTATTATGAACAGTTTGTAATTACTCTCATAAACACATTGACAACAAACAAAGCTAGTGATTGCTTAATTCACGTGGTTTAGGACACACAACGAGATATACTCAGGTCCAGCGCCTGGTCGATCTGTACGCAGCTCTGCGGGTTGGTCAGAGGCAGTTGGGTCTCCACTTCCCCATTCAGGGTTAATACTGTGTTGCGCATTAGAAAAAATAGGCGTATTGCTCTTCTAGCTTTCTCACTCTAAAAAGAAAATTACATTATAGTATACTCACAAGAAAGTTGCTTAGCATATTATTCAAATTTACAACAAGTTTTAAAAATATTTGTAGATACAAGTGATTTTTACCATTACGTATATTATGTTAGGTATTTTAACACATTTCACGTGGTTTAAACTGTATTTGTTTATGTAAATTCGGGACAAGGATAAACAAGGCTTAGTAATGAAAAAAAAAGTAAAATATTTTTTGATAGAAAGATAATCAATTATTGAAGATAAATCAAAGAACGTAAATTATGAGGTAAAATAATGACTAGTAATGGAAAACAAGGTATTTCCTTTTTTTGTGTCAGAAATAATTTGGTATAACGATTATTAGCCGTAATCGCGTAAAAATAAACGCACATACAACCACAAGTAATAGTAAAGTATTAATAGACATATCAAATATTATCACTACTTGGTTGTTGGTTTACTTTTCAGAAAAAACAAAACATTCATATGATTATTCTGTCACGAGTTTACGATATTTTTTCATTATAAGTTATTACTTGTGCTTAGAATGTAAAAACTTTTTTATTATAGGTATTTTCCTAACAAGCACGCAAAGCGCTACTTTTCCACACGCAAGAGCAATTAGTCAAACGTCGCGAAGCGGAGTTTGGATAAGCTTTAAGTGAAAGGAAAACACTTAGCTCAAGTATTAGGAATAATATTTTTCGATGAGTGTTGCAAAAAATAAATACATAATTATTTTTATTATAATATTTGTCAATGTCAATTCTAACATGAGAATGTATGCGCAAAGTTCTACTTTGGGCACGCAAACGTATAAAGTGTATATAGTACTAACTTTTTCAAATGAAACTTCTGTATATTGTTTACAGTTTTGGATTGCTAAGGCAACTGCAAATTAGAAAGTTACATTTTTAAAAGTTTTAACGCCTACTTGATTTTTTTAGAACCATCTTTAATATTATATCTAGCTAGTTACGATGGTAGCAAATTAATACTGGCCTTCTGGAGATATTTAAAAATATATTTTTATAAATTTGGGTTTTATTTTATATACATTATAACAATTTCAATTTACCTCTCCACAGGGTAACCTTTTAATAAAATCTATTCCTGTCATAGGAGTACCAGTAGGAGGCAAAAGAATTGCACTATCCATGCACAGCCATTCAACATTTAATGAACCTCTCGACATATCACAGTATCTAAAAAAATAAAAAAATAACTAAAACATATATTTTTAATTACTATAATCTGCTAATAAATTATATTCATAGTTAGTAACTTATTTTACAATATTTTTATGTTTGTTAGCATTTAACCATTTAAAAAATTCCCAACCCCTTTTATAGTACTTACTCATGTTCAAACATGTCTAAAAATATTTCTTCACTTTTATAAAAATTTCTAAGTAAAGCCATACTTTGCGATTTGGCAGCTTCAATTGTAAGCCTATGAGGTTCTAATAATATATTTTTTCCATCACATATCACAAGCTGCAATAGTAGCTTTAAAGTTAATTCAAAGTTACTAATCTAACCCTAAAAATATTTTTTTTTATAAATTTTATAAGTTTAAATTAACATAATTCATAACAAAAGTACCACTATCTGTAGTAAACATTTAAACCATTGTAAAATTTAGGTTGTTCGCAGATTTTATTTCTAAATCTGGTGGAGTTTCAAGTGGTTTTAGCATAGTAAATAGTGTTGCTATAAAGAATATATTTATACAAAACATAAGACTTACCGACAGGTCGGCTGACAAGCTAGGTTAATAATTAAAAGAAGTTTTTCTAGAAGGTAAATGTTATAAGAGTACTTTACATCTTTAGAAGTGGACTTTGATATAAAAGACTTTTTGGGCTTTAAAATTTGCTCTATAATATCTGATGTCACACCTAAAAATAATAATAAAAGATACATAATATTAATTAAATACTAAACAATTATATTTTATTAGGTGTTTTTTTGTTATTATATAATAATAAAAAAAAAATACAGTAAGAATATTAAACGTCCTTGCCCTCCTTTTTTATTTGGTAAAAAGGTAAGTAAAGTTTGGTTCTAATTTGGATTTTAGGCTATTACTTTTAATTATAATATTCCTACCTTTATTATTTGCCATCGCATATAACAAACTTAGAGCAAATAAAGCAGCATAATCATTTTCTGAACAATCCAACGCACTATACGCAGTTTCCAAAAAGGTTTTTCCGTTGCTACATTTTCAGCCGGATTTTAGCGAGTTTCTCTTTTTCCTCGTCTGTAATATTTCTCAGATCTTCAATTAAATTTTCTTTGGAACTAGAACTTTCCTTTGAACTTACGGCACTAGCTTCGTCATTTAGGCTTTCTTCTAAATATTTGTTTTCTGTTTCATAATGTTCCAATAACTTATTTACACCTAAAAATAAAATTTAAACTACGCAATCGCCTTATTTATTGTACAAAGTGGGTTAAATTCAAGTCAAATTACAGGTGAAACTGCAATTCGCTATCTTGCGTCATTTACTCACTCAGTGTTGTTTTTATGTCTTGCAATTTCTTAAATCCTTCACTATATCTATAGAGATTTCTTAATTTTGTGAAAATATTTTTACAGAACTATGCAGATTGCAGATATTCTTTTCATTTTTTCAAAGTTGATACATTAATTTATTTTTTTTAATTTTTAATAGGACTCCCTGATTACTTGTCTGTTTTAAAATGCCCAAAAAATCACTTTTTAAAAATGTATCACACTTTATAAAGAAACTTTTTAATCAGCACACGTTTATTTTTCATTTACCAGAAAAAAAATTAATGTATGCAGGTAAGTAAAAGATGGTCAGAAAAAACAAACAGAAGCTAAATGTAAGCCTTTCAGCAAATGTTTGCGTTGAAAAATAAAAATAAATATCAATATCTTCAGCTGCGTAAAAATGTCTTTTGTTATGTCCAGAAATAACTACAAGGTTAGTACTTCATATAAAAAAAGCTTCGCTTCGTTAGGGAGATATTGACCTTCAAAGTTGGTATAATATAACAATGATATTTGAGCAACTAAATATCCTTATACTAGTGCTTCTTTCCATAGGAAAACAGTTATTTTTAAGTCGAAATTATACAGGGTGCGACGATTTTTTAAATTTAATGTATGCATTTTTAACACAATCGACAAATTTGACATTTTGCTTTAACCGTTTAGTTCCCTCATTATTTATGTACAAACAAGGTATACCTTATTTAAATCAATATCTTGGACCGTTTTTAATTAAATCACATTTTAAGCCCAGACAAACCATCATTTTATATGTAATAAACAATTTCAATTTTTTGAGAAAATTAACAAAAAAAGGTAAAATTATTAAAAACAGTATTTATCTGTATTATAAAGTTTAAGAGGCTTACAAAGACCATTTTTAATAATATTACCACATTTTAATAATTTTCTAAAAAAATATATTTTATACAAAATGCTGGCATGTCTGGATTTAAAATTTGAGTTTATAAAAAACGGTCCAAGATATCAATTCAAATAAGAAATACCTTTTTGTAGAAAAATATAAAGGAATCAAACGGTCAAAGCAAAATGTCAAATTTGTCACCTGTATCAAAAATGCATACATAAAATGAAAAAACTTGTCTTACCATGTATAACCACTACTTACTGAACAACCGTTTACCTATGGAAAGAAGCATAAGTATAGGGACATTTAGTTGCCCAAATATTATTGGTACTGTGGTAACGGTTACAAAGTTTTAATTTGATACCTCAGTTCAATAGTATAACAAGTACAAAAAAAATTAAATTGAAGTTATTATAGTTTAACGTTTCTAAGTCATCTATTCACCAATGTAAATGTAGAAATAACTAATATTTTATAAATTTGATTCATAGAGGCACGATCCTAATATGTTACAACTCCAAATTTATAAATATTTCAGTTCTTTAGTGTAATAACTTGGCTTGTTACAGAATCGAATATTATTTTTAGTCTAACTTTGAAGGTCAATATCTCCCTAACGAAGACTGAGAGAACTTTTTTTAGTAGTACTAACATTATTTTGGCTTACTCTATTACTCCTATCATTTTTGACCTCACTTTACCAGGCACCCTGTATAAAAAACAAAATTTAAATTTCCGATTTCTTCGTACATTTTCGTCGGTATCAGGAATATTTCTATTTTTTAGATGTCATTATGCACACTTTCAAAGACATTGTATATCTTACAATTTTGAGTTCCCCATACATACCCTAGTTTTTAGCATCCGGGTACAAAAGTATTAATTAAAATGTAAATGTATTAAATTCTACTCATTAAAAATAGTTAAGGTTACTTTAGAAAACGGTTTCAAAAACTATGTTTGAATGTTTGTGTAATATTTTCCTTGCTTTTACTCCAAGACAGGATGTATGATTCTTGCAGAAAATACATAGTTTTTTTGTAAAATAAAAAAGACAGATTAGTTTTTCTTACCTTTTTCAAAAACAGTTCTATCCGTTTTCAAAATGATCCATGCCAAAGTCTGTACTAAGGGTGAGTGTGATATAATTAAAAAAACTTGCGACAACAAAAATAAAGCTACAACACAAGATACTTTTCCAGTTGAAGGATCTTGTAGTCTGGGAGAATCGGAACCTGAGGAACCTAAAATATGTATGTTACTAAAAAATCATATTTAGGCATGTTTTTCTACACATTGTGAACATCATATTTTAAACGGATGCGGAAAAAAGCTACCACAGATTCCTGAGGCTAAAATATGACGATCTAACCCAACATACCTTAGTCCAAAAGTAAATGATTTAGGAGATACAGGGTGTCAAACATTTATTCTGATTTTAGTTCTTATTTTTTTTTAGTTTTTAAATAATAATTGTGTGTATCACGTCACGTCAATAATTGGTGTATTGTCACAATATTTGGCTAGAGGTGGTATTGGGAGGTGAGAAATACGAATCTGATATCAATTTTATTGAAAACTCTAAAGGGCGCCACCTGCGGTATGCGTGGACACACTGTATACCTCATAAATAAAAACTTGTAATTTTTTTATTGACTGCTTATTTTAATGATATACAGTTTTTTAATAAACACGTTTTTAAAGTTTAGTTATTAATTTTAACAGACAATTCTTTAAATAATTTGAAGACAAACATATTCATATAAATATGGATCCTCAGATTCTTCGTTTTTAAGATACAAGGGTGAAAAAACTTTTTACAAATGTTTAAAATTCTGGAAACATTTATTTTTGTAAAAGTTTTTAGTCTAGAAATAAACCTTATTTAACATAGTAATAGTTGTTGTTGTTACATAACTGAGGAGTGGTTATTCAAAAGAAGCACGTCCAGTAACAAATATTTAAAAAAAACGCAAAAAGCGTTTGACATTCATTCATAACATTCATCATGAAACTAAAATTCTAAATTTGTTCAATTATCACTTATTTTTGGCTTAGAAATACATACAGGGTGATTCAAAAATCGATCACGAAACTTAAGGGGTGATTCTACTTGACAAAATGAGGGTAGAGCTTCATATAATTTTTTTCAAAATGTCATTCGTTTTCGAGTTACAAGCCGTCAAAGTTCAAGTTTTTATTTTTTGTTTTTGAATTGCCTGCTTACAGGAAAACCGATTTGACTATGATTTGTAAGATAGGCTAAGTCGTCTGCGCTTCATCATTTTAGTAACAATTAACATTGATTGTGTGCCGCTAGAGGGCACTTTACCTACATTGCCAATTGTTTTCTTGTCATAATTGTTTAGAGTTGACAGCTACAGTAGTTTTTGGCATGTTTTCTGAAAGACTGATAGCAGGCCATTAAAAAAGGTGCTCTTGATTTACGCTAAATCCAACGGTTTAGATGTAACCATCCTTAAAAATTAAGTGGTAAATTTACTTTTCTCATTTCGTTACCACCAGCTACCAGGTAAATAGCTATCAAAGTATACTAAAGCTGCCAGTTTAACATCAAATAAATTCGCTTTTTAAACTGTTTAATTTATAATCCTAAAATAACTAATACTGGATAATCACCAATATTCAAATATCGAATATTGTGATATCCATTTTTGTTATGGAAAAGCAAATGGTGTAATGCAGAGTTAGCAAGAAGATATTATATGGAGAGTTTTATAAACTCTCTCTTATAAAAATATTTAAAAGATATAATGGAAATAGGGAAGACCTAGAACTGCTAGAAACGTGCAACAAGAAGAAATAGTGCTTGAAATTATTGAAGATAATCCAGGTACTAGTACTAGAAAAATTGGAATTGAAGTGCGGCTCTTTCAGACTAGTACTAAGAGAAAAACAACTCTACCCGTTTCATTTACAAAAGGTGCAGGCTCTTTATGACGATGATCGGCCGAGACGGTTGGAAATGTGCAATCAGATCCTAGTTAAGTATGAACACAATAATCGATTAATTGGCCTCATATTATTCACTGACGAAGCTGGTTTCACTCGTGATGGCATAACAAATCTACACAACATCCACACATATGCTTACAAGAACCGAAACAATGTGGTAGAAACGAAACATCAGCGTAGATTTTCACTGAATGTGTGGGCAGGGATAATAGGAGATTGCCTTATTGGTCCTCATTTCTTTGATGGCCCATTAACTGGTGACGTATACTTAGATTTTATCCAAAATCGTCTCCCATTGTATCTGGAAGATGTGCCATTGGAAGTAAGGGCCAACATGTGGATCCTCCAAGACGGAGCTCCGCCCCACTTTAGTATACGTGTCGGGCAGTATTTGAATGCAACGTATCCTGAGCGATGGATAGGACGAAGTGGACCATTGGCATGGGCAGCGAGGTCACCAGACCTTAATCCTATGGATTTTTTCTTTGGGGTCATTTGAAACAATTGGTGTACGATACTCCAGTAATCAACGTCGAGGATCTTCGCTTCAGGATAATCGAAAAGTGCCAAATTATTAAAGAAACACCAGAAATTTTTGATCGAGTTAGGCGACATTTTATAAAGAGTCTTAGGAAATGTATTGCAGAAAATCGGGGTACATTTTGAGAATTTTTTTAGTTTGTTTAGTACTGTTTCATTAATTTTTAGCAATTAAATGTATATCGCAATAATCCATATATGAATATTTACTGATTAGCCATTATTAGTTATTTTAAATTTATAAATTAAATAGTTTAAAAGGCGTATTTTATTTTACACTGACAGCTTTAGTATAATTTGATAGCTATTTACTTGGTAGCTGGTGGTAATGAAATGAGAAAAGTAAATTTACCACTTAATTTTTAAGGGTGATTTACGTCTAAACCGTTGGGTTTGAGCGATGTAAATAAAGAGCACCTTTTTAAAAGGCCTGGCATCAGTCTTTCAGAAAACATGCCAAAAACTACTGTAGCTGTCAACACTAAAAAATTATGACAAGAAAAAACAATTTTCAATGTAGGTAAAGTGCCCTCTAGTGGCAAACAATCAATGTGAATTGTTACTAGAATGATTAATCGCAGACGATTTAGTCTAGGTTTTAAATATTAGTCAAATCGGTTTTTCTGAAAGCGAGTAATTCAAAAAAAAATAAAAACTTGAACTTTGACGGTTTGCAACTCGAAAACGAATGACATTTTGAAATAAATTATAAGAAGCTCTACCCTTCGGCTGTTTTCACGGGCTACTTTTTTAAAGTTGATATGGGCCACAAAAAGTGGTTGGTCTACTGTCGCCAGCTTGTAGTTCCGTTTTCCAACAATGCTAAAATTTTTGTGGTCGGATTGGTTACTATGGAAACACTTTTTGTGGTCCATATCAACTTCAAAAAATGGCCCGTGGAAACACGTTAAAAACTAAAAACACGCTTTTATATGCAACCGAACTAAAAATTAGAAAATAATTTTTCATTACAAAGAGTTTGTCAGTCACTGCAGAGTAAAAAGCGTGGGGTGCTTAATATATTAAATGTTATAATTATTCTATTTGCAAATATCTATGAGGGAAAAGTTATGAAAAAATAGTAAAATGCACCCCACGCTTTTTACTCTGAAGTGACTGACAAACTCTTTGTAATGAAAAATTATTTTCTAATTTTTAGTTCGGTTGCATGTAAAAGCGTGTTTTCTTAGTTTTTTTAAACTATTATTTATTTTTCATTTTTTAGTTCGATATATCAATTAGTTTTTTAAAATAAATGCTCCAGTTTATTCACTAAAAAATTTCTTCGCCATGCATTCTTGATTTAAAGCCAAAGTGGCCACATAATTTTCACCTTTTAGAACTCCGTATTTCTATGTATTTTACACTTTTTATTATAAAATTGAAAAAGTCAATTAAAAAAAACACAGCAAGTTATGCATCAATTGCCCTTGCGCATTCGCCATAATTAAAAACGATTATTAAGGAATTTATTTATCCTGGCGATGGCGGTCCTAAAATCAGGATAACGAGATACTGTTTTTAAATTATTGCATTGTCATCGGTCCTTGATGCGTGTGCTAAGTTTCAAAGGAATTGAAAACTAACCAGAACTAACCAGTTCACAGTATTCCTCCTTCTTTTTTTTTGCACACAATTCTTGATTTTTCATTTTTTAGTTCAATATATCAATTAGTTTTCTGCGGTCATGTGATATTGAAATGTTTCACGAACTATTTCGTAATCTAATCATTTCATTTAAAGCTTCACTGTTGCATGGGGTTTCAGAACGCAACTACTCCGAACAAGTTTCAGGTTGGTCTGCATGTAACGGGGTTTGTACCCGTTTAACGGGGGTTCTTGTTAACCCCACGGTCTTCCTGTCGTTTGCCGAGGGGTTGCTTCCTATGGGTGGACGCACGCTTGTTTAACTAAGGTGTTGCAACCTTATCCCGGTCCCCAACCCGTCGGCAAATGTTGTCAAGTTCGATTATTCAATTGTCTAATCTGGCGCCTCCGCCAGAACGTACGATTTTTTCACTTTTCCGGTTTTCCTGGAAAATGCTGGAACTTAACGAGATACTGTTTTTAAATTATTGCATTGTCATCGGTCCTTGATACGTGTGCAAAGTTTCAAAGAAATTGAATAGCTGAAAGTTGGTAAAAATTAGGCTCAAAGATTCCGTTACATAGTTACAACCCAAGTTAATAAAAGCGTGTTAATGATCGACTTTTGAATCACCCTGTATATTTCGACATCCCCTTTAATATTATTTTTTATGAGAAAAATTAAAAATCATTTTGGACATATCTACTTTTGTTCAAACTTTACCTGTTTAAGTATGTGTTTTTTACAATGAAACGAATAAAAGATGTCGCTAGAAATGGTAAAAAATATTTCAAAATCCATATAAAACGATTTTTAATAAAATGTGAACTTGCCCCTTTTTGAATGAACAATTCTTACTTGCTAATAAGTAATTATAAAACCTAATTTTTAAAAGAAACATATCATTAATGGATTTTATATAGTCCAAAAATATGAAATTAAGTGTATTAACTTATTTTTTACCAAAAATTAAGCTGGTACGAAAAAAAAGTAAATGCAAAAAGCTGCAAACAAATTTTTTCCTATAAGTTTAACACCCTTTATCTTGAAAACAAAAGATTTGCGGATATTTACCTTTGCTTAAAATCTTTGCAACTGTCTGATTCACTCCATCCGGTATAGATGATTTTCTTCGGTGTGACGCAAGCGAATAAATATACAAAGGAATAAGCAGCTTGTGAAGCAGGTGGTCAGTTAAAACATGATTCAAGTCAGTGATATTCAAGCAAAGGATATCGTTAAGATAATGAAGATGGTCCAGATGCTCCGCTACCAAATCGGCTAGTCTATTCTGGGATTGATGGCTAAAAGTATAGAAATTAAAATATTAAAGGATTTTTAAAATTATTATCTTGTATGTTTAAACTAACTTAAATTAACCTCCATCACTTGACAGTAGGCTTGGTTTGGTACACCGATGGCTCAAAGACGGATGATGGAGTAGGTGCTGGTGTATTTGGGGCAAGTCCCAAAGCGACTTTTAGCCTTCCATTAGGCAGGCAAGCCACTGTATACCAGACAGAAATATATGCTATTCTAGCATGCGTTCAAGAGAATATGAGAAGAGGGTATCACAATCACATCATTCACATTCTCTCAGACAGCCAAGCTGCTCTAAAAGCCTTAGATGCCCATCGTATAACATCCAAAATCACGATGGAGTGCCTGAATAGTATCAAAGAGCTCGCCGCTAGGAACAACAGGATAGAACTTCTGTGGGTTTCTGGACACTCAGGAATAGAAGGCAATGAAAAAGCAGATGAACTAGCGAGAGCTGGGTCGTCTAGAAGGTTCAACGGTCCAGAGCCAGTACTCGGACTGTCCAAAAAGGTGACGAAAACAACGATAAGCAGATGGTCTCAACAACATCTTGCTCGTTGGCATACATCACCTGGCCAAAGACATGCGAAGGAGACACTGGGCGATCCTTCCAAGGAACTAAAAACTGAGGTCCTCCAGCTGGAGCGCACTCAGCTAAGACAAGTAGTAGGACTTCTGACAGGACACTGTCATCTAAGGAAACACTTGCAAAATGGGCAGTTACAATGGACCCATAACATGCAGGCTTTGCGGGGAAGAGGAGGAAACAGCCTCACACATAATATACAACTGCATTGCACTGACACGCAAAAGACACAGTCTATTTGGGAACATACATAGCGGGAACCCGCTCCCGCATGAACATCTTGGCAGAAATCTACTAAACCTGATAAAGGGCAGTGTGGACTTCTGTAACAAGGGAGGGGTGCACAATAAGCCAATAGGCTGCAGTGCAAACATGGTCGAATGACCAACCCCGCCTCAAACCAACCAACCAAACTAACTTGAAAAACTACAGAAATCTTCAAGTGACACTGCTAAATGTTAAATAATTGGGTTAAAATATTAGTAGACGCGTTTCTGTGGCGCGCAATAAATACAGGGAGTCCAATACTCTACCGACAAACTTTAAGTAGTGATTCTAAAACGAAAAATAGGAATGAAAATTTACATGAACATATTATGTCCTAAACGTCCTACTTTTGGAACTGCAGGGTGTTAAAATTTAAAAAATATATATAGTTTTTTTCTAATAACTTTTTACCATTCTATATATTTTTAAATAATTTGGGAGTTGTACAAAAATAAAATAATTTTCGTTACTGTAGTCCGTAAGGGATTTACTGCAAATATTTTTTAATAAAAAATGGTACGCAACTGCACTTTCTGCCCGTTAAGTTTAGAAAATACTTAATCTCTTGACTTTTTTTATTGTATGGTTTTGCGTAAATAAATACAAACCATTTCTCTTTATGATATTCAGTTCTCAGATCATTTTTCTTGATATATCCAAAGCTTTTGGTCATGTCTGGCATGATGCACCTCTTAATAAACTTTCTCCCTACACAATCCCTTTTATAGCCTTTCTGACGATAGTACCCTTTATTCAAGTATTTAGTTGATCATACCAACATCTAAGCCTCACTTGGAAGGCAAAACCAGGACAATGCAAATATCTATTTAACAGAAACTTAATTTAAAATTGGATTGGAGCCCTATAAGTCATATTCAATTTAATGCCTCTTAATACAGGCATGTTCCTTGTCGCGAAAAAAGTCTATTAATACTCATCCTTATGTGCGGCCAAGTTCTGCATTCTCATGTCTGGAAAATGGCGCGCGACAACCCGTAGCATTCTTGATTCATTATTAATGATCCTTCGCTTACAGAATATAGCCGTGCTATAGTGAATCTCTCGCTTTTTATAAGTATTTCCAACGTTGTGTCTAGGGAATTCAATCCCGCACCAAAACTTCAATCCCGCAAATTTACGGGATAAAAATCATCGATCCCGCTGATCCGCAATGATAACTTTTTGTAATAAACCTATTGAACATGCCAATTGCTGAGAAAAATTTATAAACAAACTAAGGTAGTGGCAAAAAAGTTTTTATTTCATATACAAAAATAGAAAATACATAAGTTAGTGGTTTACTTAAACTTAGTTTAGTTGTGGTAAACTTAGTTTAAAGGTCAATTGTCAACTTTACCTAGTCGCATTGACTTTGAAAGTATTTTCGGTGAAAAGATAACATATCCAAAGTAACATCTTTCAAGTTTGATCTTAGTTTATTGCAAATATATCCTGCAGCTGAAAACGCACGCTCAGCCTTAACACTTGGAGGCGGAATAGACTTTACACAGTTGTAAACAGCTTTCAAGTATATACCTTTATTCCCTCCGCATTTTAATATTAAATCCCGCAGATCCAGCACGGAAAATCCCGAAATGTTGATCCCGCGTTTGCGGGATCCTGTGTGTGCGGATTGGATTCCCTAGTTGTGTCATATGTACGCATGTCTATACGATCCAACATTAGAGGATGGTAATTATTTGGGTACACGCCAAACATATTTGACATTTAATGTTAAAGAGTTTTCAGAATAGCCTAAAAAAGATTATACTTTTAAAATTTAAAAGTAAAATAATAGTTAGTTTTTATTTTTATTATTTTTATTTAATTTATCTTGACAACGGTGGCAGACTTGCCCAAAACGTCGATATTTAGTTATCTTTTTACTTGCTTTATTTTTTTGTTTTTTTTTACTACTTTTTATTTAATTTTTGGCGTGTACCCAAATAATTACCATCCATTAAATGAATCCGCTGAACTACAGAACATATCTTCAATCCATCATTAGAGGCTCTGAACTTTCCATTATGTTCGTTTATTCATCCCCAAAGTGTGAACCGTACTGCCCACGAATATTTTCCCTACTCTTCCCAACCTTCAATTCTTTAAGTCATGAGTTAACAAGCTTTCGCTTACTTCAGTTGAGATACCCACCGTTCGTTAGTATTAAGGCTTTCAGCCTTCCTGGACTGTTCACTATTAAAAAAAAACCATCTTACCAGTCTTAAATATATTGTCTAAATAGTCTGGGCAAAAGTTTTTCTAGCCTAAGTTTGTTAGGAAAAAAGTAGAAGCGGGTCACATCAAAAATAGTCCTGGCAAAAACCGGAAAAAAACAAAACCGGTTTCGTTTAAAACCGGTTATCGAATATTTAAAAACCGGTATTAACACCAGTATTTAAAAACCGGTATTAGAAACCGGTTTTTAAAACCGAAAAACCGAAAACGGTTTTCAAAACCGATACACCGAAATCGGTTTTTCAAAACCGAAATCCGAAAACGGTCTTTAAAAACGAAACCGGTTCTAAAAACATAATACCATTAAATTTGCCCATTTATTTCAAACAATTCCTACTAGAAACATTTTCTTCTAAAATGCGCCGTTTTCTGGTTTTTTGCCTGTCTAAGGTTGAATGAACCACCCTGTATAATCTGTCAACCAATATCCGATTTTACAAAATGAACGGTTTTTCTTTTTTAGATATAAACCGAAATCAACCAAAAACCTATTAATCGATATTCGAAGAATCGCTTATCGATTTTGGTCCGATTATCCAAAAAACCGGTATTCAAAAACCTATTATCCGAAAAACCGGTATTTGAAAACCGCTTTTTAAAACCGGTTAACCGATATTCGAAAACCGGTTAACCGGTCTGTCGAAAAAAAAACAGTACTTACTCAGCGTCATTTCGAACACACATATCCAGCTCCTGTATATGTTTTCCAATAAACCAGACAATATTGGAAAAATATGGAGCAGCCGTCCGATCTCTTATAAAAGCCAACATGCTCGCGTCCTCAACTTTATACACGTTCAGTGTTAGGGTGCGTACCGCAATACGAACCATGGATTCAGGGTGAGTAAAGAATTTGATCGCTTCAGTGTATAAGGGAAAATCATTGGTGTGCTACAAAAGTTATGATATCTTGATATTAACACAGTAAAAACAAAAGTAGATACAGGGTGTCTGACTTTATTTTGACTCATTTTGATAGCGAATAACTAAGTTATAGGTAGAAAGTTTTTGTTATATCTTCGCCATTTTTTGTGACATTTCGTTAACACAAAAACAAAATAGCCGATTTTCCGATATAGGGCAACTTCCTTTGTTGACTGCATGGCAATTAAGGGGAGATAGCTGCAAATGCTTAAATTTTCATTGATTTTCATGTTTTTTTATAAAAGAGTCATTATATATATTTCAAAAATTGGTATGTAGTTTACTCAAATATTACAACAAGTGTGTGATTTGAAAATCAAAAACTATTTTTTTTGTGTTTATGAATGTCATAATTTGTCGGTGACTCTAAAAAAAAGTAAAAAATAAATAAATCCGAAGAATACAAAACTTGAAAAAAATAAAAGGACTCTTTGGCTCAATTTTTTCATCGTTTGTGCTTTTAAAAATATTTTTCAAAAACATTTTGGGATTTCGGAGGTTCACATAGAAAGTTCTTTTGTTAAAAATATGTGTGCAAAATTTTAGAAATATCGGTCAATAACTTTTTTATCTTATCGTGCCCGCCAATTTTAAAATAAAGTTTTAAGAAGGTTTAAATAGGTACATAAGAAGTCATCGATTATAGTGGCTTAATCTCTTTAATATAAAAAATACTGAAAATCATGCATAGGCAATTTGCTTCAGTTTTTAGAGGGGCTGGAGTCTTGGTAGTGCCGAAAGGTATGAGGCAAGCTTCGAGACTTTGCAAAAAATTTGGGAAAGATAAAGGGATTTATTTGTCATTACTGCCACAAAAATGACCTACAATTAGGTAAAACTGGCACTATTGACATAAAAATCGCTTTCTCCTATCACTTTTAGGTTTTAGTCACATAAGTTTCGGCTTGGATACTGGGACTCTTGGAGGGGCTAATTTTTCTAATTTCCTTTTGGGGGCTAAGCCCCTAGCCCCCAAATTGAGCCTATGAAATCATGTTTAAAGTTTTAGGGACGTGTTCTTAAAGGGCTAATGACATTTTACAGGTAGCTTCCCCCTTAAGAGTATTATTTGACAAAAGGAAATTTGTTACATACAAGGTTATAGAAAAAGAATGTCAACAAACCTATATGTTATTCAAAAAATAATAGCTGCAGTAAAGGGAATTTACCTTTTAAAACACTTTTTTTTAAAGGTAAAGGTCAAACTACCTAGAGCTTTGTTGCCGTATTTTTTGCTCTAACCTTGTATGAAGCTTTTTATTGCCAAATAATACTCTTAATTGCCATGCAATCAACTTTTTAGAGATCAATAAATCCAATATTTTTGAAATAACCATAGCTTATGTTACATTTTTTCTATTTAAAATAACAAAGATGCCCTATCGGAAAATTTGCCGTCTTGTTTTTGTATTAACTTAATGTCTCAATGATGAGAATATGATACAAAACTTTTAAAAAATATAAAGCTGTCTCTGAAAACCGCATCTTGATAACTTAAATTGTTCTAAAGTTTAAAATGGACAAAATATAGTCAGACAGCCTTTTAGTTCAAAATAATATTCCTTTTTATTTTATAAAATAATTATTAATTAATAAATTTATTTGAGCAATCAATTTTTGCTTATGAGAAAAGTTTCGACCAATAGACAATAAATTTTAGTTTTTAAGTAAACTTTTAAATTTTAAAGAGAAAACATATCCATACAATATAAATGAAAATACAATAAATGGTATTTTAAACATTTGCGGCAAATGTATAAACTTAAAAAGTGGATATTTTATAGGGTGTCTAAAAAATATAGTTTGTTGTATATTTTGCCAAATTTCTATCCTAATTAATTAATTAATTAATTTATTTATTGGTACTCCTTACAAACACAAATAAATGTAATTACATGTAAGGGACTTCATACTTACAAACTAAATAACTAAGTTCTGAATATCTAAAGAAAATCAATAATTTACAATACATCAATAATTATTGATAGTCTTTAAGATATCAACAGCTAGTCGATATACCCGATAATGATAAAAAGTAAAGAAAGAAAATATTTTGATTTTAATTATTTTAAAATAAGTCTATCACTGTCAGAATGACGAATAAAATAATGTTAAGTGAAGTAATTGATTACCTTTTCTTAAACTATTAATAGGTAGGTCTAACTATTTACTTTATTTTAGATACATATTTGCTTATCTTTAAAACTAGCAATAATTGAATTGTGTCCGCGGAAGCGCAGTAAACAGAGTCGTTGATCTCCAACCCAGAAGTCCCGGGTTCGATTCTAACCAGAACAGGAGAATAGATGGATTAAACATCTATTACCCCTACACCCACGGTACACCGGTACTTAGAGCATGAGCCTTCGTCGGCTGTCACAAAGAAAAAAAATGATGTACAATATATTATACCTTTTTGATGTAGAATTCAATAAAAAGTTGAAACTTGTTAAAATATACTACAGGCGTTTCATTAAAAAAACTTACTTAACAATGAAAGCTTTTTTTAAAACACCCTGTAAATTAACCATTACATTAAATAAGATTAGTGTTTCTAAACAAACATTTCTTTATTTTAAGTTTTTTTGTATCTTGTACAGGGTGTGTGGATTTTGTTGCAATTACAGGGTATCTAGGTTATTATTAAAGGTACAGACTTGCAATGTGTTGCTACTTTTAAACAAATGGAAAGATGTCAGAAAAATATTTTTTATGGCTCTCTTCCTTTTTAACACACCGAGCAAGATTTTTTTCTATTTTTTGATCCCATTTAGGTTTCAGTTGTCTTGTAATTTGCAATAAAAGTAACAACTGATATTAGTAGACATTTTTACGTAGAATTCAGTGGTCTTAATTTTTATTAAATGTAATATTTTTGTAGATATGAACCTAATATATGATTTTTTCCTATGGAACAACCTGTATGTCTTCTCAATGGCTGGTTATCTGGCTAGCAAAATAAGAAGGCGTTTAGCAGATGATTGTTTAGACATTTTGTCCTTCTTAAGGACCTACTTTTAAAATATTATCTATACTAATATTACAAAGAGGTAAAGTTTGTAACTTTGTTTGTTTGTAGCCGCTAATCTACGGAAATACTTAACCGATCATAAAAATTCTTTCACAATCAGAAAGCTACACTATTGAGTAGTGCTATAAGCTATATTTTACTATGATAGAAGTTCAGAGAAAAATATGATTAACGCCCAACGAAGTGGGCACGGGTCGTCTAGTTCGTAATAATGGCGTGTCAGGTAAACAGAACAAGCCTCTAATTTGATTGGTATATTATGCAAATTATTAATCTTTAATTACGAATAGATCTCTGAGTAGGTATTGATTTCTTTAATTGATAATAATATCTCAATTTAATAGTCAACTCAACTAAGTTAACAAGTTTCATCTTAGCTTTTGACTTGTTGTTGCCTTTTTATAAAAAACTGTTTTATCATTAAAATACTTTTGCTTGATATTAGAAAAGAAAACTGGTTGTTTATTTTATTTATTACTTGCGGACCCGTGCCCACTTCGTTGGGCGTTAATTATATTTTTCTCTGAACTTTTGTTTAATCAGAACTAACTAGAAATCTAACCAGAACTAACCAGAACTAACCAGAACTAATTGACACATAATAACCTTCCTCTTAAATCACTTTATCTATTAAAAAAACTGCATCAAAATCCGTTGAGTAGTTTTAAAGATCTAAGCATACATATATATTACAGACAGACGCGAAAAGCGAATTTACTTTATAGTATGTAGTGATTAGTATAAATAATTATCAAAGAAAAAATCTACTAAAAACGAAGTAAATTTGTTGCTTTTTTATGCTTATTTATTAAAAAAAAAAAGAAATCTGCCTCTGCAGAGAATCGAACCCGGGCCGCCCGCGTGACAGGCGGAGCATTCTACCACTGGACTAATCGGAACTTATAAACTTAACCTTACAAAGTTATAGTTTATCCAAGATAGCCGACCCGTGCCCACTTCGTTGGGCGTTAATATCTAAACTTTTTGTTTAATCATAGTAAAATATAGCCTATAACACTTCTGAATATTGTAGCTTTCCTATTGTGAAAGAATTTTTATGATAGGTTCAGTACTTCCGAAGATTAGCGGCTACAAACAAACAAACAAACCGACAAACAAAGTTACAAACTTTACCTCTTTACATATTAGTATAGATTTAATTAGATACAGGAATTTAAGGTTTTGGCCCATAGTATTTAAATAAATCAATTTTTGTTTGTTGGAAAAATTTGAGAGCAAAAAAAAGGTCCTCACGTCCAAAACGGTCCCCTCACTCTCCCTTGCTACGCTAGGGAATAAATGTTTATTTCATAATATCTAAAATTCTTATTATTATTTTCCTAATTTATTTAAATATTATTATTACTTGCAATAATAAACACCTACAAAACTGCCAATTAGGCGAGATCTCGTAATTGGCGAGATTTTGCAGTACTGATGCTCATAAACTAGCAAGATCTTGCCTAAGCCCCAATCTCGCAAAAGAGATTAAATTTCTTTGTTTATACTCAAAACAGGGTTGCCAGATCAGTCAGCGCAATTTACCCAATTGATATTTAAAAATCCCCTAAATTTGCGACTCAAAACCAAAAATCCCCATTTTTTTTAATAATTAACCTTTTTTTTTTGAAAATAAAACGCATTCTTCATGCACATGAAATCCCCAAAAACAGGCTTTCTAACGAAAACATGCAGATATCTCCGAGACCAAGTAACTATAAAAACTATGAGAGTTTTTACTTTGCATGTATTCAGTCTGTCATTTCATATAGTATAATATTTTGGTATAGATCGTCTATTGTAAATTCTTCTAGAGTATTTGTATGTCAGAAAAGAGCGGTACGAACAATGCTGAGAATGGGTTACAATGAGTCTTGTCGGGGCAAATTCAGGGAGCTGAACATACTCACGGTTCCGTCACTGTTTATTTTTAATTGCGCCGCATTTGTCAAGAACAATCCTCAGTTTTTAGGACCAATGCTGAAATAAGTAATCATATGCGAACAAGGAGAGGGGACGACCTTGTCACTCCATCTCACAGTACGGCGTTGTTTGGTAAAGGTGTGATGATGAGCTGCATAAAAATTTTTAACGCCCTTCCAGCGGATGTCAGGGGCATAAGAAGTATTAACACTTTTAAAATGCGACTTAAGCAATATTTACTGATGAAAGAATACTACTCATTAGAGGAATTCTTATAATATTCTTACTTTTCAGGTGCTTCTGGTCCCTCTGATATGGCTACTTAAATTTGCACATTCTTTGTTGTTGCTCTTTTTTTATGTTGATTCGTTTAACAAAGTTTCTGTTTGTAAATCTAAGTATTCCTGTGACTATGTTTATATATATGTGTTGTTCTTATAAATATTTTTAAGTCCCATCTTTTTTGGATCTGGATTTGTTTTTATTTTTATTAATAATGATCAGTTTATGTACATAAGTTTTATAATCTTTTGTTGTTTGTTATTTATTTCTTTAGTATTTAGGATTAGTTTTTGTTTTAGAAATTTAAGGACCTACATTTTATATTAGTATTTTTATTATTATTTTTATATTTTTTTTCTATGTAACTAATGACGTTGTCTATGTCCTTTTGGAATATTTATGACAATAAAATCATTTCATTTCATTTCATTTCAAAAAATCCCCACACTTCTGTATTTATTAGACATTATGTTATTACTTCAAAAAACTAATTAAAATATAAGCTATAACGTATGGCAATTGCCGAGCAGCAACGCCAAAACCAAGCAAGCATAAGCTATAACATAGCTCATTTGTTCAACACAATGGCTACAGAATAGTAGATAAAAGACGCTTTTGGGAATCCCAGGCCAGACAAGTTATCGATATCAAAAACACGCCGAACGCTGCTGGGTCGATAATATAGGATCCTAATTTTCTTGTTTAATGCATCAATATGAGATGGTGCCACTAATAAGCAATTTTGACAAAACAAATAGTTAGGTAATTTGTTTAATGCATTAACATGAGATAGCGCCACGCGCCACTAATAAATAACAGATTGGGAATTATTTGATTAAATAGAAATTAGAATTTATTTAGAATTTCAAGAATATAGATTGAAAAGTTTGCAGTTTGGATAGTATAGTGATAAAATCTTAAATCCCCTTCAATTCCCCAAATGAAAATTATTTTCCCCAGAAGAAATCCCCAGAAAAAGAATACCCAAAAAAATACCCTGATTTTGGGAAAAATCCCTAATCTGGCAACCCTAACTCAAAAGGTCAAGCTCCTAAGGACATTTTTGAAGACAGAAGTGCTGGTAACAATTGCAGCATTCACTCACAAGTACCGAAATGCAACTGACATGATTGTTAGTAAAACAACTATGTAGCTTTGGCTGATAGCTACTTTAGGTATACTTACTTCGTTATAAAAAAGTGAATGGTATGAGCATTTAACTTTAAGCTTAGAGTCTTCAGAAAAGAAATGTAATATGCCATTACTTCTTCATCAGAAAAGTCAAACTTATGTACAATTATGGAATTAACATGGTTGTTTGATAACAAATAATCTAAAACAAAAAAATATACATTTAAGTAACCTAAGGTATTGTTAACTACAATACCAATGCCCAGCCTACCCCTCACTTTTAGACACACACACAAATAATTTTTGAAGCTAATTTAATTTTCTATATGTGATATTTCAAAAAAATTTGAACAGAACACACTTTTTGTAGTCAATATTTATATGCCACTGAACACATAACATTAAAAAAAACATTTTAAAAAGTGGACAAAAATACTTACATAAGGACGTTTCATTTCTAATATTTTCAAACAATATATTTAAAGTTTGCAACAACTGGACACACACATAATTTGAGCCACCGCTTCTTTGCCGCATAATCCGTAAAAGAAAGACAACATGTTTTCTCCAGAAAAAAGCTGAAAAGTAAGTATGTTTAAATTTTTAGGGTCTTTCCTAATTGTGGTAAAAAAAATTTAGGTCTTACTCATAGGCTGCTTTTATGAAAAAAGTTTTTATAAACAGAAGCCCGGAAATGTATAGTTTCCAAGATACATTTTATTTAAATCGGTTCTTTAATAATATTATAAATATTCCTTAACCTATTTTGATGAAAATTGGCAGTATTATTTCATTGTAAAGAGCTAATTTAGCCCAAACTTGATTATATTTACTAAGTCCAGTGGCGTCTTGAAGGGCACCTGAACAAATATTTCTGACAAAAATAAAAGTACATCACTGGCTTTTGTGCATTTTTTACAGGTTACTTAAATTTGATAAATAAAAATAAATCTTTTTTGTCTTCTAAATATTTTTATGATCTTGCTTAGTTTTAACAGAAAAAATGAAATCCACCTAATTGCATATCTCTGGGGCACCCAACAAACATAGAAAACATTTTTAAGACACTTAATTTAGTGAAATTCATTACTTTAGATGCTAATTTTATTAAATTTTTAGTTTTTGGTGTTGTTTCATCATAAAAATAAATAATGTAAAAAATATTTTCCTTGTGTTTATTGGATGGTTCAGGGACATCATCGGATTTTAAAAAATAATTAAAAAGCATGAGAAAGTAATCAAAAAGTTTAATACATTTTTTTATCACTTATCCATTACTTGGAAAAATTAAGTGTAAACTAAAATAAATGTTTTTTTTATTCATAATAAAAAATGTATTTGACTTTTTATATGCATACAATATCAAGTTAAGTTTAAATGTATGTAAACAGTAACACAAAGAGTAACGATTTATTAAACAAAAAGTTAAAATTTGTATTAATTTTGAATGCTATTTAAATAAGTAGTTTAAAAAATATTTATAACTTTTTTTTGCCAAAATAACATTTTTGGTAATTTTGAATCTGCCTGTATATCATAGGGCGATTCTTTTTAACGCTTTTATTCCATTTTTTTTCACTGAATGGTAAAAGCTACTTTTTTACTTATGTATAATAATTAAGTCCATCAGTGAACACACTGTATTACAAGAAGAATATTTTTAACAAAAGTTTCGTGACCACAACACGAGGTGGCCAAAAAATCAGAGGAAAATAAAATATGTATAAATATTGTAATGAAACTTATTAACTGAAGTATTTAAAGAATCAGTTCTCAACTTTCACATCAATCCTCCAATGAGCCTATGGCGGCCCGCTAAAAGTAAAAGTGATTTTTAAAACAAAAAAAAAAAAAATCGCCATCTAAGCAAAAAAAAATGGTCTTCATCCGTATATTTTAATTTTTCCAAGGTGGGGGGGCTATAAGACTATAATACATTCGTGTGTGCCACTGCCCCGCCTGGCCCCCCTAACCGGCCCTGAACCTCCAGTTATCTGAGATTTGAGGTATATTAACGAAAAGTTTAACATCCCATTAAATAAACAGTGTGGTCTATTAGGTGTGCAACAAATAGGAAACTTTTTATTTGCAATTTGTCAGAAAATGTCCCATTGAAATTTGTATTTATTTATTTTAAATTACTTAGTGTTTTACGCTTTTATAAAGAACTTGAAATAAAAAATTTTTGTACAATAAAAAATATTACAAACATAATAAATTTAGGAAATGTGCTTAAAAAAATACTGTTAAAAGCAAATTACAATTGAAATGAATTTTTCAATGATCATTTCCACAGAATGTACTTAGAATTTTTTATACCTACAATGTATTAACGGATGAACTTCTGTTAATTATTAACCGACACAACGTGGCACAAGTCACGTCTACTTCAACACGCGTCGCTTTTGTGGTAGTAGCGCAGTTTCTCGCGTCGTGCGCACCTGATTTTTGGAGAATTATAGTTTGTTTTGTTTATTCTCGAAATCATCAGAATCTGAGCTTGATGTAGTAACTCTCTTTTGTAAGCAGCACTCTCTCATAATTATATATATCTTATTATATCTGTAATTTCTTTATTTTTAATATTTATTCTTCATAAAAAATTTTGCTTCATATAAAATGAGAAAGCTATAATAAAAATCACCATATGATATACAGGGTGGTTCAAAATCGCGAAAATATTACATTGAAAAAAAAAAGGAAAAACATATTTTTTAAACCACTAAGTAGTACAAAAAGTAATAAAAAATGGCCAATAATTTTTTTCTATTATTTTACGATTACTGGGGAAAATTAAGTGTAAACTAAAAAAATGTTTTGTCTTTAAAATATCTTATAGGGATGATTATGGATAAGGTAATTATTTGGTATATGGTGTTCTGCCATTTTAACGATTTAAAAAAAAAATTGGCATACATGTTATCTATTAGTTGTCTCTAATAATAATAATATGAAGGTGCAGCTATGATTTCGTTTTCATTTTTTTTATCATAAAAAATATATTTTTTTGGCATTTGTCCACTTTTATTATGGACAATTGGCAACGTTGTATAAATGTTTAATAATAAAACATGGATTATAAAGGGTTGTCAGGTTAGTTCTGGTTAGTCAACGGTTTTTTTTAATCCTTTAATTACACCAGAGACACTTTATGAATCCAGTTTGTGTGAATTCTTTTTTATTCACTCATAAATAGAATCAGACCCTTCCGATGTTGCCAAATGCTTTCCATATTTAGCATGGTATAACTGAGGTTTGCTTGCTTGCTTGACTGGGTTTATGGCTTTGCTGCAAGGCAATCGCTAGAAGAATAACTGATGTTTTAGTCGTTTTTCTTCTTACTTTTAGGTTATGAATTAACAATTTTATATTTATCATATTTTTTATCTTCATTCTCAAAAGTATGTGAAAAAAATTGTAATTTTTACTTAATTTTACATGTGATACTCAGTTTCATTAACTCATTTTACCCCGCCCAGCACCCCTTTTCACTCCCCAGTCCCTTAAGTTTGTTTACTAATATATTTTTTTTAAATGGAATATTTTGGATGTGTGCCACTTACATTTTATTTAGAAGAGTGTCTAAAATATGTAAGTATCAATAATTTTTAAAAAACCCTTAAAATAGTAGAAAACCGTTTATTAAACTGTTACCATGGATAATATCAAAAAGCACTATAGTGCTCGATTTTTGACTTATATAATGACCTTTGGTAAATCATAACTATCATAACTGATAGCATTTGCCTATACACAAATAATAAATTAGCTTGGAGAAAGTAATATTTACATAAAATTTCGGATTTAAAAATTGCAACCTAGACCTACTCCCACAAATACTGGATGTACCTGGGATGATCCAATAAACCACATCAGATTTAGATAACCCTATCCTATGTAAATCTAATTTTAGGTAAGAAATAAATATACTTATTACCTGACTTACAAAATATAAGGCACTACTTACTCAAATACTGAAGAATCATTTTGATCACCCCAAATTAATATTTCAGCAATAGACCTTAAAGTTTCCACTAGCAATCCTCTATTATGTTCAGATACTGTTTGGTTTCTTGACAAAACGTTGTATAAATATTTTAAATGTTCCAAAGAATGAGGATTCTTTGGACGACCCCATCCTCCTCCAAACCAACTTCTACTTCTAAACATTTCTTGCATCTAGTAATAACTCATCAAATAAAAAGGTAATTTGAGGCATAAATGAAAGTTTGAAAGCTTAAGGATGACATTCCCCCAAATGTATTAGAATTTAAATTTTGTTTCGATTTATGTAAAAGTTAATATTATTTAATAAAAAAATTATTAGCTTTTTCTTAACAAATAAGCCAAATAGTAAGCACTTAGCACATATTTGTCAAAACCATATGATTTTAACGTGACAGGAACTCGAACGTCAAATAGAACAGGAGTACAATCAGAAAATAGAGTCGAGCTAGTGTAAGTATTTTTATACTCTAGAAACACGCTGAACGGCGCCATGAGTATTTTTTCATTAAAGATATATTACATCAATTTTAGGCAAAGAATAAAGTGACTACTCATCCCGATTTTGGCGAGATAGTCCCTCTTTTTCGAGGACTATCCCGCGTCCCACCGATTTTGAAAATGTCACGATTTTTGGTGGGGCTGGGTGTATACAAAGACAAAAGGTTTTTGCGGAAGTGAGGACCATAAGCATAACTAGCCATCATCGTTTCCCATTAAAACATTTTAAAGGTGAGGACCTTTTCTTTTTTGCTTTCCAAAAAAATTTAAATAAATAAAAACAATTTCATCTAATTTAATTTTTTCCCATTTGTCCCGATTTCTATTATTGAAAATGTGGTCACTTTAGCGAATAACCAATTCTAAAATAGTATTAACCAATCGGTTATGTTGACGTTTAAACAATGTATTATACGTCAAAGTTGTCACCAATTATTACCGCGGTTATAATTGGTCGAACATCCAAAATTGATATTAGTGTTATTCTTTAGAAAAATTATCAGTTTCACTTCTATCAGTTCGTTTACCTGTCTCGCATTCAAATTCTACAAAATTTGGATACACTTTATCCATTTTGTGACCTTGGCAAACGAATTTGTTCCTTGTGTTTAGTTTTGACAAGGTCTTTTTTTTATTGCGCATGTCTTTACCGGACGTCGATTCTGAATGCGCCCCTGCAGGTAATACTGATCATTCGATCACATGACTGATGCTATTTAAAATATTAATAAACATTCAGAATAAAGTTAGCCACATAAGTTTCAAAAGTGGCATCTTCACTTCTATCAGTTTGTTGGCTGATAATTTCTCGAAAGAATACCACTATTGTAGACCCATGCAGGAACGGTTTTAAAACCTTTAAAAATCAGTTAACCACTGAAGTAACCCTGGTGCGTATAATAGGCTCCTTGCTGTTTCTATAGTAGTATTATTTAAAGACATGATCAGTGAGTAAACTAATGGAACTGAAACTGACAGCATTTCTTTGCAACTTATGTGCCCAAGTTCATTCTGAATGTTTATTAATATTTTAAAGGGCATCTGTCACGTGTTTTAATAATTATAATCACTTGCAAATAAAGAAACTTGGTGAAGTAAAACTGATAAATTTTTAAAAGATTACCACTTTTACATTGCTAACATAAACAATATAATTCTTTACATCAACGAATGCTCCGGAAGCAATAAAATTAGCTATCAAGGAAATGCTTTCCCATTGGTCCCAAAAATAAACGCCCGGAGTTTTTAATGACCCATCGCTATATGGCGTACTAGCCTCCTATGGATTGCATTCAGAATCGAGGCCAACAACTCACAAGTTCTTATGAAGACTGGACATAAGAAACAAATTAGTTTGGTGACGTCACAGTGTCAAAGTGTAAATTTTTACCCCAAGGTTGTTGATTCTGAATGTACCCTTACTGTTTCTAAACATTTTACTTATAAGTCCGAATGTCGACACAGTACCCAGTTCTTCGTGACTTTTTTGTTTTGTAAACAAAAATAATAACAGAAGGAACATCATTTTTTGGTTCAACAAATCGACTGAAATTCGAATAAAACAATACAAATTTTTTGACAAAAATTACTAGAAAGGTATACTATCAAGAAGAATCAATGTAATTAAAACAATATATTTAAATAGTTATATGTATATATTAAACAATTTTTGTGTATCCCTTAAAGGTTTAGAAATTTTTTAAAGCATTTCTCTCAAGTAATAAATAAATCAGTCATGTCCCAAAGGATAAGATACTTTCCAAACCAAAAACCTGATTATGAAGAGCATTTTGGACCACCAGACGTGTCTGAAAAAAGGTAAAAGACTATGTTAACCAACTCACTGCTGGGATTGAGAAACAATTTCCACCTACCGATAAAAATGGAGGTAAATGTAAATAGATTGTTTTCTGGCTTTCTTTTCAATAATTACTTTATAAAGATCATATAGCAAATTTTATGATGACTTTCGAAATTGCTGCAGGTTTCTAGAAAATAACCGCATCTTGTGCCACTCGCGATAAAACAGCATGTATGCAGCGCTCTCAAAGACTTTGCACCCCTGATATAGTCAATATCAGGCAGCGGTAGCAATAATGCGCCAAACAAGCTGTCTAGGAGTTATGGCGTGTCTATTAAATTTGTTGAAACCTGTATACAGTGTTAAATAAACAAGTCACATTTTTGACCAAAATAAAAGTTTTCCGAAATTTATAAAATTGAAGAACATAAGTGTATCTACAGAAGCAATACCTCAGGACGTTTTGGCAATTTTTACTCAAAGAGGGCTATTAATGAAATAACAGGGGTTACTTATTTAAAAAAGTCCATTTTTGCCAATAAACTAATCTTTTTTATTTGGGACAGTCGCAAAACTATAAAAATAAAGGCTTTAATGTCCAATAAAGATAACAAAAATAAATGCACTTTAATAAATAAAAAATTATACAGGCGGTTTAAAAATTAGATATAGCACCTAGATCCTGTAAATCTTATAAAAATTCTTGAGTTCCGAATCTATAAAATTGAAAAAGGTGTTATTTTTACCACATAGATGTATTAACTAAAGCAGTCTCTCGGTGCGTTTTTGCAGGTTTTATTACAACTTTATTATTAAAGAAATTACAGGGGTTAATCACCAATCAAAAAATACTGATATTTGCCAATTTTCTTAATTAAATTGAGGTAATTAAATTTAGAACTTTAATATGTGGGCTACTGTATCTGGTTAAGATAATGAGAATAAAGGCAATTGAAAATTTTATAAAATATACAGAATGTCACAAATTTAAGAAATTTATAAATATTAAATTTGCGAGCTTATTTATAATCTAATTTGTTAAAAAAAACGTTCATATAAACATACTTTACTGTCAAAGACTACTGGGCACATGGGTCATTTTAGATTTTGTATTTTTTCCTTCTTGTTTTTTGTAAATAATGTTTATGTGATGTATATATTTTTTTCTTTTAAACTGTTTTTATGAAGAATGACAATTTATAGTATATGTGTGATTTTTAACATCTTGTTTTAAAAATTGTATTTTATTGATTTGTTTTATTCTTATTTTGTGTAGCTGATTATTATAAAATTCATGTCATTCAGTCACGTTTTCTTTTTTAATTATTTATTTATTAAATACGACTATTAGTATAACTTTTACCATTTTGTTTGTATGTTTGTGGTATATACATTGATTTTGTTTGTTTTTTATTTTTACAATATTACATTTTTTATTACATTTTTATTTATTACAGTTTTGTTAACAAGAAATGATTCTTAAACAATAATGCATATTTTGATTGATTGATTGAAGCATAGATCTGGAAATGCATTTTTTCTAAGATACAACTTAAAAAAAAAGTATTTTATTATTATTCTAAATATTCCTCAACCAATTTTAATAAAAACTGGTAGTATTATTTATTGCCTCAAGGGGCTTATTTAGCACTTACTTTATTCAATTTATTAAGTCCACTGGCGTCTCCAGTGGCACATAAATTAATATTTCTGACAAAAATTGTATACTAAGTACTGGCTTTTATACTTTTTTGTTTAAACTACAGAACAAAAATAAAGCACTTATGCGTTTTAAAACTTTTTTCTTACACTATGCAGTTTTTGATTAAAAAATACAGGGTGTCTGAAAAGGTAAGGTCATAAATGATCGGGGTGATAGAGTGAGCCAAAGTAATGTTAGTACTTTCAAAGAATATAGTAGCTACCGCAACAGAATTACGGACACGTGTAAAAAAGAAACTCCGAAAAAGGAAGCCCTCACATAAGCCCTCTTATACAGGGTGTTTCACAACTTATCCGAGAAACCTTAAGAGCTAATTCTACAATAAAAATATTTTAAAAAACTTCATATGAAGTATGTCCTAAACGTCTAAGTTATTGAAAATATAAAAATGCCACAAAAGTCAGTGGCGTACTATTTTGTGCTCAATAATTTACATAAGTTGCGGTACAAACTGAGACGCTACTGGACCTAATAATAACAATATGGTTGGGGTTAAATAGGTGCTTTATTACTTTTAATAAATGTACCAAATTTGATCCAAATCGGCCTAAGCATATTAAATATATTTAGAAACAAAATATTTTTTCCTTAAAGTTTTACGCCCTGTATCTCAGTAAGGAAGCAACTCTGGACATATGTTAATAGGAACTTTTTTCATAAAATAACATAAGAAATCACACTTTAAAGTTTTGTACCGTTGTTAGAAAACTCATATTTTTAAATTTCAAGCCCCAATTATTTTTATTATTTTTCCAAAAGTCTTCTACATCCCCAAACACCACATACCAATGGTAATGTCTAAAAATAAGTATTTGCCACAGTAAAGATTTTTATTTACCAGCGGCGTGTGGTGTTGGGGCAGGTAGAAAAGGTTATTTTGGAAAAATAATATAACCAAAAATTGGGGCTGGACATTTAAAGAATATATATTAAGAGGTATTTGGGGATGCTAATTCTTAACAGGACAGAAAAAAAATGGAATAGGCTTTAATATCTTTTTTAATCAAGTCTTTTTACCCCCTAAGACCGTACGCCAATGGTGAATAAAATTTTTAACTACACAAAATACTTTATTATTTCTATAGTATATACTCACCACTAAAATTTGAAGAAAATCGCATTATTTATACCTGAGATATTAGGGTGTATTCATGAAAAACGGGACACACTGTATGTGGTATAGGGTGTTCCATTTTAAAAAGTTAACTTTCTTATTTTTTTGGACTTTTAATGTTTAGTTGTTTGTTTTGTTATGTTTAAAAGATAATAGATGAAGCATAAAACTTTTATACAAGACGTTTTTTCTATTATTGATTATAGTGGTGGGAAAATGAAAACCCTGTACCTTAAGTAATATGGAAAAATTGACAAAAATTCACTAGTTTTAAATAATCCCCTTTATTTTTTTTTTAAAACTTTGTATAAAAACTGTGAAAACGTCCCGAGGTAATGATTTAGTAAATACATTTATGTGATAAAAAAAATTCTTCAATTTTGTAAATATGGTATAACTTTTATTTTGATTAAAAATGTGACTTGTTTATATAACACTTTGTATACCATAGTTCTAACAACGTTTAAAGAAGAAACGTAACTAAAGAATTAGGCACAGGCAGCTTAAAGCCAATAAAATTTCCTTCTATGGTCTACACCAAGGCGCGCACTGAAATGGTAAACAAGTGATGTGGCGGCCAGGTGGTGTCAATGGTGGTCAATGTCAAAAGCAATCTTTCAAAGCTGCGCAAATAAATACAAAGGCGTACATTAAAATAAAGTGGTGGTGAACTTGTTTTGCCAAGTGTGTAGCGTAATTTGGCCACCACTAGTCTCCGAAATATTTAATTTTCGAGAGCTCGGGAGGTTTTACCTCCCACTTGCTCACCACCTCGCTGACATGTCACTCGCTTGCCACTTCAGTGCGCGCCTTGCCTAAGAGACGAATAAAATCAAGAAATCGGTTAAAATTTAAAAAAGGCATAGGCCGTTAAATTTAGAATAAAAAATAGGGTGGCCAGGTTGATTCCTTGACCTGCTTATATCTTTTTTTTAGATCTCCAGTATTCATTGCGGACGAATGCCACCGGTAAATACAGGGTGATTCAAAAATCGATCACGAAACTTAAGGGGGAAATTCTACTTGACAAAATAAGGGTAGAGCTTCATATTTTTTTTTCACAATGTCATTTGTTTTCGAGTTACAAGCCGTCAAAGTTCAATTTTTATTTTGGTTTTTTCGCCATATTGCATTTATTAGCTTTGTTCGCGGGTTTGATTCTGAACCGGTTCTGGGACTATTCGCATGCGCAGTGAAAAAGCAGCGTTCGCGGTTGTAAAATCCTGAATTTTTAGTAACAGTTCTGTGTTCGCGGGTTACAATGGAATCAGTTCGTTACCGGTTCGTAACCTGATTAGCAGGCCTGGGATTTTTGTTGGATCCAAAAGTTCAGTTCGGAATTTCATGCGCATTGTCGACATGGTCAGCTGTTTTCTGTTTTTGTGGCACAGAAATAAACCGTTGTATTACAGTTTATTTGTTTCTGCCACTTTTTATGCGGGTTAATATACCTGCTGAATATTTTTTTATATTTTTGCGATTCTGAGCGTATATAAATGAAGGATTTTTAATTGTATTTCGTATGAATGTATGTATGCAATAAAATAAATAAAGATTTAATTAAAAAATATAGACAATATTACAAGATTTTACCATTTTTTGTTGTTTGAATTTTATCTTCCTCGTTTTCCGCCGAGAGACCTCGAGTGGCTTTCGACAGTATAACAATTTACCTTTTTGTTTGAATTTAATTTTTTTTGTGTAGTATCCAATTTAACCATGAAAAATCCTAACCAAAAGGCTAGGTTAGAATACATACTCAGCTGTATAGAAAATCGTTTGCGGTAAATAAAAATTTCGAACTAATAAATAACTAGACATGCGCTTTAAAACAATTCTAAACCAGTTCGGTTCTGGTTCAGAATCGGTTCATTACTAGACCCGCGAACAAAGCTATTTTTTATCCAATCCAGTTGATATTTGGCACACAAATCGAGCTTTGCAGATTCTAAAATTTTAAGACAAAGATACTTTTTTTTTAATTCTGCCAGAGGGCACTTTACCTAAAACTTAATATTTATTTACATAATAACTTTTTTATTTTGACAGATATCGCAGAGCTGGGGGCGCCATTTTATAGACAATCAAAAACTTAAAAATAAGGTACACTTTATTAAAGTCAATCAAAACCTTACCGTTTAGGCACCAATAGACATCAAAGTTTTCATCAATTTCAATTAAATTACCTACATACATACAGGGTGTCCAGTAGCTCAACCGACAAACTTAACCAAACGATTGTACAACAAAAAATAAGAAAAAACTTTATTTAAACATATGTCCTAAACGTCTTAGTTTTTGAACTAGGGGTGTTAAAAATTAAAAAAAAAAAAAGATTTTTTATTCAAATATTTAACACACCGTAGTTTAAAAACTAAGACGTTTAGGACATATGTTTATATGAAGTTTTTTTCTTATTTTTTGTTGTAGAATCGCCCCGTAAAGTTTGTCGGTTGAGTTACTGGACACCTTGTATGTATGTAGGTAATTTGATTGAAATTGATGAAAACTTTGTCTATAAAATGGCGCCCCAAGCTTTGCGTAATCTGTAAAAATAAAAAAGTTATGATTTAAATAAATTTTAAGTTTTAGGTAAAGTGCTCTCTGGTGGCATTTAAAAAAGTACTTTTGTCTTAAAATTTTAGAATCTACAAAGTTCGATTTGTGTGCCAAATATCAACTGGATTGGTTAAAAAATAAATGCAATATGGCGAAAAAATCAAAATAAAACAAAAAAACGAAAACGAATAACATTTAAAAAAAAAAATTATAAGAAGCTCTACCTTTATTTTGTCAAGTAGAATCACCCCTTAAGTTTCGTGATCGGTTTTTAATCACATGTTTATTTAAAAATCTACATCTACATTAAAAAATTCCTATTGGTGCTTAGTATGTGCGTGACAAATTTCATGAAAATATCTTAACAGTTTTAAAGTAATGTTAAGAAATCGATTTTTTTAACTTAAACACCTTGTAGCTCAAAAGTTAAAAGAGGTTTAGGACATACATTAATACAGGAGTTCCCAAACTTATTGGTAGTGTGACGCCCTTGCACACTTAAAATTTTTTCATAATGGCCTTACCTTGAATGGGATAAAAATTGAAGAGCAAAAGAAAAATAAAAAAAAAGTCTTTATGTAAAAAGTTTTAGTTGTACCTTACTTTTCGCCCCGCTGTGTCATTAGGACCAAGACATCAATTGTAAATTGATTTTTTTGTCTTACTCTAAAAAAGTAGAAAAAAAACCTTAATTTTTTTCTCATTTTATATTTCTTCTTAAATACCTTGGTTTGACTTTCTTCCATCAACTCGCGACGCCTCTGAAAAGACACTGCGACGCCCCAGGGCGTCGCGACGCACAGTTTGGGAAGCCCTGCAATAATATGAACTTTTCTTTCCAAAGTGGGCGGAATCATAATATCTTGTATTTTTAGCCACCAATTAAATTACACCCTGTATACAGGGAGGATATTAAAAATAGGGTGTCTACTTTTTGGCATAAAAATAATTTATGTCACATGACCTAGTACCAAGGGGGCACTAGCAACTCCTTTTAATTTAATAATGGAAAGGGGGTCATGTAGCACCACATTTTAAAGATCCTTTGATTTTCTATTCAACAATACTTCGTTTTTAAAAATCGGTTCAGCCGTACCTAGTGCAAAAATAATGCGGTTTTAATGGCATTGGCTTGTAAGTCTGGAACGGCTGGGCCGATTTAAAAACAAAGTGGCGTTAAGTAGAGAATTAAAGGGCCTTTAAAACAAGGTGTTACATGACCCCCCATTCCATTTGGAAAAAAGTTGCTAGTGCCCCCTTGACAGTAGGCCAGGTAGTAGCCAAAAAGTAGTTTAAGTGACACCCTTTTACCCAAATTTTAACCGATTTCGATATCTAGTCCCATTCAAAAGATAAAGGGAAGGAAGGACTTTTAATATCCTCACTGTATGATTTTTTCTTTCTGTAACTAACTGGCCTATTAATTGTCAACTGTAATGTAATGACCTTAATCCAATAAGTATTATTGTTTACAGGAGACGGTTTATACCTTGGAACCGCAGGAATATCATATATGTTTTACCATCTTACTAAAGTTCCAGCGTTTAATAACCGGAAGGAGATCTATTTAACAAAGGCGATGCAGTATATCCAGCCTGCTATAGGGGTCGCACAAGTGGCAACCAAACACAGAAAGGTAAAACTTACATTTTTTTCTTTAGGGAACCTTTTGGGAACATGTAAACTAACTTTAGAAAAATTTTCATATTTTTTTATGTTAAACCTTTTATTGTGCTAAAAGCTAAAAAATAATTCGGTACGTCCTAGCTACCAGATCGCATCAATCTTCATATCAATCTGGGGTATTGATCAGATAAATAATAAAATCGTTGGGCACCTGAAATTTCTATCATAATATTAACTCTGAATATGCTACGACCAACAATTTTATTATTTGTGTGATCAATACCACAGATTAATGAGAAGATTGGTGCGATCTGGTAGATAGGATTTACCGAATTATTTTTAGCTTTAAGTACAATAAAACCATTTAGCATAAAAAAATATTTTCAAGTTTTAGTTTTGTTGATAGTTTATACTTCTCATTCTTGAGTTCATTTAATTCCTCACTATACCTAACCAGAACTGACCAAAAATTTTATATTGAGGTAGTTGTGGAAAATATGTAATCGCTATTTTGTGGCGGCAGCCATCTTGGATTTAATATATTTTTTCATAGTAAGCTCTATTCTACCAATCAAGCCCTTTCATTTGATACCCATATTGAGGTAGTTGTGGAAAAAATATGTATTCATCCATTTTGTGGCGGCGGCCATCTTGAATTTTAATTTTTTCATAGTGAACACTATTTTACGAATTAAGCTCTTTCATAAAATACGCATTAATTATATTGAACTAGTTGTGAACAAAAAATATAATTCGTAATTTTGTGGCGTGGGTGGTTCGATACCCATATTGATGTTTAATCCATTTTTCCCAGCTCTTCTAACAATGTTCATATTGCGAAATATGCAAATATTGCATTTCATGGCAACTTTTAGACTTGGAAATGTCACCACGCATGATTTACTATCCTGAACTATCGTTTATTAGCCTTTGGGTAATATTATCCAGTTTCACAACAAACAATAAATACACTGCCTTAACTAGAGGTCTGCAAATTTTTGTGAGATTTGGTAGCCTCAGTTCAAAATAATCTTAGTCTTATTATGACCTTAAAAATACGTCCATAAAATATTTGTTTTTAATTTTTAAACACCCTGAACTTAATGAAACTAATTAAAATTTTAACAAACTCACTTACAACTACTTACATGGCAGTGTTATTCATGAATGGTTTTTAAGCCAATATTTCACTAATTATTTTTTTGTTAATTAAGCACCTATTGTTATGTCATAATCAGAGTATAGGTTGTATATTAAATCATATACTGTTGTCAGTTGTATTTTTTATCGTAAAAAATAATTAAAAAGATCAGTTTGTTGGGTTAATTCTGTAGTTTCCGAATTAGTAATCAGATTTGTATTATCTCTTAAGCTATACAGAGCACGACAAAGATAATTATTTTTTTAAATGAAACACCTATACAGTGTGTCTACGTAAGTTGGAGGCATATGGGAAACTTTTTTATAATGGATTTTACGCAAAAAGTCATTCTCTATAAAAAGTGTTGCATGGTCCACAAATTAACATCAGATATCAAATTGTATCATTCCTCTATGAGGTTTGGCCAAAAAATTTCCATATGACGCCAACTTACCTAGACACACTGTATATATTATTTTACCATTAAAAAGATCTTTCAAAAACCTTTAAAAAACACCACATTTCATATACCTATCTTAATAAGTTTTCTAAATATAGCCGGCCATGCAAATCTAAAGAATATTTTTTAATTCCCATTAGAAACGTAATAAACTTACATCCCCTAACTTTTTTATTTTTAACGTATAAAAGGAATAAAAACACCATTTTGTTAGGATGATTATGTTGTATCTGTATTTTTCATCAGAACTCTATTTCCTCTTAAGATATACAGGGTTTGACAAAAAGTATAATTTAATATATTGAATCACCATTTAAAACATAATTTAAAGAGCGTTACAAAAATATCTTATTTTATGGGTCTATCTTTAATGGTTTTAGCCATGTACACCTAACGTAGCAAATTTTCGGTGTAAATAGATTGGATTTTATTCCTTTTCTTTAAATTTTTGCAAGATTTTGAGTAATAATGCCAAAATTTGCATTTTTGTGGAAATGCCCGCGAAATTATTTAAAACGCCCCATAATCCGATGACGTAGTTGGAGTGTAGATACAAGCTACCACTTCCCTTTTCTATTTCCTGTTTCTTTGTTAGCATATATATTTAACGTAACCTTTTTCACATAAGCACTGGCAATATTGTGAAATTGATTAAACTCCCAAATTGTGGAATAAATTTTAATCAACAACAAAATTATTTTCAAAAAGAGAAGAAAATTTTAATTTTCCCGGGTTGGTGACGTATTTAACTATTGATTAAAATAGCTTTTTCATTGTAAAATTTTGGCCAAGAGCCATTATTGCCATAATATTATAACCTACCCACATAAATAAAATTTACACTTATTCTTTAGATCTGAATGACCATATTTCCGAAACTAATAAAGACAGATATATCAAATGTAGTATTTTTTAAAGCTCTTTGAAAGATCTTTTGGTGATGGTCGACTTTAGAGACAGTGGAATTTGCAAAAAATTGTTTTTTATTTAAAAGTACATACGTTAACTAGTAAATTAAAAAAAAATGCCAAAAATTCAATAATATACAAGTTGAGCTAAATAACACACACATAGGCAATGTGAGACAAAGAGACAATCTAACTAAATCCCGGCATGTAAATATGCGTGACTAATACTGCTTGTTTTGTTATTCTATTACTCGCCGATGAACCAAAACTGCTTGCTCAAGCAGTATATTTCTTTATTTTAAAATCAGCTAAAAATCAACGTTTTTGTTGCGTCTAATTATTGAAACTTGTTGATATTAGCGGAGTTGTCAGATTGTGCGAATATTCTTATAATTTTTCTAAATTTTAGATCAAACTTAAAAAAAGTAGTTTTTTTCACACTCTTTTTCAGACTACAGTAAAAAGTACATGCACGTGTAATTTGATTGGTTTGAAGCGCTACAAACGGGCATGAAGACTGTCACAATGGAGGGGGTCATGGTCAGTTCTGGTTGGTTCAATCTTTTTTATTCCTTAATAAAGTAATAAGAAAAATATAAAAATTATTGTAAGAGATATTAAAAATCTAATTAGGTATTTATTCAGAAACTACAGAACTATCCCAACAAACTAATAGTTAAAATTTTTTTGTACAATAAAAATAAAAAAGGGTGGTGTAAATTTATAACACCCGGTGCATATCAAGCTTCTTGTAAACTATTTTCAGGAGATTCCATCTTTTATCCTTGGTCCTGCAGGAGTTTACGCGGTAGCTGCGGTTTTATACCATTCTATCGGTGATGAAAATCAAAGCAAAAATTTTAGAGAGCAGTATTACAATGCGGCCAAATACTGCATGGATCCGAATTTTTAAGCTGTGGATCCGATGAGCTGTTTGTCGGAAGAGCGGGTAAGTAATAATAATCAAAATTTTTATATTTTTCTAGAATTCATACTCACACAAACATATAAATTGAACGCGTTGAATTTCGACAGGTTTAATTCCCGCATTTATCATTCGGTGGAAAAAAACATATTGACAAAAAGCATTTTGTTTTGTTAAAAAAAATAGCCAATAAAACAATAAAAAGAGTTATTTTTCTAACACGTGCGAACGACTTGAAGCAGAGTTCGGAAACCTTCGAAAGTGATGAAAGAACTTGGAGAAACTAAGGTAAATTATTCAAATAAATTATTAAACTTAATTAAATAGCCCTTATTTTATACAATTCTTTAAACCAGGGTTAGGTAACCTATTAGCAGGCAAGGGCCACATGGTGGCCAAACCGTCCAAAGGCGGGCCACACTTGTGATAATAATATTTTAAAAAAAACAATGATTTTAAATTAAATAAACATGCGAAATTTATTTGTACACATAATACTTATAATAAGAAAATTAACACGAAAACTACAAAGTAACTAATTCTCAGTGTGATGCTTGAGGTTGTATTTGGGAGGCTATTTCTGGTATGTTAGCTGTTATATTTGATTGCTCATCTGAACGAGAAGCATATTTATTTTTCTATAGTTAAGAATTGAAAAAGTTTGTTCGCATAAATAAGTGCTACCAAAAATTGTAATGAACTGCAGAGCAAACCTCTTCAATTTGTCAAAATCAGATGTCGAGCTACCATAAAATTTACCAATATCATTGATTTTACTAAGAGCTTTTGAGAGCATCATTAGACTGGAGATCAATCATGTTCATCTATACATGACTCGGTACTTCCTCAATATCACATGAAAAAGGTTTTGCAAAAATCTTCAATTTGCTTGAAACTTTTTCAAAATCAGCGCGTCATTTATTCGTTCACGTCACGAGCAGTGCGTAGCGCGTTCTTAAGACTGTATCCACATCACACTGAACGGTCAATCGTGCGTGGATCGATCATATACCTATGACTTATTTACAAACCATTCACAGGGCCGCAAAGAAGACGTCGGCGGGCCGCGTATTACCGACCGATGATTTTTTTCTTTTTATCTTTGGTCAAACCACGAAGGATACCTAAATACTAACGTACCGTGGGCGTCTTAAGCGAGGTAAGAGGGAGTTTGTTGACACGGGACTTAAATACTTAAAGATTTGGGGGAAAGGAAAGACCTCCGCGGGCAGCAGGTTCCACATTCTAGAAACTCTAGAGATAAAAGAACGAACAATGTGGGAAGTACGGGGCCTGTCCAGTTGGACCGTATAGGGATGCATACGCGCGGCGCCACGAGTTTCTCTGTTGGGAACCGTAAGTGGAGGAACTACACTGGACAATTCTTCAGAGCAGAAGCCATGGAAGCACCAATAAAAAAGCGATAAATTCCCCACAGCATGACGGTAGGCAAGAGAGGGAAGCCTTTTTGTAAGTGAAGGATCACTAATGAGACGAATAGCTCTTCTTTGAATTAAATCAAGAATGCTTAGAGTTGTGGGGGACGCCATGCCCCAGATATGGAAACCATATTCCAAGGGAGGTCGGATTTGGGACACATATAAAGTGTATAAATTTAAAGGGGAAAAATATTTTTTGGCTCGAAAGAGAAATCTAAGCTTTTTTGAAGCAGCCGTGGCTATAGATACAATGTGTTTATGCTAGTTAAGGTTACTTTCAAATGTGACGCCCACAAGATTAAAGGTGTTTTTGCTCTGTAAAACTTGGTCGCTCATAGGTAGAGGATGAGTATGTGATGACTCTTTTCGCGACAAGGAACATGCGTCAGTTTTGGATGCATTAAAATGGACGAGATTTTCGGCGCCCCAATCCAATATTAAATTAAGATCCTGCGTAAGAGATATCTCAGGTTTAGTGATGGGTTTAGGAACCTGAAAACTGGAGTGAAGGATACTATCGTTGGCGAAACTATGAATGGAATTAGTTGTGGACAAGAGAAGGTCGTTGATGTGAAGAAGAAAGAATGTTGGTGCCAGAACTGAGCCCTGAGGCACTTCAGCATTTACTTGGTGAAAGCTTGAAGAATGGCCGTCCACAATAACTGATATACGTCGATCAGATAGATAACTAGAGAGCCAAGTACAGAATTTAGTTGAAATGCTATAGGAGGGAAGTTTATTAAGAAGTACAGCATGTCAGACCTGGTCAAAAGATTTGGATATATCAAGAGCAACTATCTGGGACTCACCCAGAAACTCAAGAGACTTATATCAGCAGTGTGCTTTAAACTAAACACTTATTTTTAAAGTCCGTAACAGTATGGTTCGATATTTTTGTACTTTTCCGCATTAATCCGGAAAAGTGAACATTTCATAACTAAAATTCGTGCGGAAAAATTGACATTTTTTGCACGCAAGAAAAAATAGTATAAAATTCTACTTTGTTGACAATAAAAATTCGAAGAGTAAACCATAGTCCTGCTTTCTAATGGCTATAATAGAATATTTTTAGGTTAGGGGTATTGGTAAATGTATTACGCCTATATGAAAACATTTGAGTATTGGACATATCAAAATGAGACTTGGTATAGGTAAATGGTATCAAATGAGCAGAGTTTTCGCATTTTTCTCACTTTTTGGTTACTTCCGGTTTAAACGGAAATGACTCGAATTTTGAATTTTTAAATGGAACACCCTACCCTGTATATTTTGACACTTTGGATTCCTAAGACAATTCATCTGTAGTATTGCATCTAGGTGGCTCTGATCCTTTATTTATGACCTTATTTTAATCCGATCGCAAATCAATTGGTATCGTTAGATCCGTCAAAAAATACTTTTTTCGAAAAGTGCTCGTCTTAAAAGAATTGCCATTTGAGAAAAAAATGGTTAGACACAAAAATGTCAATTTGCCAATAATCTTTCATATTAGTCACTAAAACTTTGCGATTGTATTTTTCTAAAACCACCCAGGGTCAATAGATTAATTTGCGCCCAACCATAGCTACCTAGATCCAGATGCAATATTAAAAAAGGCACTAAAAAATCAAGTCGGACTAAAAACTTTTTAAAATACCATACTCTTAGTCAGAATTGTCGCAAGAATCCAAAAATGTCAAAATACACAATTCCGTTTAAAAATTCAAAATTGGAGCCATTTTCGGTCAAACAGGAAGTGATAAAAAAGTAAAAATATGCGTAAACTCTCTTTGCTCATTTACCTATACCAAATCTTATTTTAATATGTCTAATACTGTGGGAGTTATGTCTTGTCTAATAAATTTGTTGACACCCGGTAAAGATATTATTATTGTGCTTTACAAAAATTCAATTCTTTCCAAAAAATGAATATATAAAAGTAGAATAGCTAACGCACTACGAGCATAATAAGGGTAGTTTTTCCCATGTATTTCTTATGGGATAAATTTCAGGTCCGAAAACACAATTTTGGTGCCATCCCAACCCCTAACGCAAAATTAGAATTTTTATGCCCTAAGTCACCACGTGCTAGATAGGGGTAGCACCAGACGTCATCACCTATACTACTACTTAAAGTCCTTTATTAATTACTTTTTACAATATTTACATCACACATATAATACATTTTATATACAGTTCCTATTTTACAGTTTATCCTTATTCAGGACCCTGCAAACGCGCAAGCCAGGAGGCCGAAGCGTGTTGTTCTGCTCCTTTCTGGTATTGTGTGACTTTCAATTTTTCGTTTGTGGGACGAGTTTCGGAGTGACCATGAAAACGTCATTGCTATTATGTTATGCATGCTGAGATGCTTGTGTGTCTTTTGTTTTAATTGAGCTGTTTTTGTTAGCTTAGTTAAATTTTTGTAGGAAAAAGTTAAATAAAAAAAACCTACTTAAGTTATTGTACAGGTACAATGTAGCTTCAGGTACTGAAGCAGCGCGCGAGGAGACCATGTTTGTCAGTCTGGTTTGTCTGGTCCCATGGTATTTCATTCATTCAACTTTCGTACTTTGTTTACATTATTTTCCGTTTGTTCCGTTTTTTTTTTTTTTTTTAGTCACCTTCATTAAAATAAAAGGGTAATCTATGGTACAGAGGCTTATGTGTTATACCGTCATCGTGTCTTATGTGTAATAGATCTCTAGTAAGTTCCGAAGTCGGAGCTTGATATTTATAAAACTTATTTGCTTGGTTGTATATATATTCATTTATATATTCAATTTGCGCCATGTTGTGCAGTTCGGTTATTCTAGAGTATCTATTACCTGATGTAATACATCTTAGAATTTTGTTCTGATACCTCTGTAATCGTATCATCTGTGTGTCAGATATACAGCTCCATATTGGTGCTGCATATGTAATCACCGGTCTTATTATTTGCTTGTAGATTACCCTTTTATTTTGTGGAGATAGTGCCGATCGAGGCGATAAAATTGAATATAAACTTTGCATAGCTCCGTAGGCCTTTTTTAATGTTTGGGTTATGTGTTGTTTGAACGAAAGTCGTTTATCCAACACGTCATTCTTTTGTCGTCTACCGGTGGAGCTTATTATCTCAAGATCTCTGACGTCATTAAATATTTAGGAATCTTGCACAACGCGTTATTTTGGGGCGTGGTCAATCTGTCAAACGCCATCTGTCAAATGTCACCTGTCACCTGTCATATGTCAAAAATCTCGTGACTTACAAAATGGCCACGATGCGGAGGATACTTGCGCGGGGTGTAAGCGGGGGCTTAAGCGCAGGTGTAGAGCTTTATAAATTTCAAGGTCAAAGCATACGTCAACAATAACAAAGATAGCTGCGGTTAGATAATAAACGGAAAAAAACAGTGGTAACTAAATAAAAAGCAGTGTTTGTAGTAAAGCATTTATTATAAAATAAAAAATACATACATGGTTGCCATATTTCTAAATAATTCTTAGAATAATGCCTTATAAAATAAATAGCAGTGTTTACAGTAAAGCAATTATTTTTAAATTAAAAAATACATTGTTGCCATATTGCTAAATAATTCTTAGAATAAAGCCTTATAAAATAGGATATTTAATTATAAACTCAACATATATTTTGGTACGTGGTCGTATTTTATCTCCTAAAAATAAAATATGATCATTTAAATTTAACTTCTGGTGTAACAACTCGCTTGGTTTTTCATATGCTGTTGCGTTTATATACGTTTTAACAGGTGTATCGATATTGACATATTCAATAATTCCACTTGTAATGGGAAACCTGTAGTAATCAAATTTTGTACCATTTATATAAAGATGTTTTGACAAACCCTTTTCGCAAACCAACATAATATTCATGTAGCCATACAAGTTGTTTTCGGGCTTATCCTTTACACCATCTTCTGTTTTAAGCTTTTTTGCTAAATGATACGGATGAGTTAAATTACGTCCGAATTTGTCGAGAGTCATCTTGAAAATGAGGTTATGTTACTAAATCAACTCTTTTTATTCAATAATATCGGCTTCCTTTAACTCTTCAATAATACTTATAATCTCATTTTGATGGTTATTATTACCCACTTGCTTGCTAGCCATTAACAATCTTAATCTATCCACAAGCTCATTTGGATCATCCCAGTAAATATAATCAGTTTTATTATTGTTAAATATTTTATGTTTAGTATCAATTGGTAAACCATAGCCTTGAGGATTTTGTGCTCTTGTAATTCGCAACTGTTTATCGCGTTCTTTTTGTTTTCTTATTCGCTCCTCTTTTATACGTTCGAGTAATGGTTTAATTGTTAACATGTACTTGACACCTCTGTTGCCAGCATGCTGTTCGTTTTCATCAAAATTTCTCTTACTAGCATTCGTTAGTAAAACCAATTTTGCAAATGCTCGCTCGTCTAGTGCTGTAAATTTGTTTTTTAACGGATTGGTCTTGAATATAAGTTCATATAGACCAGGAGTTCCAATAAATTTTTCCCCTTTAACATAAATATCTGGGCCGTTAAATTCAAGTCGAGAATCGCCGAAAGTTAGATGATCAGTAGCCATATCATGTTTTAAATAGTTTCGATCGTACTCGTTTTCCGTATCTTTTATAAAACCTTCCACATATTCTCTAGGTAGCGGATCATACTGATCTAGATATTCTCGAAAGGATTCTTCCGGAATACTATCAATCTGAACAGGATTAAATTGTGGGTCGACTCTAAAGTCATCATCAAAGTAACTTTCTTCAGGTTGGTGCTCATAGATAGTTCTGTCTAAATTAGTTTCCTCTGTTTCGCCTTCTTCCATCATTTGATCATCTTCCGACGGCTCATCATCCATATATTCTTTTTCTTGTTCAGCTATATCGTCTTGTTTTTTAACGGGACTGGCAAAGTTAAGAGGAGTTCGTGCTTTCTTTATTACTGTATGAGTAAAATTTCCGCTTTGACGTCTTTTTAAGGACTTTGGTGTAAATGGTTGTTTAACAGATTGAGCGTTTTGTATTGATTTGGATATTATTTTTGCCAAAGGTTTATACGTATTTTCCAATATAGCAGCATTCTCATAACGACCAGCTTTTATTGAATCATATAATTTTTTTACACTCCTCGAATGTTTATCAAGGAGTTGAAGAATGTTTGGATCTTCATTCAAACTCCGCTTATCTTCTGAGCGCTGAGTTGCTGCTTCTTTAAAAGCTGGTATTTTTTCGAATACTATTGGAAGCTTCAATTATTTTACGTCTCGCATCCTTGTCCAACTTGTTTAAATCCATGGTAAAGATATATTTTTAATAATTAGCTTAAGCGATAACGGTCTTTATTTTCAAATACAGCACTGTTTTTCTAAATACAGCACTGCTTTTCTAAAATACAGCACTGTTTTTCTTAAATACGGCACTGTTTTTCTAAATACAGCACTGTTTTTCTAAAATACAGCACTGTTTTTCTAAATACAGCACTGTTTTTCTAAAATACAGCACTGTTTTTCTAAATACAGCACTGTTTTTCTAAAATACAGCACTGTTTTTCTAAATACAGCACTGTTTTTCTAAAATACAGCACTGTTTTTCTAAATACGGCACTGTTTTTCTAAATACAGCACTGTTTTTCTAAATTACAGCACTGTTTTTCTAAATACGGCACTGTTTTTCTTAAATACGGCACTGTTTTTCTATATACGGCACTGTTTTTCTTAAATACGGTACTGTTTTTCTTAAATACGGTATTATTGTTAATAATCTTTATGTAGCTCTAGACACGTGTTGACTCAATGACGGGTGGGAACTAAATGATGACAGTTATAGTATAGCGTAACATATATAAATATACTTAATATTCTGATTCAATCCTTAGTATTTAGATTCTAAAGATTTAGAAAAACAGTGCTGTATTTAGAAAACAGTGCTGTATTTGAAAATAAAGACCGTTATCGCTTAAGCTAATTATTAAAAATATATCTTTACCATGGATTTAAACAAGTTGGACAAGGATGCGAGGCGTAAAATAATTGAAGCTTCCAATAGTATTCGAAAAAATACCAGCTTTTAAAGAAGCAGCAACGTGAGAATGGTGAGCTAGAGTTCGACACGAATGATGATCAGCGCTCAGAAGATAAGCGGAGTTTGCATGAAGATCCAAACATTCTTCAACTCCTTGATAAACATTCGAGGAGTGTAAAAAATTTATATGATTCAATAAAAGCTGGTCGTTATGAGAATGCTGCTATATTGGAAAATACGTATAAACCTTTGGCAAAAATAATATCCAAATCAATACAAAACGCTCAATCTGTTAGACAACCATTTACACCAAAGTCCTTAAAAAGACGTCAAAGCGGAAATTTTACTCATACAGTAATAAAGAAAGCACGAACTCCTCTTAACTTTGCCAGTCCCGTTAAAAAACAAGACGATATAGCTGAACAAGAAAAAGAATATATGGATGATGAGCCGTCGGAAGATGATCAAATGATGGAAGAAGGCGAAACAGAGGAAACTAATTTAGACAGAACTATCTATGAGCACCAACCTGAAGAAAGTTACTTTGATGATGACTTTAGAGTCGACCCACAATTAAATCCTGTTCAGATTGATAGTATTCCGGAAGAATCCTTTCGAGAATATCTAGATCAGTATGATCCGCTACCTAGAGAATATGTGGAAGGTTTTATAAAAGATACGGAAAACGAGTACGATCGAAACTATTTAAAACATGATATGGCTACTGATCATCTAACTTTCGGTGATTCTCGACTTGAATTTAACGGCCCAGATATTTATGTTAAAGGGGAAAAATTTATTGGAACTCCTGGTCTATATGAACTTATATTCAAGACCAATCCGTTAAAAAACAAATTTACAGCACTAGACGAGCGAGCATTTGCAAAATTGGTTTTACTAACGAATGCTAGTAAGAGAAATTTTGATGAAAACGAACAGCATGCTGGCAACAGAGGTGTCAAGTACATGTTAACAATTAAACCATTACTCGAACGTATAAAAGAGGAGCGAATAAGAAAACAAAAAGAACGCGATAAACAGTTGCGAATTACAAGAGCACAAAATCCTCAAGGCTATGGTTTACCAATTGATACTAAACATAAAATATTTAACAATAATAAAACTGATTATATTTACTGGGATGATCCAAATGAGCTTGTGGATAGATTAAGATTGTTAATGGCTAGCAAGCAAGTGGGTAATAATAACCATCAAAATGAGATTATAAGTATTATTGAAGAGTTAAAGGAAGCCGATATTATTGAATAAAAAGAGTTGATTTAGTAACATAACCTCATTTTCAAGATGACTCTCGACAAATTCGGACGTAATTTAACTCATCCGTATCATTTAGCAAAAAGCTTAAAACAGAAGATGGTGTAAAGGATAAGCCCGAAAACAACTTGTATGGCTACATGAATATTATGTTGGTTTGCGAAAAGGGTTTGTCAAAACATCTTTATATAAATGGTACAAAATTTGATTACTACAGGTTTCCCATTACAAGTGGAATTATTGAATATGTCAATATCGATACACCTGTTAAAACGTATATAAACGCAACAGCATATGAAAAACCAAGCGAGTTGTTACACCAGAAGTTAAATTTAAATGATCATATTTTATTTTTAGGAGATAAAATACGACCACGTACCAAAATATATGTTGAGTTTATAATTAAATATCCTATTTTATAAGGCTTTATTCTAAGAATTATTTAGCAATATGGCAACAATGTATTTTTTAATTTAAAAATAATTGCTTTACTGTAAACACTGCTATTTATTTTATAAGGCATTATTCTAAGAATTATTTAGAAATATGGCAACCATGTATGTATTTTTTATTTTATAATAAATGCTTTACTACAAACACTGCTTTTTATTTAGTTACCACTGTTTTTTACCGTTTATTATCTAACCGCAGCTATCTTTGTTATTGTTGACGTATGCTTTGACCTTGAAATTTATAAAGCTCTACACCTGCGCTTAAGCCCCCGCTTACACCCCGCGCAAGTATCCTCCGCATCGTGGCCATTTTGTAAGTCACGAGATTTTTGACATATGACAGGTGACAGGTGACATTTGACAGATGGCGTTTGACAGATTGACCACGCCCCAAAATAACGCGTTGTGCAAGATTCCTAAATATTTAATGACGTCAGAGATCTTGAGATAATAAGCTCCACCGGTAGACGACAAAAAGAATGACTAAAATCAAACCACTAGAAGCCAAGATATACGTTAAAAACTGTTAAGGCCCTATTTACACTCAAATAACATAATTATTATTAAAAATTTTAGTATTAATATTTGTAGATTTATAAAAAATAAATTATTAGCAAAAAGAACAACTAAAATCGGTCTACTAGAAACCGAAATATACGTTAAAAACTAGATAAAGATTCATTGGATCCCCATTTAGCGTTTTAATTATCAGATCCCCCAATGGCCTAGTGGTATATGGCGTTGGATTCTCACACAGGTGGTCAGGTGTCATGGGTTCGACTCCCAGCGCCGGCGAGACTTTTTAATTTATAGGTGATGACGTCTGGTGCTACCCCTATCTAGCACGTGGTGACTTAGGGCATAAAAATTCTAATTTTGCGTTAGGGGTTGGGATGGCACCAAAATTGTGTTTTCGGACCTGAAATTTCTCCCATAAGAAATACATGGGAAAAACTACCCTTATTATGCTCGTAGTGCGTTAGCTATTCTACTTATAAATATTCTCCGGAAACCCCATATGTCAAATAAAAAAAAGTTTTTTTTTTTAATATAAAATAATATTTTTATGGTAAAATGTGTTTTATTATTGAAAAAATAAATTACAAATGTAATTATGTTTATAAGCCAGGTATTGTTTAAACAAAAGACTTTTTACTTTTCTTGGAAGTTAAAATTAATGACAAATAGGGTTTTTGCAAAGAAAGCCTTAATTATTTTAGTAAAGCAAGTAAGAATTTAATATTTTTTAGGCTATATTATGGGAGCTTTGTGGCTTGCTAAGGAAACAAATACCCCAATACAAAAAAATGACATATTCAAGCTATGCAAAATTACCCTAAATTCAGGAAGAGACTATGCGTCCAGACATCATTGTCCATGTCCATTAATGTATTCCTATTATCAGGTATGATAAATTCCTTTAACCCATTTTTTATTAAACTTTATTAGTTTATATAAACTCAGTAGATTAATTTTTAAATTGTATATGGTAGCCATATTATGTTTTTAATATTGTATTTCCTTATGTGTAAATGTGTTTTAGGATTTTTATTTGTGTTTATAGTGTTTTTGCCAGTAAAGTATGTGTTAATTTAGATTTAGAAGATTTTTAATTAACGAAACAAATGTAGTTATTGTAATTATCTATCCAAGAACAATAGCTTCCAAAAAAATTATATGTGCACTGTGGTTATATCCCATTAAAATCAGAAATTTTCCAAATGTTATCAAATCGATCAAACCCTTTCCAAAAGTGAGGTCTCAGACTGGTTATCATTAAAAAATATTAAATTAAATATATATATATATACAGGGTTATTTTTAAGTTGGTACTTTCCTTTTAATACTGTATAAAGTGCAAGATAATAGGAACGTTTTTCAAATAAAATTATGTCCGAAAACGCTTTCGTGTGCTAAAATCTGATATGGTGTTTTGTATGTAAAATTCGTTTTTGTCTAATAAAAACTAAACACCATATGAGATTTTATCGCTTTGTCATACTTCAAAATGGGTTTTAATTTTCTAAATGAAAACCGTTTGTCGGATGGAAAAATATCAGGAGACCAAATTATCTTCAAAGTAAATGAGTATTTCTAAAATAATATTAATGAGAAAAAGCAGTGACATACTACTTTTTTCAATTAAAAAAATCAATACAAATCTTGTTCGAATGCCACTGGTATTTTTTATACAGCAAAAATATATATAATGTATATGTTGAATATGTCTTAAGAGGCGCCAAATCCTTTTTTGCACACGGGCGCCAGGAGCCCTTACGGGGGCCCTGTAAGAAACATACTTATTTCTATTTTAATATTTCTTACGTCAAATAGTATTTGTCGGTTTTGACGTTTATTTGTTGTTGGTCTAGCAACCACTTACATCTTCTTACGGGAGATTGCGTGCGCAAAGTAACCACTTTACATCAGAAAAAAGTTTTCTTTTTATTTTTACTTTATAACTATTTGAGTTTTATTAGAATTAATTTTTTTATACCTTAATAATTTAGGTAGAATATTTAGGCGCTGCTCACGGACTTTGTACCATAATTCAATGTATTTTGTCTGTACCTGGTTACTTGGAAGAAAATCCTGGCGATACAGGGGACATCAAAAGTTCCATTGATTATTTGCTTAGTTTACAGACGGAGGAAGGTAAAGTCCTAATATACTAGACAATAATAATACTAATAATGGTTTTAAAAATTTGCTTAAAAGAACAATTCTTAAATCAGTTTACATAAACATTAAATAATATTCACATATTTACTAACTGGGATATGACAAAAGAATATATAATTAACAGAAAACACGCATTGTGGCATTCAATTCATCTTTACGAAGGACACGGGTAACTGGAATGTATCTCGAAAATATGTGACGTAGTATACAGGGGTCTCCAACTCTTAGCCATTATATACTGTCAGTCCACCATCTCTGGTATATTTTACTGTGACATCCACTGTCACCAGGGGCCCAACTACGATTTTCAAATGATTATTATTTTATCTAGAAACTGAGCCATGGGACCCACATCAAATTTTTACCACATGCTATTGATGCTAAGAAAATACTTTGGTAAAGAAAATTTTTATTTTGAATTTCCGAAAAAGTTAGTTTTTTGGTTAGCCCCCCTTTCTCTCAGAGAAATCAAAACTTTTAAAAACAAATTCCCAATTTGTATTTTTTTCGAATATTTGATCATAATTTTATCGACATATCTGTAGAATTTCACGAAAATATCTGCCTTTTCTTGTAAATAAAAATTTGTAATGTGATACACAAATTTCAACTGGGTATAGTTTTAGAAAATTATAGATTATACGTACTAAACTTTAATGTTTGTCGATAAAATTCAGGCCAAAAAATACAAATGGAGGATTTGCCTTAACAGTTTTGGTTTTTCTGGGGAGGCTAACCAAAAACTAACTATTTGTCGCAAATTCCAAGTTGTCGTGCTAGTTTTGGAAAGTTATACAAACAATTATGTATTTTAATTAATGATTAAAACAAAATAATTATTACTGTATTTTAATTTCATGTCCGTAATTAATGCAGAATAATGGGGAAAATGCCCCAAATTTCAGTATTTTATACTTGGCCACGTAAGTTTCGTTTTCGGCCGGAAAACCAGTTTCGGTCGGACTCTAGTAAATTTACAGGTTGTCTCAGAAACAGAATTGTCTTTGGTAGTTACGTTTTATTGTTAATGGAATTCGCTGTATATTTTGACTGTATTGAATTCTACATCAAACGTATTTAATACACTATGCGTCAATTATTGCTGGTTTTCGAGATATCAACAGCAAATTGATATACTTATTTCCGGTAAAAAGTTATAAAATAATGTTTTGGTTCTAATTATTTTTAAATAGTTTTCTTATACATTTTATAATACCATGTAAATATTTACATTGTACTGCAAGACCTATTAATTGGTAGGTCAGCAATTTAACTTATTTTAAATACATATTTGTTTCTTTGCCTTAAAAAAATGGAAAAGGTCAATTAATCCTGGTTTTTAGGTTAACTAAATAAAACGGCATCTAAAATAAACTAAATCTCTGACCTAACCATTAGTAATTCTTACAAAGAACGGTATTTAATTACATGTTATCGTATCATTTGTCATTCTGACAGTGACATAATTATTTAAAAATAGTTAGAACCGAAATATTATTTTATAACTTTACTTTTTACCGTTAATAAGTATATCAACAAGATGTTAATATGTCAAATAGCAATAATTGACATATAGTGTATTATACTATTTAATGTAGAATTCAATAAAGACTCAGTACCTGTCAAAATATAGGGTGTTACATTTACAAAACCCAATTGACAACAAATATTTTGTTGTATATTTACTAATACTGTTATTAAAAAGTGATCCAAACAAACATTTTATTTTAAGTATTTTTTGTATCTTGTACCGGAGCGAAGGTATTTCGTAAATAATTAGATTTAGGACACTCTGTATATAATTTTAATAATATATTTTATACCCTTATCAGTGAAAAGATGAGAAAGTTACAAAAAGACATAACCTTGTGCCAAATTTGAAATTACTACGTCCCATCGTTTTTGAGATATATGCCTTTTCTTTTTTCCCTTTGGTTAAAGAACCCTAAAAACGGTGACCAGTAGTTCTTTCTTTCTATTTTTCCTTTATTAATTTTTTTATGTCTGATTTCTCAAAATGTCAAATTTTCAAAAATAAAGTAGGGCGATTCAATGTTCTTTATTTTTACAGGTAATTTTCCAGCTGCAACTGATGAAATAGGTCATGAATCAAAACTGGTTCACTGGTGTCATGGAGCGGGAGGTATGTTAAACTGATAATGTAAGTAATTTATTTTTGTTACGTATGCTCAAGCCAGTTTTGACTTTCTCTTTTCAACAATACCGACGTTGATATATCACCGTAATTTTTTATTTAATAGGCATGATGACAACATTTAAAATGACTATTGTTTTTTTATTATACAGTGATCGCCAGAAATATTAAACCATATGGAAAACTTTTTATTTTTGATATCAAAAAAAAATATTCTTGATAAAAATCTCGGCATACACCGAAACTCACAAAATATTGATCAAAATTTAAATAAACAATTGCATATGCGAGGTAGGTGCAAATTAACGAATATGACACAAGAGAAAACTACCTTTATTTTTAAAATTAAAGAAAAGTATTATTTGGAAAACTTGTTTAGATTTAAGATTAAGAGTTATACTACTTGTATATATTGAAAATCAGATCTTCCTATTAAAAAATTGGAAAAAATAATATTTTTTTAACTCACCCCGTATAGAGATTAGATGTAACTAAATTAACTGCCGTAAATTATCCTTATTGCCCTTAATTTTTAAAAAATGTCAAAACTTTAATATTCTTAAAGCATTTAAGTAAATTTTTGCTTATTTGTGGTCCAATTAAACTAAAATTTAAAAGCACATTTTAAATTAAGGTTTCACATCGTTTTTACCTTATTAAAAACGTCTCGACTCTTCAAAAATATAAATTTATTTTTATGATTTTCTATTAAAATGTTCAAAAATTAAACTTTATTGGAATTATAGTAATAAGAAAAACGTTCATGACGTCACGAGTACATAAAGTAGTTTAAGATCACAAATTTAATATTGTCATTTGACATACCCTGGAAGCATATACTTACTGAAAGTAGCGTTGCTGCTTTCCATGCTAACGCTTGGTGAGAGAAACGCACCCCTGTTTATTGGTGACGTCTCTTCTATATAAGCAGCAGCGCCATGATAAAATGTACGTTTTGGCGGGTATTCAAAACTTTAAATTTAAAGCGTTTTTGTTCTTAAACATCAATTGCTATAATTTGAGAACAAGCAATGTTTGATAGTACCCTGTACATCCAACATACAAATATTCTTTAGGATTTTTTTATCTTTGACACAGCCCACTAAGGCCTATACCTAAGTACCAAAGTACCGTGGATGTCGAGTTTTTAGATCATCTTTTTTCCTTGTTTCGTCAACGTTGTCCTAATACACTAAAATATGTAGTTTTTGCATTTTCGCACCTCGGGTCACCTGGGCACAGGCGAGGTACTCTGACCGCTGCGCTGCTGGTGAAGACAATATTTTCTCACCATGCAAGATTTTTAGGAAGAGACATTTTTTTCCGTAAAGTTACTAATTAAATAGTTTTTCATTTCGTAAGACCTTCATAAGACACGCTATATAATATGCCCAGGTGTAACACTATAATATATTTTTATTTTTAGGAATGTTTTATCTTATGGCAAAAGCTTACTTAGTATTTCGTGAGGAGAAGTATTTACGTTCATGTAAAAAAATGGCTGATCTTATATGGGAAAAAGGACTTTTAAAGAAGGGTCCAGGAATATGCCATGGAGTTGCAGGCAATGGATATGTCTTTTTAATTATGTTCAGGTAGGTAAAAAGCAATATTTTAAAGTAAAAGAAATGTTCTAGTCTGTTTGTTTCTTTTCAAATTCCTTTTACAAACAATAAAAAAGAAAAAACCATTCTTTAAATATAATAAATACAGGAGATGTGTGCTTTGGACGAAATCAAGCAAAAAGATACGTTGATCTAAGTGAAATAGGGAGATAAGGATTTCGGGGCAAAATCATATCAGTGTTACTGCATTCAAATAATTCTGTTATTAATAATTTAGTAGGTTACAATGCTCTGCTAATACAGAAAGCAATACTGTAACATTATTATACATTTAACACATTATTACACGTATTATAGGTATAAAATTATAAGTTATTATGAAAATGTTTGCTTTTTTGTCCACATATCGACGCAGTGTGCGAGGTTTCTTGTTTATATGCCGCAATTCTTTATTTAATCTCTAGCTGTTAGTATTCTACACGCCTTAGAACTTTTTTCTTTCTACGCATTGCCAGTCAACCTTCCGACTTGGCTCATGCTGTATACCCTTTACGTCTAAGATTTTAAACTAGAACTACAGAGTGGTAAAGATGTAAAGGGAAGTTGTAAAGTAAACTTTTTTCATTTTCATATCCATGTAGATTCCAGTAGATCATTTCAAACCTAATGATTTTAAATTAAAATGCATTTTTTCTCAATTAAGTTTGAAAAAATAAATTTTAGTAAAAGGATAGTAACCAGAACTAACCAGAAGATTTCTTATGCGAAAACCTTGCGGCCAGTCTAAAAACACCAGAGACCAGATATCCTATAAAAAAAAATATTCCAGTAAAACCAATAGCATATTGTTTTATTTTTCAGAAATATTCAATTAAAAGGCCGAATTTAAAAAATTAAACTTTGCGGCTGCTTCTGAGTGCATAGAAAGTATGTACCACTTTTTAGAAAAAAATATCTACAGGGGTATTAAATTTACCAAAAAATAGTGTTTTTACAACTTTATTATCCTGGTATTCTTAATCTAAGACGTTAGGGACAAATATGTTTATAGAAATGTTTTGGCAGGATTTTGTTCGTGAATTTTGTCGCTATATTAAAAACAGCCTGTATAATGGAAAATTTGGTAACATTTTAGGTTAACGGGTGACCCTAAATATCATCATCGTGCAATTTGCTTCTACGAATTTATGAAAACAGAAACATTTCAAAAAATGCAAGAACACCAGATAACCCATCTAGTCTGTATGAAGGAGTTGCTGGCACTGTTTGTTATCTAGCGGATTTGACTTGTCCAAATCAGGCAGTTTTTCCATTTTCAGACATCTTTTAAATATTTGGTTCTTGCTCTATTTAAAATTAACCTGTTTTTTATTGTATTTTAAATATTTATGAATCTACAATTTTGTTTTAAAAAATGAGAATAGTTGATTATAATAAAATACAGTACTGCATACTTATTCAGTATTTATGAGGGTTAGCACCTTTTCTTTTTATTTCCCAAAAATGTTTTTGTATAAGTGTTTCCATACTTGTAATTCACAGAGAAACATAGTCGACTGCAGTTGACAGGGAGCTACAGTACTTTTTATTCACAGAGAACAATAGTCGACTGCACTTGCAATGCGGGCTACCGTACTTTCAATTCACGGAGAAACATAGTCGACTACAGTTGTAAGGGTCTACCGTACTTGTAATTCACAGAGAACCTAGTCGACTGCATTTGCAATGCGGGCTACCGTACTTTTAATTCACGGAGAAACATAGTCGACTCCAGTTGTTGAATTGGCTACCATACTTTTAATTCACAGATAAACATAGTCGACTGCAGTTGTAGCGAGGCTACCATATTTTATATCACAGATAAGTATAGTGTGACTGTATTTGCAAAGCGGGCTATCGTACTTTTAATTTAGGGTGAAACCAAGGTTAGTTTATATTTACGACGCAAGGAAGGGCACTCCACGGAGAAAAGTTGGCAAGACTGGGTAAAGTCAATGCTAATGATCAATCCGATGTCGTCTAGATTTTGCACATTTCATTTTGCATTGTTTTGAAAGTAATATTTGTTGAAAGATGTAATTCCAAATGTTTATTATTTAAAGTAAAAGAATTTATAACTTAACAATAATTAAAAACTGTTGTGTAAACGGTCATTCTAATAATACTATAAACTGTATGTCTCCGGCACTGAACAACATGGCCAAAAATGGAAGATGTGACGTCATCACACGTCAAAGCAATATGGCCGAATGTCGCGACCCTATATAGACCGACTCTGGGAGAAACATAGTCGACTGTAAAGTCGGTCTATATAAGGTCACGACATTCGGCCATATTGCTTGACGTGTTATGACGTCTCATATCCAATTTTTCGGCCATGATGTTCAGTGCCGGAGAGATACAGTTTATTGTAATAGTAGAACAACCGTTTACACGACAGTTTCTAATTATTATTAGTTGTAAATTCTTTTACTTTAAATAAAAACATTTGAATTACATCTTCAACAAATACCACTATCAAAACAATGCAAAATGAAATGCGCAAATTCTAGACGCCACTGGATTGATCATCAGCTTTGATTTTACCCAGTCTTGCCAACTTTTCTCCGAGGAGTGCCCTTCCTCGCGTCTCCGACCTCGAACCGCCTAAAAGTTAAGGATATGTCACAACCTTATAAATATAAACTAACCTTGGTCGACTGCAGGTGGAAAGGGCGGGGCGTACAGTACTTTAAATGTACTTGGAAGCATAGTCGACTGCATTTGCAAAGCGGGCGCCCGTACTTGTAATTCACAGAGAAATAAATCGACTGCAGTTGAAAGAGGGTACCGTACTCTAAACTACGGTAGCCTACTTTGCAAATAAAGTCGACTATGCTTCTCTGTGAATTAAAAGTACGGCAACCCCCTTACAAATTTAATCGACTATGTTTCTCTGAGATTACACAAGAAAATATAATGTTACATTTTTACAAAATATTTTTTTGGCTTTAGTACATACTTTTTGTATCACTAAAATCTCATTTTTAAAAAGTTATCTTTAAAACTACTCAAAAGATGGCAATGACATTAGAAGACTGTATCATAAAATGGTAATGTGAAATAAACATTTTAAATAGTGTTTCGGGTCAGTTATTTTCAAAAGAGTCACTTATTAATTAAAAAAAACAGCTAACGAGTGGTAAATAATACCTAGTTTTACTACAAGGTGGTGATCCATACTTTGATCGCAATAACTTTAAAACAAATTAAGTTATCAAGAGGCGCATTTTGCAGAAACCCTTAGATTTTCTAAAAGTTTTATTATATCTTCGCCATTTTTATGACATTCCATCTGCACAAAAACCAAGGGCGCGATTAGGTGGGGCTTAGCCCCACCACAACAAATAGCCCGCCCCCCAGAATATTAGGCATTTAAAATGTATTACTGTTTTTCGGCAAATATAGTCCATACACTAAGTATTAAGCCCCCCAAAAACCAGTGGCCAGTTGCGCCACTGACAATAACAAACAAAAAAATAATAGACAAGATCACTTTTCTTAACCAATTTGGTTTTAAAGTTATTCTCGATTAAAATGGTAAAAATATGTACGGCCACCCTGTATCATGGCCATTATACATTCAATTCGCGACAATTTTATAATCGGACTAATATGGAAACATGCTTTTTGTCCGATAAACCAATCACTCTCCAGTACCCATTTTCGATTGTTAAATGAATTCTAACCAAACTTTTATGTGTGGGTTTTTCAAAAAAAAAATTATTAATTTAGAAAATAATGAAAGTTTTAGAACTTTTTAGCGGTATAGGTGGAATGCACATGGCATTTTGTGGTATGTAAAACAACGAAATCAGGATAATGTATGTATTGCGTATAGACGAAATTAAAAATTGTTTGTTTTTAGAAAGTGGAAAAAATGGTACAATTAAGGCCGCTATAGAAATAAATAATATAGCTAACAGCATATATAACCATAATTTTCCGGATACCAAGTTATTAAACCTTAACATTGTGGGACTAACAGTTGATAAAATAAAGAAATTAGATGTGGATACAATATTAATGTCTCCACCATGCCAGCCATTTACAAGAAACGGAAATCAAAATGATATAAATGATTCAAGAACAGACTCTTTTCACCATATTTTAAGTTTATTGCCTAACTTGGATATAGAAAATATACTTATAGAAAATGTTAAAGGGTTTGAAACATCAGAAATGAGAAACATATTAATTAAAACCCTTAAAGAAAATAATTTTATATACCAAGAATTTATTTTAAGCCCATCTCAATTTGGCATTCCTAACTGCAGACACAGGTACTATTGTTTGGCTACTAAATTATCCAGCAGATTTAATTTTAAACCACAAGAATTACTGGTAAGTTTTTTTTCCTCTAACAAAATTGATTATTATCATAAACTTTACCGGCAACTACCCCATTAATATTTTTATCACTCATTTACTAATGACCAGCACATAGATAATTATAAAGAATATAAAAATAAACCAAAACATATATTAGAACAATACAGAATAAATTATTTAAAAGATCCTTACTTGCAATTTCTATCACAATGAAATTCTTTACCAATTTTCAATTTAATAATAAAAGAAAATTTTAGTTTTTTTTTTTTAAATTTAAATTAGACTAAAAGTACCTACACTTCCTTGTCAGTAGTACTTAAGTATATTTATTTCAGATATAAACAAAAACATAATTAAATATTTCTTAAAATAAAGCAGATAGGTAACAGGTTAGTTCTCAATTTGACACATCTTATAATTCGATAGACCCGGCTGCATGCACCAAACATTATAACTCATTTGCCGTTACCCAAAGGCACAATCTCCGCGTCGTTCGTCATCACTGTTTCTTTCCTACTTGAGTGAGCGTGCAGTGAAAGGTGAATGTGGTGTCAATTGTTTATAGTAACGAATATTGCGGCGATAAAGGTAATGATTCTTTCGATATTAAATATAATATGTTCAGTGATATATCGTCGAATATTTGTGCTTTCATCATTAAAATAAATAGCATCGGTTCGCTAGTGCAGTGATTGTAGGTTATGCTAATAATAATAATATCCCAAAATAACATATACAGAGTGTTTAAAAAAATAGTTTACATTTAAAATTCGATATTGACGTTACTATTGCAATTGAAAAAAAATGTTTATAGGAATTGTGCACAGGTATCTATGGTTTATAAAAAAGTATAGAATTGCCATACAGGGTGGGTCAAAAAAAGTTATATTAAAGAACCCTTAAAACTAAAATTCAATTTAACTATGTTTTTATACCATCTAGAGATTTACAAAATTGCTTGAATATAAAGATTAAAAAAAAAAAAATATTTGTATTTAAAATAATACATACAGGGAGTACCAAAAGTTTTGTATTCAGTTTCTTATCACTATTCAATGGATTTTGATGCTTTTTTTTAAATAGAGAGAGAAATTTAAATGAAAGGTTAATATGTATAAAATAATATACAAAATCTTTACGGGATAGGAAAAGGTAAGAATAGGCAAACAAAGCCAAAATATCTGTCAAACAAATAAAAATAAAATTTTCTTTTAAAAAATGCAACCATTTTATTAGTATTTTCTTATGACGTATTCAACGTATTTTGATGCGTTTTTTAAAATAGCTGGAGTAATTCAGGAGCAAGGTTTGTATGTATAAAATAATATACAAAATCTTTACGGTATAGGAAAAGGTAAAAATAGGCAAAAATGCAAACAATCAAAAAATAAAATTAAAATTTTCCTTTGAAAAATGCAACCATTCCATCAGTATTTACTTATGACGTTTTCACGTTCAACTATCGTCAGTAAACCGACTTTGCAGACAACCGATTTTTTTATTACATACAAAATGCTGGTATGTCTGGATTTAAAATGCGATTTTATGCAAAACGGTCCAAGATATCGATTTAAATAAGGTATACCTTTGTTGTACAAAATAATGAAAGAATTAAACGGTCAAAGCAAAATGACAGATTTTTCACATCTGTAAAAAATGCATACAATAAACGAAAAAAATCGTCTCACAATGTATAATTATGACTTAGTGCACAATCATTTACCTATGGAAAAAAGCATTGGTATAAGTTAATTTAACTGCCCAAATATCAATATTGTTGTGGCGACCATTGACACGTTATGAATACATTTTTTTATTCTAATTTTGAAGGTCAATAACTCCCTAAGGAAGCGCGATGGAACATTTTTTTATAGGAAGAAGTACCAACATTATTTTGGCTCACTCTATCACTCCTAAAATTTTTAACCTCACCTTTCCGGACATCCTGTATACAGTGACCGCCAGAAATTTTGAACCCACAACCTTCTAGATGTTTTGAATTGTATTATTCTATCCTGCCCCGATGAAGAAATTCCACAGAACTCAGAAATTCTCACCTGTACCGGCCAGTGATTCCATCTAGCGCCGAACATATAACAAGTTAAAGTTTTCTGTTTTCTGTAATTTTACTGGTCTTAGCTACATATCCTAATTTAATCAACGCATTACACGTCTTTTAAATAATCGAGGTTAAAAATACTGTTAAGGTTTGACAACCTGCTTTTTGTAAAGAAATGTTTACAAATGCTTTTTAAATTTAGAAGGTTTTGCAGATTTTTTTTTACATATAAAATATAGTGTATTGTGTGTTCCACTGTTATTCCTTTTTAAACCATTTTAAACAGTATGTTTGTGATAAAAATATCGATTTTAAAGAAGCATGGGATGTAAGGTCACCGGTTTTAAAATGATCTTGTGCATAAAAGGAAAATTTTGAGACAAATAACATAAAGAGTAAGTCGGAACTTCCTAATAAAGTTCACGTGTTGAATATGTGAGTTCTAATTGATTATTTTAAATTTGTTCTTGTTTTATTTTTATGATATTTTATGTATAAACTCTCCCTTACTTAAACATTTTTTAACACGAACTATATTTGATAACATTCAGATTTTTTAAAGTTTGCAATCTTGAAATTTATACACATTTAAGTTTTCTAATAAAAACATGGTTCTGGAAAAAAACTTTTTTTCTTTATATCAATAAAAATAAATTAAACCATATTTTAAAAGCAGAGCCTCCTATTAAAAAAATAAAAAAAAACTTACTTTTCCAACGTATCCCATATAGAGATTAGGTCAAACTAAATTAACTGCAGTATATTATGCTTATTGCCCTCAATTTTTAAAAAAATGTAAAAACTTCGTTATTCCTAAAGCATTTAGGTACATTTTTATATTCATTCAATAAGGCTAAAATTTAAAAGCAGCTTTAGATTAATGTTCTACATTATTTTTGCCTTATAAAAATGTCTTCACATTTTTAAATTTACCATCACATCTTCTTTTTATTTAGATTCATCCTAAAATATTTTTTAAACTTCTTTGAACTATTTTCTTATTACCATAAGCCCAATCAAGTATAATTTTTAAACGTTGTAATAGAAAATCATAAAAATAAATTTATATTTTGAAAAGTTAAGACGTTTTTATAGGGCAAAAACGATGTGAAACATTAATCTAAAGGGGCTTTTAAATTTAAGCCAAATTGAACCACAAAAAAGCAAAAATTTACTCTTGTTTTCTAAAGTGATCTAAAGGTACTTAAATGCTTTAATAATAACAAAGTTTAGACATTTTTTCTAAATTTAAGGGCAATAAGGATAATTTAAGGCAGTTAATTTAGTTCAATCTAATCTCTATCCGGGGTAAATGGGAAAAGTAAGGTTTTTCTCCAATTTTTTATTAGGAGGCTCTGTTTTTAAAATATGACATAACTTTTAATTCTAAACAATTGTTGCAAATAATATTTTTCTCTAAGTACAAAAATAAAATTAGTTTTCTCTTGTGTCATATTCGTTTATTTGCACCTACCTCGTATACGCTCTGGATTATTTAAACTTTGATGAGTGTTTTGTGAGTTTTGGTGTATGCGTAGATTTTTATTAAGAATAAAGAAAAAATTGAGAAATCAAAAATATAAAATTTTCCATTTGGTTTAAAATTCCTGGCGGTCACTGTAAATGGAATCCTCATCATTTGGTTATGACCAATAGTTTTGACAATCCGTTGACCCAAAAACAAAATCGCCGATTTTTGGATATAGGACAACTTTATTATGTGGAACAACTTGCATATTTCTTAATAGTTTTAGAATTTTCCTTTAAAAAAATGTATCATAAGCTATGGGTATTTAAAAAAATAATGGATTTATTGATCTCTAAATAATTTATTGCATGCAATTAACAGTATTATTTGACAATAAAAATTTGTTACATACAAAGCGATAGGTTACTCACAGTATTAACACAAGTTTAAAAAAAAGTTATTTAGCCCAACTGCAAGTATAATTTTGTGAATAACGTATAGCTTTGTTGTCGTATTTTTTTCTGTAACCTCCTATGTAGCAAATTTTCATTGTTAAATCATACTTTACTGTATGTACGTACCTTAGCACGCAATCAATCGTAATTTTTAGTCTAATATGTTATCTTTTTACTTAAGTATTATTATTATTAAGTTCTTTATTTAGCAACTTGTACTAATTATAAATTTTACAATGTAGAAAATATATAAATAAATATTAGAAAAAAATACAATTTCAAATAAATAAAATTTAAAAAGTCGATATGGAATAAAAGTTACACACTAAATAATACAATTATAAAACGAATATAAATAAAGATCCTTAAAAAATACTAATTAATATAAATAAGTATAAATAAGTAAAATTAAAACATTCGTCTAGAATAAAAATTAGCCAACAATACAACATAATAAGCGTCAAAATATTAAAAAAAAAAACAATTAAGTGTATAGAATAAGAATTTACACACAAAACAATGCAACAAAATAAACGTCAAAATATATAAAAACAATTAAGTCATTCAACAAAGTCAGTTATAACTATATAAAATTACAGAAAAAAATAAAAAAAAAATAAATAAATAGAGTAACAATACACAAAGGATAAAAACAACAAACAAAAAATCCAATTTGAGGGTCAGCAAAGTCAGACGCAAACAAATAAAGAATTAAAACAATTAAAAAAAAAAAGTTTTTACAGATGAAAAGCCAAGTTACAAAATCTTGCACTCTTTTAGTAAATATTTCTTAAGTTGTGTTTTAAATGTAATAAGTGAATTAGTGTTCTTTAGTTCTTGGGGCAACTTATTAAATGCATCCAAACCTTTGAAAAAAGGGAATTTTGACACATTTTCTTACTTTTTGGTGCAATGAAGAAATCATTTTGTTGTCTTGTATTATGAGAGTGCACGTCACGGTTATAAGTCAACTTATTAATGAGATAAGAGGGAGCACGTCCCAATTTGATTTTAAATATAAACACTAAAACACAATATTTAAAGTACTCGGAGACTGGCAACCACTGTAAGCACTGAAGCATTCTTATGATTGGAGTATATTTGGAGCATCCCAAAATCAGTCTCATAGCCCTATTTTGTAATTTTTGCAATCTATTCAATTCATTTTGATTTAGCATGTATAAAATAGTTGCACAATAATTAAAATGCGGTAGTATTATTGTATTATATATTGTTAGCTTTGACCAAAAGAGAGATAAGATGAACACCTTGATAAGTAGTTTATAGAATTGCTTAACTTAGAAACCACAAAATTTGTATGATCCTTAAATGTTAGCCTATCATCTACAATAACGCCTAGATATTTAATTTTTTTACTTGTTCAATGTTATTACCGCCGATTTGAATTAAGCAATTGCTTCTGGTAAAGATCGTTTTAACTTTCTCAGTGGCCAATAACATATATTTACTTTTTGCTGCATTGATACTTAATAGATTCTTGCATGTAAATTTGTAAACCTTGTTTAGAGCATTATTAATTTTAGTGACCACAGTATTTGCTAAATATCACGATTGATTGCTTGCTAAGGTATGTACATACAGTAAAGTGCTTTACACTCTGCGCCCTCTATTATCGGATCCGTCATATTTCGAGTTCCTTACACAATATTGTAGGAGATTTTTAGGAGAGCATTTTTTTGTACCAAAATAAAAGTATGTACAGATATTCCGAGATTGACCCTTTAATTTGACCAAGATGACTGGGGTAATGACATCTAACGAATTACAATGCCTTTAAATGACAGTATTTTCAGGTCATAGTCCTATGAAATAGTATGATGTTTCTCAAATAAACCATATTTTTTCACTTTGTCAAAATTGTATATTTTTGACCCATGTTTTTGAAATGAAAGATTTAATGATAAACTAACTTGTAACTTGCTTGTGCCCCTACTTTACTGAAGTTGTTATATTTTATTAAGATGATCATATTATTTTTCAGATGGAAACATTGCCGCAAAATACAACAACAGAGTTTCAATCCTTTGAAATAGAGGATATTCTAGAAGAAAATGTTGATTTTAAAAGATACTGCTTGCCTGATAAAGTCTTAAGGAAAAGATTAAAAGTATTGGATATATGCCATAAAAACTCTAAACGATCCTGTTGTTTTACAAAAGCCTATGGAAGGTTTATAGGTAAAAAAATACTTATTAAATAATCAGGTGCGCAACTGGGATTTTAAAATTATTTTATCTAAAAACTGGAACCTACATCAAATATACAGGGTACTCCTTAAACACATGCTAATATTTAAGGGGGTGAGTCTTGGACTCATTTAAAGAAAAAACTTTATTTGCACATATGTCCTAAACGTCCTAACTTTTGAGGTACAGGGTGTTAAAATTTTGCAAAAAACTGAATTTTCATTCGAAAACACTTATTTTAGTAAAAACTGTTATGCTGAATATAAGCCTTATTAAAATAAGTATTTATTATTTTATTTACATAATTGTTAATAAAAACTTAATATACCTAATTTTTAAAAGAAAAAGTTCTCACAATGCTTCTCTTATGGTCTAAAAACTGCAATTAAGTGGATTATATTTTTTTCTCTTAAACTAAACAAGATAAGGAAAAACATTAGAAGACATAAAAGCTGTATTTTTGTTTGCTTAATCTAAACAAAGCACAACAATTTTATACACATTTACAAAGTCAGTGTTTTTTGTTAGAAATAGTCCATCAGTTGCCTCTCGAGACGATACTGGACCTATTAATTGTAATTAAGTTATTGATAAATTACCCCCTTAATGACAATGAAAACACTGTCAAATAAAAACAAGATTTGGTAAAGAATAGTTAGGATATTTAAAATAAATATATATATTTTTTGGTAATTTTAACACTGTATCTCAAAAGTTAAGACGTTTTCTTCAAATAATTCCAAGAATCATCTCCTTAAATATTAGCATGTCTTTAAGGAACACCCTGTATACTAGATAGTGACCTTAAGAGGAACACTTTAGTAAATAAAATTTTGATCTTGTAATTTGCAAAAAAATATATTTTTGGGTTAAACTTCCCCAAACAAAATCTAAGTTTAGAAACGAATACTTTGTTTGTATTTTGTGCGTGTCCGAAATCAAAATTTATGGTCAATTCAAAAATTTCGCAAAATTATCCGCCTTTTTCTTATAATCAGAGGCTTCTGAAAATCTTGTATTAAAATTTTGCAGAGTGAAAAAATTATAACTGGCCATAGTTTTTTAAAAATATATTGGGATTTATCGATAAAATTTTATCAAATTTATGAAACAAATATAAATAGAGGATTTACCTTGGAATCTTAGATTGTTTTCTTGGTGAGGGGCTAATCCAAAAATTAACATGTTTCCGCAAATTCCAATTTTTTTCCAAACTGTTATTCTTTAGGCCAATAGCACCTGGTATGTGTTTATTTGGTATGGCTGACTTTTTAGATTAAAAAAATAAAAATCCTAGTTTTGCTCCTGACAATCATTATTATTCATAAATTTTTAAAATTCATTTTGGTCCTTCTGTAGGTGAAAAACTTACTTCACTGCTAATGCTTTATAGGTCCCAGTTCCCATTTAAAATGTTTTTAGTTAATTGTGCAAGTTCTTAACAATAAGTAATAGAACATTTTTTGAAACACAGTTAACACTGGAAAACGGACAGACCTAGGACGGCCTGAAACATATGAATAAATTAAATAAAGACAATGGAAGTCCAAAATTCTTCTATTAATACTGAATCAAAGTCTATCACATTCTTTAAAATAATTTACAAATTGCCACCATATTACATTGGCCAAAAATGCTCTCTAAGCCTATATCCTTTTTACTTTTAAAGATTTTTTAGCATAAATATGCATTGTTCAATTTACTCCCCACTATACATACACCAAAATAATACTCATATCATCAACATCAACAATTCTTTTTTTTTTTTTTGGTTTTTTGAAAAACAGTCTGGTTTATGCTAATAATAATATTTTAAACTGGTTAACATCAAATATTTTTATATTAACTGTAATATTATTTTTAAAACGTATTTTTTAAAGTCTCCCTGATATTTAAAAAATGGCCAGAAATTCACAAACATTGCAGGTTTTTTAGAGATTCAATTTAAATATTGCGGGAAAATATCATATTGCTACGTCATTGCGCATAGCGAACCGATTTGGAATCGTTGTTGATCATAGCTTGTATTCATTGTATCATGGTTTAAGGTCTCCATTATTAATTGAAATATGAGAAGATCTTAATTTATTTGTTCTGTTTGTACTGAACTTTAAAATACCTGTCTCGTTTATAACTATGTAGTTTATTTGTATCAAATCATTGTTTACCTTTAAAAATAATGAATTGGTGTCCTCAGCTAGCTCTTGAATGTCTTTTTTTCCTAAACTCTGTCCAAGTTACATATCGTCAGTGTAATTCGCAATGTGAGTGACTTCATTTTTAGAAATTTTAGAGAAGCATTTTATAAAGCATAATTTTACAGTAATGTATGGTAATATAGTAAAAATAATTTAATATGAAAGAAAATATATTCTTTTATATTAAATTATTTTTTATGCTTTAAAAATTTTACATATGTAACTTGGACAGAGTATATATGGGTAATTCTTAGTTAAGACGTAAATCGCTTATTGATAAAACGCGGCACGACAAAAATTTTAAAAAGTTAATTTTTTTTTATTTTTCGATAAAAACAATCATTCTTTTTCTTATCTTTTGACATCCCACGAAGGCATATGCCGAAATACCAGAGTACCGTGGGTGTAGAGGTTATTATATGTTTAACCCATCGTTCCCCTGCTCCGTCAACGTTGTCCAAGAACTGAGACATGCAGTTATGATTTCACAGCACCCTTTAGACAACGCGGTAGTGCCACCACGGTCGTTACTTTCAAATAACTACTACCGAAATATGTCTCCCCCGCTGGGAATCAAACCGGCGACCTTTGGCTTCGAAGATCGACGCTCTGCAAGGCGGTCGGTCAATTTATTAATTTTAACTTGTTTAAAAAGTAAAAACTTGTAATTTTTTGGTCATGGATTTACTTAAAATTTTAACCGAAGGTCGAGAATAGTCCAAGGATCAAAATTTATATCTAATCGAAGAACGCCAACATCCTGAGGGTGGTTGCCACCCAATTTGGGGATAATAAAAATAATTACATATTAACCACAGAAATCAACCCAAAAAGTGATCCCAAGCAAAAATGTTTCATATATTGTTTTCCTAAAACTAATATTTTTCACGTTATCTGCGATATTTACTAAAACATTGACATGCCAGGGAGGCGATGCAAAATACGGGGGACAAATGTAAACCTTATTTTTTTAAGAAATAAAACTTAGGAAATTTTACTTTTTTGATTAAAATACTCTATTTTGTTGACTTCGTTAAAATATATAATTTTAATTATCTATTTGATTTAGAAGCACCTAAAATTACTAATACATAAACAAAAACGGCCCGAGTACATGCCAGGGGAGAGATGTTTTTCGACTTTGAAATTAAATTGTGACTAAACTAAGTTTAATAAAGAAATGAATTTGAGTGACCACCTATATGAACACCAGTTTTAAGAGATGGTCATCATTCTTTTTAATTATTTTTTCTAACAAGTGTGTGTTTTCACCGTGGACGTCGAATTTACGTCTTCCGCAAAGCTCGTTAATTGCATAATCATAAAATATGCCATTTCTACGACTGCTTTGAAAAGTGTCTAAAAACGCACGTCGAATAGTATCTGAAAATGACTTATTTCACATCATGTATGATACTACTGTGTAAACATTTTTCACATGTCAACCAGTCAAAAATATTTTATTTTCTGTCATTTAGTTTTGACATAAGCGTGTGAAAACTTTTCACACGGCGCGGCGTATGAAAAATTTTTACACAGTCCTGTCAAAAGTTAAGTTAAGAATAAAAATAATAACAATCACATATTATTCCTTATTTTCTAGTGTCGTAGAAAAAGTATCGTATGCAACACGTTTGCAACTGACTCTTTGCACACTCGTATGTAATACTCGCCTACGGCTCGTGCACAAACGTTATACTTATGTGCAAAGAGTCTTTTTCGAAACCTTTTGCACAATATACTATTTCTTTTTTAGAAGGTACGGGCAGTGTATTTACAGATCATAGTGAAAGCGAGGTACTGCCCAAGTTGAAAAATCTAAAGGAAATGAATAATGAAAGTGACGAATATTTGGAATTAGCCCAATCTTTAGATTTAAGATTTTTTACTCCAAAAGAAATAGCAAGATTAATGTGTTTTCCAGATACCTTTAGTTTTCCGAATAACATTACCGATAGACAAAAATATATGGTGTTGGGAAATAGTATAAATGTCAAAGTTGTTTCAGAATTAATTAAATTGTTATAGTTTTTTTTGTTTTCTTAGGGCGACTTTTACAATTTTGTGTCAATCCAGAAACAAACCATATTTGGATATTTAATATTTTAATTTTATATTTTACCGTTTTGCCAAACCAAACAGAATGTATTTTTAATATAAATATGAAATCAGTGGCGTAGCTAGAGGTGTTGGGGCCCTTTGTGGAAAGCAAAGTCGGGGCCCAGACTATTTCAGTAAATAAATAATTTTTTGTGGAAAAAATGTTGGAGAGCAAATAAATGTCATCACCTCGAAAATGGGGCACTATCACTGTAACATGATGTACTTTCTGAAAGTCAGGGCCCCCTTTCTGTACTTTTTCTTTGTACCAAAAAACTTGACAACCAATAAAAATAAAAGAAAAAAATGTCCTCACCTCCAAACAGAGGCCTTTCTCCCTGTATTATCCTTGTCCTGTAGTAGGGCCCCCGCTTTTTCTTTCACCTTTTAATTACTAGTAACTACAAAAACAAAAAAAAATTTTTTCCTGTACAAAACGCCCTTTTTGTGGCATCTTTCTACTCGGACCCGAGGCGGACCGCCTCTCCCCGCTACGCTAGTGTATGAAATACCGAGTGTTAACAAATCTATTAGACAAGCCATAATTCCTAGAGTATTAGACATATCAAAATCATAATTGGTATAAGCACATACAAAATATAAGTAAATGTTATGGGAAGAGTTTTGGCATATTTCTCATTTTTCAGTTACTTCCGGTTTAACCAGAAATGGCTCCAATTTTGAATTTTTAAATTAAACACCCTGTATGTTTTTTTACCATCATTAGAGTTCCAAGGCAATTCTAATAAGAATGTGACATTTTAAAAGATTTTACGCCTACTTGATTTTATGTGTCACTTTTAACATTGCTCTAGTTTGTCATGATCCTTTATTTGTGTCACTATTTTTAGTCTGATCGCCAAAAATTTTTTATGGTCAGATACGTGCTTGTCTACAAAAGGTTGCCGAATAGGCTTAAAAACCTTTTTAAATGTCACATTCTGATTTGGAGTTGGCTCAGAAATCCAAAAATGTAAAAATATACATTCTGATTAGGAATTATCTCAAGAATCCGAAAACATTTAAAGATACATTTTTAATTCCACTTTTGATCTTTTAATAAGTTTTAATAGTTAAGGTTTTTAAAACAGTCCTACAGGATTTGTCAAGTTAAAATTAAAATGATTGTTACTTACAACGAACTACATATTTAATTTGACCTATTGTAACGGCTAAAACATTAAAAACATATTGAGATATATGAATTTTTAAGAAACATATATTGAATTATAAGGTATTTTAGAAATATACTAGGAGTACCATTTAAACTAAAAAGTTGAAAATGAAGTTTTGTTCTTGTCAAAAATTACTCAAAACCCCAAATATCTGAAAAACCTTACATTTTTGGCATAGAAATTGCTAAAGATACTCGTATATACCCCAAAATCTTAAAATGAAATAATATACAGGGTGTTTAATAATTAAATTTTTTATTTACTTTGAAATAGGCGATTAATTTTACTCTAGAGTTACTAATATTAAATATTAGTTTCTGAACACCCTGTATAATTTTTTATAAAAAAAAAGTTGATAGCACGATTAACATTCTAGCAATATAACCTAATAAACAAAGTCAAGCGTAAGTAAGGTAGGATATAATATAAAAATGTTGTTCCTGTCATAAATGTTCTCCAAAATCCTAAATATCTTACATTTTTGGTATAGAATATCGCTGATGAAACTTACCCTATTTTTATTCCTACAATCCAAAAATGGGCCAATATACAGGGTGTTTCATTAAACCAAAAACTTCAGTTTGATATGGATCTTTTTTTTGAGCACATTGTAGTGTCCTTAATTCAATATTTACGTAAAAAAGATATTTCAATATATTTATCATGCTTTAGCCATTACATTATTTACAATAGATCAAAATAAATAGTTAGTTATAAATAATATTCATTTTAATGTTAACTTAACACATCCTGTAGGTGTGTTTCAAACACTAAAACGGTCAAAACCTATTTAAAGATCAAAAGTAAAATAAAAAAATACATTAAACTGTTTTGGTGTTTATTTTATGGTTTAAAGCATTTTAAATATGCTTGAGTATTAGCTTTTTATAGGATATAATTTGGACCACCCTGTAGATTCTTTGCGGGTCAGCAAAACCTAATTCTATCTTTTAAATATATGTATTTCTAACCAAATAACCTAAGTTCCGATCTTCTATTAATGTTTTGTTGACACGGGACTTAACTGTGAGATTTGGGGGAGGAAAGACCTTCGCGGGCAGCAGGTTCCATGTGTGGTGATAGATAATGAACATAAATAAGCTAAAATAAGTTAAAAGTGTAAAAGCACAGTCCAAAATTTAAATAAATCAGACATTGTGTTGTTAAAGAGTTATACAAGCAAAGGAAGATAATTAAGTGCATAAAAGGCGACCGTTTATATGAAAGTTGAAAGGTACCAGCAATTATCCAAATATATTAAACTTTTATACAAAATAGGTCCGCTAAAATTTAATGTGGTAAGTGTACGATCATAAATAAATATCATTTTTTTTGTTTTTGCTTTATTTGATAAGTACATGATAATTATTTAAATTGTTAAAAGGTCAGATAAAAATCAAAACAGTGCATGACATAACGAATAATGTCAAGTCCTTGAGTTACAATAAATTTGCTTTAGCTAGAAGTTCAACCATGTGATATTTTGCGGGAAAAGTTACTACCCTTTTCCCGCGAAATATCACATGGTTGAACTTACGCGGGAAAAGGGTAGTAAGTCACTTTTGGCGAAATAGGGATTAGGTCAGAAATACATTTATAGCTAGAAAAACTGTTTTTCTAGCTATAAATTGTAAATAAATAAGTTAACATATTTTGCTATTTTCATATGTAGAGAATGCATTTTTAAATGTATTTCTAACCTAATCCCTATTTCGCCAAAAAGTGACTTATTACCTTTTTTTCATTCGTTCTCGATTTTTATCTCTTAGTTTAGAATTGACAGAACATTGTAAAAACACTCTTAAATTAAGGCAAGGTTTCCTGTGAATTGGATATAATATTCATACGCCATTATTTGGTGGTGTAAGCTTTTAGGGTACAAAGGAAGGGGTGTTCGAAAAAAAACAACATAAAAGTAATTTTTTTGTTTTAAAAACAAAATTTATATTGCTAATCCCTAGAACAAAAGTGAAGTAGAAAAATTAGAATTACAAAGAAAAACGTGAATTGATCAGTTTTTGCTCTGCCGCTGAATAAGCTCTTGATACTGGAATACATTGGTAAAGTAACATATTGCTTATTTTATGTTTAATGCTGCCGCCACACATTGTGGCCGAAGTATTTGTCGAAACATTTGGCAAACTATTTGTAAGCAAATGTGTGTGTATAAAGTTGGGTCAATGAAGGCAAATGCAGACGAACTACCCGTCCACACAAGTAGTCGTTTTCTCAAAAAAGATATCGGGAGTCCCATATTAGATTTTTGATATTCCTTACGGTAAAACCATCGAAAATGAAATACCCTGTATACGCCATACCTATTGTTTAAGCTTAATAACTTGTTATTAAATTTATAGTATACAATTTCTTAGTGATATAACATAATACTTTAATAATACAAATTATTACTGGTTGTGCCATATGACATGTTCTGTCGAGCATATCCCCACATTAATGTATGGCTAATGTCCTTGTAACTTAATGGCCCTAAATAGTTAAGTCTGATTTAATGTGACAGTAATTTTCAGTCGTATGGCCACGCTTCACAGTTAATAAAGGTTTTGCGAAAGTTTGTCGTAGTTGGCCCAATGTCTGGCGGATGCATTAAATTTGTTTTGCACACCATTGTGTGGTCGGGTAGATCGTCTGCATTCGCCTAGATTGGCCCAACTTTTTCGAGTCCGCTTGCTTACAAATAGTTTGACAGTTCGGCCACAACTTCGCCCAATGTGTGGCGGCAGCAACAAGTATATTGGTATATTTAAATTAAAAAAAAAAAAAAGGTTCTTATTCTATCATAAACCATAAAACCAAGTTTTACATACATACATATATCATCAAATAAAAATCCGGAAAAAACATGTATAAAAAAATAAAGTACTATTTTAATCCTAATTAATAAACATACTTATTTAAACCTAATTTTACAAAAGTAACTATAACCGTTCTAACTCTGGTGGTATAGGAATTTTATTACTAGCGGCAAATCGTTTTAGTGCCTCGTATCTACTGCTAATTCCTGCCATTTCTTCATTCATTTTTTTAGTTCCTCTTGCATTATTTCCATATCCCTCCATTCTTGTGTTTTTTCTACTTCCAATTCGTCTTTCTGTTCAATTCTTTTAATCCTACATGACGCTGCGTAACCTGAAATATAACAAAATTTTCATATTGTTCCAAAACACCTCGTATTTATTTATTATTTATTATTTCTTTATTTAGTACAAAGCAGAACTAACCAGAACCAACACATATCGTTATTTTAAGACTTTTAATAACGATGGACAAATTATTTGTTATAAATGTCTCAATGTGAACAGCACAAAGATCAAAATAATACTGACTGTCGAAGGTTTTCCGTGCTCTGTTTATAGTAATGCATGTCCACATGCGTGATGAATTTTCGCGGAAAGTACTAAACCAATTTTGAAAATATTAAATCTTTTAAAGAGAGAATGTCGTTAGTGGATTGGCCAAAGAGGAACAACAAAATGGCCATATCGGTGTCCAGACTTGAGTCCCATAAATTTCTTTCTATGGGGATGGCGGAAAGTGAAAAGATACAAGTCTCAACCAACTACTTTTAGAGGATTTGAGATTACAAGAGTTTGGAGAAAAATAATTCTGAAGCAACTAAGCCAATTAAAAAAATAAATAAATAAGATTAAATTTGATACCCTTTAAGATCAGATTTCACTTGACACTTGTTCTCATTTTAACTTTTTGACGTTTGTGTTAGTGAGGGGAGAAGTCGAGCGACGGCCTGCTGTGTTAAAGCGCCGAGTCGTTGGGCACGAGCTGAAGAGAATGGGATTGAATCCTGGCCGGTCAAAAATTATTTATATATTTCAATATTATTATGTTACCTTTTAATAATTGCGGTTTCAGTTTATTTTTATGAAAATTCGTTTCCGGATCCCTACTGAATCCGGGTCCGTGTTTTTAGCACACAGTGGTATGCCGTAGTTACGCCACTGTAAACAGTATTTTATTGGTTAGTTCCAGCAGGCTTTTAGAAACGTTTGCAACCTTTCGGATCATGCGCACGTCAAATTTGTCGTTCCACCAGTGTCATGTTTGTAACATTATACAGTGACGTAGCCTACTATGGGGCTAGGCGGGGCAGTGTCCCAAGCTCATGGGGGGACCCTTGAAGTTGAGAGAGGCCCCCGGGCTTAGGTACTAAAATGCTGAAAATAAATGTGGTGAGGACCTTTTTTTTTTGCTCTTCATATTATTTTGCTTCTTGGCATTTGGAGGTCCTATTTTATTTTTTGCCCCAGGGCCACTGCTGATCTAGCTACGCCACTGACATTATACAATTGTTTGTTGTTCCAGCAGTAGTTTTAAGATGTTGGAACCTTTTTAAAAAGTTTGCAAACGTTCTTCAAACATTACTGACAAATTTTTACCATAACCTTTTTGTGTTGGTGTATAAGTATTATGCACGCCTTGTTTATTTTACGTTCCAGCAGAAAACTGTTGCCAACATTTCTTTCTAATGTTTGTAACAATCAATTCCTACGTTTTTACAATTGTTTTTAATATGTTTCCAACATACTGCTGTAACAAACCTAATAGAAAATTCTTAAACCGTTAATAGTATACAAACTTACCTCGATTCTTCAAGGTTCTTCTTCTCTGTTTCATTCGAACAATTTCTTCCCTTGTTAGTCCTCTTAATTTCAACGTGCGATTAAGATCGCGAACCGATATCGACACCAGTTCATCATCGGTGATATCGAGGATTGGTGGCGGCGACAAGGGGGCCTAAAAAATTCATGATACCATTTTATTATGGTTATTTTGAATAGAAAATAATGTAAAGGTGTAAAACAATTGTCAACCCAGGTTTAAAAATTATATTATTAAAGTTTGTAAAATAATGTGCATTCATTTCTTCTGAAGGAAATATTTAATATTATTTGAAATACTAGCTGAGCCACCAACGCGTTGCTGTAGCTTAGTAGTAATGGAATTAATTAATTTTTCACTCAAAACATGACGTGGAATAGAATGTATAATTTAGAAATTAAAATCTAAACCCATTTACCGGGTGTCTACGCAATCTAGATATCAAGCGATATTACATATATATATTGCTACTTTTTGACATGTAACTTATTCATAAAAAATTATAAATATTTTTAATTTTTTTATCTAGAGTGCCATAAATGCAAATGCAGTGTCACTGTACTCGCAATGTCATTTTTTCTTCCAATTAGTAAAAATATACCAGGTTTCATTTCGGGCTAAACCATAGGTAATAGAAAATAACTCAATTTGTGAAACAATACCCTTTTATGTAATATACCTACATACCAAATTTGACTTTGATATTTTAAACAATAAAAAAGTTATAGGGTGAGCCACAGGATAGAGACCCCTGGAATTTAGAGTAAATTTTCTCAGAAACTACTGAACCGATTTTAAAATCCTGAAGACTAATAAAAAGGCACTTTGAAACCCTTTATCATAAGGTATAACTTTATCCTCTTAGCCATTTAAACTTTTTGACGTTTGTGTTAGTGGGGAGGGGGGATAAAGGATAACCCTGAACAAGTAAATTCTAACCCAAAATATGTCCCACAAAAATACAAATTGACGTGTGTCATGATTTTTTTCATAAGTGTTTGAATAACAGAATTATATATAATGGTTGGCTGGTTTTAATTGGCATGCACTGTATATAGAATATGCGGTTTTTTGAAAAGGCTATATTACAAACAATACTCATGATTATTAACGTTCTGCAAAGATGGAAAAATTCATTATCGACCTAGTAGATTTTTTAGTAGAAAAGATGGAACAATATTAACTGTCCAAAGGGCTCACTGGGTACAATTTTCAAATGAAAACAAGCTACTCGTATATACATACGTTTTTTGTTTAAAATAAAAACTATTATTATTGTTATTAAAAATCCTACACATTATAATATTCTTGGAAGAATGCAGTGGTAAGCTGTATTTGCGGCAATTTAATTTTTATGACAAATACGACGAATAATGTATCATAATGAAAAGTCGCCTTTTTAATGTTCTACCATTTAAAATTGGCCTTTTCAATTAAAAAGTTACATGGTTGCAAAATAAGTATTTTATTTTTATTCATATGCAAAAATCTAATAATTTCTTAGAAAATATTATTTCTTTTAAAACAGTGCAGACATTTCCATTATAATTTAGTGTATATCTTAAGGCTAACGCCTACACAAATATGCATAAAAATACGCGATGACACTAATTAAGACATTCACAATAATACTTACAAGATAACGATCGTCTTTCTGAAAAAATAAAATAGTTTAATATCTTTAAAAATCATGAAAATGTAAATGAATAACAGTCAGGTTGTATATTTGAAATACGGCTTTATATTTTGTGTAAACCCACATATTCCCAAGACTAATCTTTTGAAGTATTTCATATCAGAAACATCACAACAGAACGAATCGGAGGGACACATAACAACTAGGAATGATTAATAAAAACCGTTTTCTAATGAAAGTAATAGTGAATTCAGGTAGTCGCCCTAGTGCGCACTAAGCTCGAACTCTGGCAGTGCAGTGCAAATTTTTATATTAACGAAAAAGAGTTCTATTGTCGAGCAATAATTGTGCGTGTTCAATGAATTTGCCCGCATTCTAAGCGATCAATTTTCGTTTTCACGATGCTGATATTACACTTGGAAAATTCGAGCTTTTTGGAACCGTTGTTTTTGGCAGTGTCGCAGTTTCATTTAGTGTGCTAGTGGATTTTTATGTTACATAATTAATATTTTTTAGAAAAAAACCATGAGTAGTGAAATAGCAGACTGCAAATAAGTAATGAAATAAAAAAGTTATAAAAGTTACAGAAAGTTTATTTCTGAGGTTAAATTTTGTGACAGATCGGAAAGATTAAGTTCACCCTTAAGTCCTAATTGCTGTATTCCTTTTATGCTTCAGAACCGCCCGGAACGACACCGAACAAGTATTCCTTTTACAATTTTTTGACATTTTTTCATGTCTTAGAACCGTTCTTGACACAATTTACAGTTCGGAGAACGGTTCAGAACGGTTCTACAAGGAAAAAGGAATACACTAATTCATGCGATACTTTAACCGGACTCGGTGACAATGCGCATTTTCTCGTTTCGTTCTTGCTCTTACAAAAAGCAATGTGGCACCAAGTTGGTTCAAATTTTAATAGAACTGGTATAAAGCAAAATTAAAATTGCTGGCTCCAAGTGCCTGTTGCATAAATTTACTATAAGTAATTGATCCTCATCTGTAGCGTAGTGACCCGTCACCCACGGCCTTCCTGGACCTCTTTAAATGTCATACCACAAGACTTCAAATTCCCGTTTATTTCTAAATTAAATAATAACCTAAAAAAAAATGGCCACACTTATCACAGACTGTCAACTTACAGCGCTCGAGACGTGATACGCGATCCAAGTAAGCGTGACAGTGCCATAAAAACGGTATATTAGGTATCTTTTGTTTTTACTTAGCTGAAATCACATATTGGTAATCACATAAACAAGACAAAATTTTGAGACGGCCTTTATCTTTTAACCCATGTGTGATATATCAAATGTGGTATTTTTGTAAAGCTTTTAAAAGACCTTTTTACCAGTGACATAATATACAGGGTGAAAAAAATTTAAAAAGTTTACCTTTTCATTTTTCTTAAGATTTTGACATTTACTTTATGCTCAAAAGATAATAGATAAAAAAGTATGAAACTTTTATACGGGACATTTTTTTCTATTCTTTTGGTTATAGCTAAAAGTGGGTGGCAAAATATAAATGAAAACCCTGTATATATGTATTTATGTTCTGGTGGAGTCTTGCAATTCAATTTGAAGCATATTTCTTTAACCTTTAACAAATGCAGGTGTCGCAGGAAAATGGTTATTTTAGACAAATGGCTTCTGCCTAGGCAAATGCCTTCTGCCTGGGCAAATGACTTCATGAAAATAATTTTTACTTAAAAGCCATTTGCCTAGGTAAATGCATTTTCTGTGGTCCTTGTTAGGCAAATGTCTGTGATATATTTGATAACATATTAGGTGTACAGCGGAAAGTTCAAAGGCCTGACCTCAGTTCAGTAGAACTCAGTTTAAACCGCTTTGTATAACTGGGGCTTTTAACTCTGTGTCCTTCACATTAACAACAATACCACATATTAACAATCTATGTTTATTCCCCGATAAGAAGATAAACTTTAACAAACACATTTACAGCATTATTTTAAAAGCATACCTGTCAAATGTTGGTATTCGTTTGTGAGCAATTAGCTGAAATATAATAGTTTTGGTAACTACTTGGTATTCTTTATATATATATATATATATATATATATATATATATATATATATATATATATATATATATATATATATATACAAGTTAATACCGAGTCTTATAATTTTTGTTAAACTAGTAGTTTTTTAACACTTTTAAGATTTAAAATTAGAAAAACAATAATTAACAATTGTGTTTTTAGGTTAGAAAGTAGAAAAGCATTATTTTTAAGTAAAATAACATGTAAATTTTATCACTATTTGAAAGATCTTTGAAAGTGCTTTAAAAAATACCATGTGTAAAACATTTAATTTTTAATAGTTTAGAAAATATGACCATCCTCTCATCCTCAGGAGTGTGACTGTAACATGGCATTATTTAATAAAACACCCTGATCTTTCAAAGAGCTTGAAAAAAATACCACATTAATTATGCCTGTGTCTTATAGTTTTCAAAATAGGGCCCATCTAACTCCATGATTTAAGAAACACAATGTCATCGCAACACTGTCAATCAGGTGATAAAAAAGAGTATCTAAATGCAAAATGGCAAAAAATGTTTAAATTAATCGATTTTTTGGTTTGTATCTCGGCTAGAAACAAGCATATTTGAAAACAAGACATTAAATTTCAGAAAAAATATTAGGTATAATTATTGTCCAACAATGTACATAAAACAAAACATTTTTAACAGTCAGCATTACAAGTAATTTTTAATAAAGCCAAAAACTTCGTTCTTGTCAAGACTTGAATTGCAGACACAACAAAACTTACTTTATGCTTTATTTGTTTTCTGGGAGATTAAATTTAAACAAAATATATAAATTTGGCTTTTCTTCAGAATAAAATTAAAGTTTATTTAACATTTTGAGAAAATTAAAACTTTTATACATTATGAAGAACTATTCTGCTCTTACACAATATATACAAAGTTATTATTACTTAAAAAAAAATAATGAAATATTTAATATTAAGATACTTACAATAAAAAGGTTTCAATCTATAATTAGTGTTGTTATAGACCTTAAGCATGAGTTTGAGACCATAAATCGTCAGTATCTCTTAAAAAGCTTAAATATTACGGTGTGTCATCTTTTGCTTTAAAGTGGATCAAAACTTATTTAACTGATAGGTACCATTGAACAAAAGTGAATGGTGTTGTGTCAGAACTCATTAGAAACGATGTAGGTGTTCCCCAGGGAAGCGTGTTGGGGCCGCTATAATTTACATAAATGATATGCACAACATTTTTAAAAAAGCTGACTTGAGCTTATTTGCGGAAGACACGCTTCTCTTAGTAACAGGAAAGAAGTATGATCAAATTGTTAATGATATTAATTTGGAACTCTCTACACTGTATAATTGGCTGTGTATAAATAAACTAAAATTAAATTCTAAAAAACAAAACACTTGGTACCAAATTAAACTGTAGAGCGTTTTTTAAGAAAAATTATAATATTTATATTAACACTGATAAGACTGATATGGAAATGAAATGAAGTATTTAGGTGTTATTCTTGACCCTCAACTGAACATGTTGAATTTATGTGTAAAAATATAGGCAAAAAAGGTAGTTTTTTTTCATAGAATATCTCAGGACTTAACCCAATAGAGTAAATTGTTAACTTATAATACAATAATTTATTCACATTTTAACTACTGTAAGTCCTTCTTGTTAGCATGTAATAAAGATGAAATTCATCGTTTGCAATTGCCAGAATAAAGTAATGCGAATTATTTTAGGCTGTAATAAGTATATTCTTGAAACTCCATTTGAACGAAGGACATACATGCAAAAGTATTTATTTGGTAATGGTTTTAAGACTATTTAATGCTCTGCCAACTAAACTAAAAACATTAAAACATTTAAAAATATTTACAAAGAAAATTAAAAGACTTTATTTAGATAGGCAGATAAGTGAAGTAATATTTTAGATTAGGAATAAATGTAATTATACAAAATTTAACTTTCAGAATTTAATGACTTGTTAAATTGATAACAATAGCCAGGTGCTAAATAAATACCTTGTTTATTTATTATTTATTTATAACTAAGGGTGTACCTCAGGGTTCTATTCTGGGACTTCTTTTATATACAGTGTGTCCACAAATGGACTTCTAAACTTTTTATTTTTAATATTTTGAAAAAAATATATTCCTCATAAAAATGTTTGCTTTGTCTCAAATGCTAAAAGCTGTAATAAAAATGTCCGTAGGATGTACAGGTTGGTTCAAAACTGCGAAAATTTTAGTTAAAAATAAAAAAGTCAGAAAACATAATTTTAATCAGAAGTGCATTATAACTTTTTTCTATAGGTAATGGTTTCTAGGACAAATTGAGGTTAACGTTAAATGAAAAATATTTTTAAAAATATATTTTTTCAATTCAGTAGAACGAAATGGTTTTTCAGAATAAAAGCATTAAAAAGAATCGCTGTATGATATACAGAGAGACTAAAAACTACCAAAATGTTATTTTGGCAAATAAAAAAAATCGGTTATAGCTCAAAGCCATTTTTACAAAAAATAATTACAACAATAGACTATAAACTAAAGTGTTCAAGGATTAAACAATCAAGAACAAATACAAAAGTAAACAAATTTAAATAGGGATATGTATCTAAATACTGGTTTCACCTTCACTAAACAGATTTAAAACTAGCCGTCTAAAACTAACAAGTCGTTGGCCAAAAGGATCCAAATTATGAATGTTAACAAATCGACACATTCTCGCAAGTGGGGAGAAATAGCCATAATTTGTATGATGAAACGCAACATTGAACAACACGCTACCACGGGTTCTGTGCAGTGTATTTAAGGATATTTTTGTAAAAGAGATGGGCAAGAAACATTACCATTTACAAGTTTATAAAAGAAAATAGCATCAGCAAGAGTCCTGCGGTTTTCCAAAGTAGTAATTTTGAAAGCATTTGATACTAGTCTATAATCAATATAAAAATTATTTCGATGAATATTTATTCCAGCCTTAAAAGCTAAAGTACGTAGAAATCTACGCTGCACAGATTCAATTTCGACAGTACTACATTGGTAATGGGGAGCCCAAACCACAGAGGCATATTCTAAACCCGAGCGAACCACTGAACAGTACAACAATTTAAATGTATTAGGCGTAAAATGTTTGCTGTTTCTCGTAATAAATCCCAAATTTCTTAAACCACTCTGAACTATGTTCTTAATATGATTACGAAAAGTTAGTTGACTGTCCAATAGCACACCCAGATCCTTAACCTCAGTAAGCGACTCGAGCAGCGTGTCGTTCAGAACATATCTGTTGCGTATGATATTTTGCCCTCTACCAAATGATATAGACATGCACTTTCCAACATTCAAATTCAGTCCATTTTTTTGGGACCAATTATACAAGCTACACAAATCTTCCTGTAAACAATCTTTATCCGAGCAGTCTTTAATTACTTTATACAGTTTCAAATCATCAGCAAACAAAAGATACTCCGAATGGTCAATTACATCTCCAATATCATTAATAAATAAATTAAAAAATAATGGTCCACAATGAGAACCTTGTGGAACCCCTGAATGTACATGAATTTCTTTAGAAATATAATTATTTATACGAACATATTGACATCGACCAGTCAAAAAACTTTCTATCCACTTAGTTAAGTGATCTCCAAAGCCAAGAGCTCTAAGCTTGCTCACAAGAAGTCTGTGATCAACTCTGTCAAATGCCTTCGAGAAATCGGTATACACGGCGTCTACCTGTTCACCCCTCTCGAACGCATCCAACAGATATTGCTCGTATGTTAATAAATTAGTAACCGTGGAGCTACCCTGAGCAAAACCATGCTGTTGACGTATTATTATACCTTTACACAGCCACGAGAGTTGATCTGAAACAAGCTCATCAAAGAGTTTAGGAATTGCTGATTGAATGCAAATACCTCTATAGTTTGTAATATCCTCACGATCACCTGACTTATAAATAGGTGTTAGAAAGCTATTTTTCCAATATTCTGGAAAAACGCAGGTATTTAAGGATAGGGAGAAAATATAATGCAATGGTCTGCTCAGGGAAAACACACAGGCCTTTAAAAAAACAGATGGTATGCCATCGGGTCCATGGGAAAATTTAGATTTTAATTGACTTATTTTATCGAAAACATTAATCAGTGAAATATTCACATTATTTATATTAACTTTATTAGTTACCAGAGGTGAGGGTAAAACACACTCCTCCCTAGCATAAGTAGCGGCAAAATTTGTAGCAAACAGATCAACAATGTCACCGCCATGCTCAGCTACCATGTCTCCCAAAAACATAGTATTGGGATAAGATCCAGAACTTCTAAAATCATTTACATGTCGCCAAAAGGCAGCTGGGTTATCAGTTAGGTCATTTTCCACACGGGCTAAATAATTATTGTAACATATTGAATGCAGTCGTTTACAACTATCTCTTAAACTGGAAAACCTATGATAAGCAGCCTGTGACCTGCATTCTTTAAAAACCCTATGCGCCACCTTTTTTTCGACTATAAGATTTTTAATTCACCTGAAAACCATCCAGGAAAATTAGTTGATTTATATCGCTTGATCGGCACAAACATGGCAATGACATCATATAAAATCTGATAAAGATTCGCCACACTAACATTCACATCAGATGTACACAGAACAGAATCCCACGAAATACTTGTTAAAAATTCATTGATAAGCTGAAAATTACAATTTTTAAAATCATAATAAAATACATCACACTTTAAATTATTATTACTAACAAATGTGGGAATTGCTATTGCGTACGCTATGTGATGCTGAGACGCATTCAGGATACAATCATTAGCCACAGAAACATCTACCTCTTGACTATTTGTAAAAATAAGATCTAAAAATGTTCCATTTAAATTAGGTATAGTGTTTACCTGTAGCATATTAAGATACGTGTAAGTGGCACAGACAATATTTGCTGGTGACGAAGCAGGGCACTGAACAGACAAAATATTATTGTCACTAAACCATGTGGCATCAGGTAAATTGTAGTCCCCACAAATAAAAAAATCACTGCCAAACCTTTCCGCCATCTCCACAATAGTTGCACTATGCTCTTCATATATTTGCACTGATGAATGGGGTGGGATGTATATTGCACCAAATATAATTTTTTTATTTCCACTTGTTACACGCACAAAAACTTGTTCGATATTATTCACATCTAGATTTATGGCAACTGATTTTATTGTCTTATGTATGGCAATTAGCACACCCCCACCCCTCGTTCTGCTGCTTGTAGAAAAACTCCGATCACATCTGTAAATTACATAGTCATTTATGCCCAATTCAGCATCACTATAGTCCGATGTAAGCCATGTCTCAACTAAAACAATCACATCATAAGAACAAACACTAACAGAGCGTCTAAATTCCTCAAGCTTGGTCCGCATACCCCCAACATTCTGGAAGTAAATGTTTATTGGTCGTTTTTGGAACAATAGGACTTTTAGAAACAAACACTCTAGGAGTGCCATTTATGTATTTAATATACAAGCCAGACTCTCCCTTCTGCTTCCTTTCATCCAGTTCTTTGTGGGCGTTACGTATTTCCTCCCTTTGCAATTGTGTTAGGTCAGCACCCAAATGCACATTGTTTTCTTTTAATGTTTTTCTGTTCTTTAAACACATAGACACGAAATCGGTGCTAGGAAAAACAACTTTAAGGGGTCTTGGTTTATCCGCACCACGACCCAGACGAAAAGCTTTGTAGGTGTCACACTTCAAATCAATATTAGCAAAAATATCATTAATCTTGGTTTTATCATGGGTAATTCTAACGACAGACTCACCAGAGGAACTTTCAGGTATATTATAAATAATTATGTTTTTGCTTCTATTAGCACGGTCTTGCATTTCACTAAAAAAGTTATTTGTTCTACCTTCAGTGTTAATAGGAGAAGCAGTTGCGTGTGTGGGTGATTTTAGCTTTTCAACCTCATCACGCAGTGAGCGCATTTCCTCTTCAAGCACTCTGATTTCATCAGTTTTAGCCCTGTTCATTTCTCTGATATCCTCCAGTATACCCTGAAGTTTGGCATTTTGATCGTTAATCGCGTTGAAAAATTGCAAAATTATAAGAAAAATGTCGCCCATCTCCACATTTTGTTTATTAAGTACCTTATCCTGAATCCTCCTACCAAGGTCATTCCAGGTATTGTTTACGCCAGTAATCCCCTCTGAGGTCTCGGTGCTGCACTGCGAAACCTCAGTCTCGTCGCTTGTGATGGAACGGGAAGGAGACATAACCTTGGAATTGGAACACTTAACGCAACACCAGTTATGTTTTTTGCATTTCTTATAATCAGCACAAATTTTATTAAACTCGGCAGACGTAATCCTTGTACATCCCCTGTGGTACCAAGTAAAACATAAACAGCATTCAACCGTTGTGGCTCTAGCTGAAATTGTGCGATCACACTTCCCACATATATTGTTTGACATCCTTTATAATATGTAGTTCACTAAATACAGTAAATAATATTCAAGAAATTTCCAACAATATTGATGCTTTCACAATGTGAACGGACTATATATTTTTTTATACTCTGAAATAAATTCCAAAGATATTTTTATAAAAAACGAATTTAAAGGGAAATTGACAGTTTTTCGGGAATGCGATATCAATTTTAAAGACTGAAGGCACTAAACCACGGTACACAACTATTTAAATAATTAAGCTGAGTTTCAACAATTAATTCAAAGTATAGACCATCAAAAATCAATTATAAACAGGAGATATAAATTCTCTGTGTTTAGACTTATTATATGGAACGAACTCTACATTGATTTTGTTGCTGCTAGATTTTTATATGTACATTACTTTTTGTATGACTTTGGGAATTTTTAAGTAGAATAAATGCAAATCAGTTCATTGAAATAGGCCTTTTATTTAACATGGCGCTGCGAACGAAAAATAAAATTTAAAAATTATTATAGTGAAAAAGTTAAAATAAAAGTTGTGAGTAAAATGGCAGAATTAAGAGGTTTGACACCTCTTGATTTAAGTGGTGATGTGTCCAAAAACTGGAAGTTTTGGATACAAAAGTTTAAAAATTATTTAATAGCTACAGAACTTGATAAAAAATCAGAAAGCATACAATGTGCACAGATGTTGCAATTTATCGGAGATGAGGGTATTCGAATATTTAATACCTTTAAAATTGAAGATAGGGATAAAGACAAAATTGCTATTCTTATTAGTGAATTTGACAAATTTTTTCAACCGAAAACAAATCTAGTTTATGAAAGACACCGTTTCTTGACTAGAAAACAATTAACTGGGGAAAACATTCAGCAATTTTTAACCGATTTAAAGAACAAGGCCAAACTGTGCAATTTTGATAAACTGGAAGACTCTCTTGTGTGCAGTGTTCTAATAATAGGTTTAACCAGTGATTCCTTACGAGAAAGACTGCTAGAGGAGCCTGATATAACCTTAAGGAAGGCTGAACGTATTTGCTTGGTAGTAGAAGAGTCAAGAAAGCAGGGCCAAGAGATGAGCGAGGGTAAAGATGTTAATGTAGTGCGGGTAAAACGTGAAAATCGCAATCAATCTTTTAGTGGAAATGTTGGAAAACATTTTGGTGGTGCTCCTGCTGGTACTAGTGCTAGTGGTGGCTCTGTGGAGTGGAATACTCGTTTTAATTGTTTTAAGTGTGGAACTACTCATCAAGTAAGGAAATGTCCGGCTTTTGGTAAGCAATGTGGTTTATGTGGCGGTATGAATCATTTTCAAAAAGTATGCTTTAAAAAGAGAGTAATTCATTCAATTCAAAACACTGTTGATAACAATCCTCATAATGTGGACTCAAGTAGCGACTCAGACATTTTTATTGGCATGGTTAATAATAACGAAAAACTAGGTACGGATGTAAAAGAGTGGAACATTATACTCTTAGTAAATAATAAAAAATATATACAATTCAAAATGGATACCGGCGCTATGACCAACACAATAAGTTATAAAACCGTTTCGGGTCTAGGATTTGACAACACATTAATAAAAAAATCTAATGTTAAGCTCACTAATTATTCTAATGATAGTATACCAGTAGTGGGCGAATGTAAATTAAAATGCATATTTAAAAATTTTGAGTATCACTTAGATTTTGTAGTTGTCGGTACTGACTCCCCAGCTTTATTAGGATTAAATAGTTGTATAGACCTAAATCTCATTAAAAAAGTTGATTTAGTAAATAATATTGCTTTGTGTAAAGAATATAATAAAGTTTTTAGTGGAATAGGCTGTATTAAAGGTGAATATCGTATTAAATTAAAGGAAAATGCACTACCTGTTATACATGCTGCAAGGAAAGTCCCTTTTCCTTTAATAGAAAAATTTAAAAGTACTTTAAATGATTTAGAGAAAGATAAAATTATTTGTAAGGTTAGTTATCCAACAGAGTGGGTTAACCCCATTGTATTAGTGGTCAAAAAGATAAATCTTTAAGAATATGTTTAGATCCTAGCGATTTAAATAAAAATATTCGCAGAGAACATTTTCCGCTTCCGACATTTGAGGAAATTTGTGCAAAACTAAGTGGGGCAAAATTTTTTCTACTCTTGATGCCATGTCAGGGTTTTGGCAAGTGGCTCTTGACAAATATAGTTCAGACTTAACTACTTTTGCTACGCCTTATGGGCGTTATAGATTTTAAGACTTCCATTTGGATTAAGTTGTGCTCCGGAAGTTTTTCATAAAAAATTTAAAGAAATTTTTGATTTGCCGGGTGTAGAAATTTATTTAGATGATATATTGATTTGGAGGTCTACTAAGGCGGAACATGACACTCGTTTAAAAAATGTCCTAGAAATTGCACTTCAAAATAATATAAAATTTAATAAAAACAAATGTAAAATCGGTCTTAACGAAATTGTTTATATGGGGCACAAAATATCAGAATCCGGTTACAAAGCGGATGATTCAAAAGTAAAGGCTATAACCGACATGCCTTTGCCTAAAAATAAAGATGATTTACAGCGGTTCTTGGGAATGGTTACCTATGTTGGTAAGTTCATAAATCATCTATCAACTATAACTGCTCCTTTGCGCGAATTGTTAAAAAAAATGTAGTTTGGGTTTGGGAGGAACGTCATGAGAATGCTATTAACCTCTTAAAACAACAATTAATAAGGCAACCAATTTTGCAGTTTTATAATCCGACAGTGCCAATAACAATTTCAGCAGACTCGTCAAAAGATGGCGTTGGCGCTGTACTCTTGCAAAATGGGCTGCCATGTATGTATGCTTCAAAATCTCTTTGTGATTTTCAATTAAATTGGGCTCAAATCGAAAAAGAGCTGTTTAGTTTAGTTTTTGCTTGCGAAAGATTTCACCAGTATATTTTTGGCAAACAAATCACCATGGAAACTGATCAAAAAGCATTAACACAAATTTGTAAAAAACCTTTGCATAAATGTCCTCCGCGTTTACAAAGAATGTTTATTAGATTGCAAAGATATGATTTGAAGCTGGTTTTTAAACCTGGAAAAGAGCAAATTTTTGCAGATACTTTGTCGCGGGCGTACCTTATAAATGACAAAATTAATGAAAATGACGAATGCTTTGAAGACGAAGTTGAAACACAAATATGTTTACTCCGTCATAATTTAAATGCAACGGATGACAAGATTTCAGAAATACTTTTTTACGGCTCAGGATAAAGAGTCGGCAGTTTTACTAAATTATATAAAAAATGGTTGGCCAAAAACTTATAAACAAGTAAGTCCTTTAGCTAAAACATATTTTAAATACAAAAATGACTTAACGGAAGCTAACGGTTTGTTATATAAAGATAGAAAATTAATTGTTCCTCCAAGTTTACGCGAAGATATTTTAAGTAAAATACATTACGGGCATATGGGAATAACTAAATGTAAAAATCGTGCTCGGGAATGTTTTTCTGGCCAAATATGTCACGTGATATAGAAAATTTAATTTCAGGTTGCTTGACTTGTAAAATTTTTGAAAAAATAAACAAAGTGAACCCATGTTGCCCCACGAAGTACCCAATTTGCCCTGGGAAAAGGTTGCCTGCGATTTATTTTATTTTAATGCTGAAGTATTTTTGCTAGTGGTAGATTATTTCTCTAAGTATATTGAATTGGCTAAATTAGTAGATGGTCAATCTTCTAATGAAGTCATTTTACATCTTAAATCAATATTTGCTAGACATGGGATACCAAAATGTGTCATTACAGATGGCGGTCCACAATTTAAAAGTATTTATTTTCAAAATTTTTCAAAATCTTGGAATTTTAAACATACCATGTCAAGTCCTTTGTACCCCCAATCAAATGGATTGGTAGAAAGGCACGTACAAACATTAAAAAATATGTTATATAAGTCAAAACATGAAGGTAAAGATTTGTACTTGACATTGCTCTCTTATAGAAATACTCCAATTGATTCTAAATTGGGATC